>CM030017.1:600000-913179 GCA_017639485.1 Pluvialis apricaria
AGACCGAAACCAGGGCAGGTCTTTCTCCTCCCTCCCTTTTTGGGGTGTTTGTTTTGTTAAGAGATTGGAAAGCTCAGAGAGGCGAACGAATGACTGCAAAGCTCTGGTTCATTAATATTTTGTTACGAAAGGCAGACAGGCCTTTCTACAGTATGAGAGCAGATGTGGCCTCATTTAAGGGATGCTCTATTAATAAACCACTTGTTTCCAGGCTACCAGAGCTTTGTTCTACCTATTAGCAAAAGCACATTGGCACATCTCCCATACCAACAGGATCGTTGTTTGTGTTTGTCACGTCTCCAAGTACAAAGGATTCCAATTCAGCAGACCAGTTTCCTCTCCAAAAACTGCAAAACTCAGCAAGGTGTGAAAGTATCCCTTGCTATCATGCTGTAATACAGAAGGCAAACTTGCTAGGTGCTAAACATGCACGTGGCGTGAGGAAGCATCAAAATTCGCTTCTGTATTGTCACACGGAAAGACTGTACAGAAGATGGTCACAGTGATGAGTGTACCCAGGCCAAGTTTATGTCGGTGTGGTGGCAAAGGGGCAAGTCAGACAAGCAGAGCATTGCTAAAAGCCAGAACAAGGTTCTATCGATTTTAAGCTTGCACAGTTCTGAACTATGAACCCATTTCATTGTGCCTACAGTACCAGAGAGAAACATTTAATCTACCACAGCTAAACTGTACGTGGGATGAGGGTAGGAGGACTTCCTTACCAGAGGAAAAGCAGCTCAAAACTTTAAAACCAATATTTCCCCTTCCTGCTGCCTTTGTGCAAGAACAGGCTTTGACTGTACTACTATATTGGGTTTGGGTGGCAAGGTTTGGGTAGCGGGGGGGCTACAGGGGGGGACTTCTGTGGGAAGCTCCCAGGAGCTTCCCTCATGTCCAATAGAGCTGATGCCAGACGGCTCCAAGAGGGACCCACTGCTGGCCAAGGCCGAGCCCATCAGTGACAGTGCCTCTGGGATCACGTATTTAAGGAGCTGGGGGCGGGCCGGAAACTGCTGTGGAAACTGTAGCTGGAGAGAAGAGTGAGAATACGTGAGAGGAACAGTTCTGCAGAGGCCAAGGTCAGTGAAAAAGGAGGAGGAGGTGCTCCAGGCACCAGAGCAGAGATTCCCCTGCAGCTCATGGTGAAGACCACGGTGAGGCAGATCTCTACCTGCAGCCCATGGAGGTCCATGGTGGAGCAGATAGCCACCTGCAGCCTGGGAGGACCCCGCGCCGAAGCAGGGGAATGCCCAAAGGAGGCTGTGACCCCATGGAGAGCCGGCAGAGCAGGCTCCTGGCAGGACCTGTGGCCCCCGATGCTGGAGCAGTTCCTGAAGAACTGCAGCCCATGGGAAGCACCCACACTGGAGAAGCTGGTGGAGGACTCTCTCCCGTGGGGAGGGACCCCACGCTGGAGCAGGGGAAGAGCGTGAGGAGGAAGGAGCAGCAGAGACAACGTGATGAACTGACCGCAACCCCCATTCCCCATCTCCCTGCGCCGTTCAGTGGGAGGAGGGCGAGAAATGGGGAGTGAAGCTGAGCCCGGGAAGAAGGGGGGGGGGGGGGGGGCAGGATGTGTTTTAAGACTTAGTTTTTATTTCTCATTATCCTCCTCTGATTTGATGGGTGGCAAATTAAATTAATTTTGGCCCAGGTCGAGTGTGTTTTGCCAGTGACTGTAATCGGTGAGTGATCTCTCCTTGCCCTTACCTCGACCCAGGAGCCTTTCGTTGTGTTTTCTCCCCCTGTCCAGCTGAGGAGGGCAGTGATCGAGTGGCTTTGGTGGGTACCGGGTGTCCAGCCGGGGTCAGCTGGACTAATCAGAGGGAAATAAGATGGATGGGAGGGGCACAAACAAGGTCAGACTAGAGCCTTGCTTGAAGCCCTCACCTCCTCCAGTGATACCAAAAGGTTTGAGGTGTTCTGCAACCTTGCAGCAGTCAAGGTCTAATTGCTATTCCAGTCCTTCTGGAACCCGGCATGTACATACCCCTTCTGCAGCAACCGCAGCCTGGCGGGGATCTGAGCAGAAGGCTTTCTGCAGTACCACGTTGGGTGTTAGACCTGGCACCAGCCAGATGCTGTGCTGGCCTCCATCGCTTGGAGGATTTAGAGCAGCAACCAACCTTCCCCCCCCCCCCCCCCCCCCCCCCCCCCCCCAACAAATACATTCTCAGACCAACTTAAAACCAGGCTGCCATAATTCTGGTCTCCCCTTTGCACCAGCATCCAGCCCACCCAAACGGTGGGCGACGTTCAGGCAGACGCATCAGCTTATTTCAGGTAAAGGAGGGAGGAACTGCAGCAGCTTGAGCTGAGACCGTGTGAAGCTGCCCTGGAACCACACACGCCCTCAGCATCCTCTCAGGAGAGAGGTAGCGACAGAACCGAAAGGGCAGAAAGATGAAGCCAGGGCTGCAAGCTTGGAGAGCGGTTTAGACAAAGACGACTCTTTTTATTAACAAACCAGACAGGAGCATGAACTGTCTTCATCTTTGTGAACCGGGTCTACAATGAAGTCCCTTCCCCAGCACCCGACAACTAGTCTTATACTGTTCCCTCACGCAGGAGGAGATGCTGAATTTGTTCAGCTGCCCTGAAAGCAGCATGTGTTGCAGTCATCAGTCTTAAGCTAGTTCAAAAAGTTACCTTCATGTAGTTAAGACGAACATTTAACAAGGAAAAGTAAGACTGTACTTAATAAAGGTACACATATTTCATTTCTGGGCTAGCTCTCTATACAAGTTTAGAGTCATAAGCATAACTTCAGGATCGCCACTTTTTATGTCAAGAGCTTGCAGAAAACAGTTCAATGCCTCCTGTAGTTTTCCATCATCCTTAAGTTTCTTCCCACTGTCTACCAAGGTATTGTAATCGCCTACAGCAGGAGAGGAACTCTGACCAACCTCTTTTTCGGAGACACTTTCCTGGGTGAAGTAGTCTATTTGCTCACCTGACTGAAGCTCAGTATCACCAGTGGATTCCTCCTGAGATGACTCTGTCTCTGCTTCAGACTGCTCAGAGGCCATACTGTCTAGATGGACGGATTCGTCAGCTGTATCAAGCGTTTCTCCAGCAGGTTCTTCTTCAGGCTCAGCAGACTCCCCACTACACTCTTCAGCTTCTTCTTCCACAAGGTCATCTTGCTCCTCATCGCTGTCATAGTCTTCTTCATCAGTGGTTCCCATGATTTCTCCAATATCCTCAACCTCATCTACCACCTTGTTGATTAGCGATCGCCTGGAAGCGGTAGACCTGTTACCACTGTTAGTTAGTTGGGGGGAAAAGATGGTTGTTGCTACATTTCTGTCACATTTAGGAGTGGACGCACTAATTCCTTCCAGAAATTGATGCAGAGGGCTGTCCAAGGGAGAGGGCTTTTTTTCAGACTGGTTTTCCTCCAAGATCATAACAGAACAGTGTTCATCCTCACTGTCTGAAACAATTCTTCTTAGGTTTTTCTTTCTACCAAAAGCAAAGACACTACTGTTTTCCTCTGACGCTTCACTCTCTTGCAGGGAGTCATTTGGCTCTTCTTCAGCTGTGTGACCGGGTTTCCCACAGTTACTGTACTCACTTAGCCAAGTTTTTGTTGGAGATTTTTTTGTTGGAGACTTACAAAAGCTTTCTGCTTTTAGTTGGAAGCCCTCCTTTTCTGGGTGCTCCAGTGATCTTTCCCCATTTGAGGCCTCTTGCCATCCATCTTCAGACTCTTCCAAGACCAGATTGAAGTCAACTTGATCCTGGAGAGAAGGCACAGACATATCCTCCAAGCTGCCTTCCAACACATGAGACTTCTGGAGCTCACCATGGATTTCTGGCGTAAGGTTTGATAAACTCGGCACTGCAGCAGACAAAGCTGGCTCAGGAATGTCATTCTTATCTGTCCCCAAGACAGTATCTGGGTCGAGTACCTGATCTGACATTTCTGCATCTCTTAACCTTTTGGGATCGTCAGCCACACAAGACTCATTAGAGGAATGCTGATGATGCTCAGATAGGCCATTCCCTGCCTCAGTCAAGCTATCCGAATTTACATGGGAACAGTGTTTCTGCTCGAGGCTCTCACTCTCTTTATCAAGTGGATGAAGTCCAGGTGATGATGGTAGAATGCTCGATTCAAGATTTTGCTCAGATTCTTCTATATTGGATTGTTTCACTGTCTTGCTGGTATTGAGCAGCTCTGTATCCATACTGGACACATCTTGTGCCAGTTTCTCTCCATTCAAGTCATCAATAGTTAGGCTTGTCATTTTGGAGCTGACATTAAGAACCTGGACCTCCTTATCCTCTGTAAGATCAATAACTTGGTCATTTTCATGTTTATCAGCTACTGGTGGTGAAACAAAGCGATCTATGTTGTTCAGCCCTGGAGACAGCTTCTTTGGCTGGGAAACTGGTTCTGATTGCCTTTGCCACATCTCTTCACAAGCATTTCTGATCCCCTCCAGCCTCTGGTCTTTAAGCTGAGACTCCAGCTGAACTAGTTTGTGGGCTTTCTGTACCCTCTGTTGAATGTACTGATGGGCTTCTTCACTCTCCACCTGCTCCTCATGAGCTATTTCCCTCGTATATATCAAGTCATGATCAGAAATGCCAAACATTTCCAGAGAGTGCAAATAAGCAATATGTTCATCCAGCTGCAGGTCAGTCTTTCTTTGGGTGGCGTGCAAAGACTGCAGCTGGATCTGAGTTGCAGATGTTCGAGTATCTTCTAATGTGAAAAGCTCCCTTAGTTCCTGTTTGGAGAAATATCTAAATGGGTTCTTTTTGTCACCGGTAGTCTGTCTTATTAATGAATCCTTAAATACTTGTCGCCTGTATATTTTCTCTTCCACTGTACCGCAGGTAATCAGTCTATAAATTACTACATTCTCTTTTTGCCCAATCCTATAAGCTCGGTCTACAGCCTGAGCATCTGTAGCTGGATTCCAGCTGGGGTCAAAGATCACCACTCGGCTGGCTGCTGTTAAGGTAATACCAACACCACCAACCTGCGTAGTGAGCAGGAAGACAGAGTAGTGCTTGTTACTCTGAAAGGCATTAATGCGCTTCTCCCGTTCTGTTAGGTGGGTTACCGTTCCGTCAATACGCATGATCTTGAATTGTCTGCGAGACAAGACATGCTCTATGATATCCAGCATCTTCCTTGACTGTGAGAATACCAGGGTTTGGTGTCCCTCCTCTCGCAGTCTTTCTAGGAGTCCTACAAGGAACAGCATTTTCCCAGACTCCTGAATCAGAGTCTCATCCGAGAGATGGTCTATTTTGTTAGCGTCTGAAGGCATACCTGCTTCACTCTGGTGCTCCTCCTCACAGTACTCCTGATCTTCCAAGCCCAGCTGGATACATGCTCTTGCAGACAGAATCCTGGGGTGGTCACACAGCTTCTTCAAGACAGTCAGCTCAGCCAAAGGCGATCGGGTTGTCATCAGCACTTCTTTCACATGATCCAGAGAGAGAAAGTTCCTGTAGATTTCTTCCTGCACTGGTGCCAAGTACACCCACACAACAAAGTCATTTTTCCTAGTGAGAGATGGCATGGCAGGAGCACTATTCTCACGTGGATCCTCAGGAAGAGGAGCATCTGGTTTGTCAGCATGATTGTTTTTGATATCTTCTTTGGTTCTTCTGAGGAAGTATGGCTTTATAATTGTCATTAGATTCTCAGATATCTTTAGCCCCAGTGCTTTCTCGCCTAGAGTTGCATCCTTCTCCCTCGCCCTAGTAATAGGATTCTCGTATTCCATTTTAAAAGTTTTGGCTGTTCCCAAGAGAGTGCCCTGGCATGCAAAGTCAAACAAGGACCACATTTCCCGCAGGTTGTTCTGCAGTGGGGTGCCCGTGAGGAGGAGGCGATGCTTTGCAGGAATTGCATATACACACTTGGTCGTTTTGGCAGATGGGCACTTGATTTTATGTGCTTCGTCGAGAATGATGTAGTCCCAGACAAACTCCTGTTCTTTGCTGCTGGCAAGCTGCTTCCAGTTGTTAATGAGCATCTGGTAGGTCGTGATGATGACGCCGTTCTTCCTCTGGACCTTTTCCAGGTTCCTGGTGCGCTCCGACTTGCTGGTGCCGTGGAACTCCTTGACGCGCATGCCGGGGGTCCAGCGAGTAAACTCCGCCAGCCAGCTGCTCACCAGGGTGGTGGGCATGACGAGCAGGACGTGCTGGATGAGCTCGGCGTCGAACATGCCCGAGAGGAAGGCGATGACCTGGATGGTCTTGCCCAGGCCCATGTCATCGGCCAGAATGCCGCCCAGCCTGCCCTCCTGGTGCAGGCGGTACAGGAAGGCGACGCCTTCCCGCTGGTGCTGGAAGAGCTTCTCGTATATCTCCCCGTAGATCTGCAGGCCGCTGTCGCAGACGTTCACGAAGCCTTCATCGTCGCCCTCTTCTGCCACCGCCGCCAGTGCCTCCATCACCCGCTGGATGCGGCCCTGCAGCTTCTCGCTGGGGCGGATGGCAGCCGCCAGCTGGAACAGCCGCAGGGCCTCCTCCAGCTCCCCGCTGCCCGCCGCCACCTTGGCATCGCTCACCAGCCTGCGAGAGCCACCATCAGCACACGGACTGCCCGCACACCACCCGGCCCACACCGCCACCCCGGGCCTACAGCCACCCCGGGCCACCCTCGGGCCCACCGACCCCCTCACGGCCCACCCTCGGGCCCACCGACCCCCTCAGCCCATGCCCATGCCCATGCCCATGCCGCTCACCGCCGGTACCGCTCCTCCTCCTCCTCGCCCGGGCCCGCCATGGCGCCCGCGCTCCCTCTGCCGCCCCGCGCTTCAAACGCCGGCTCTTCCCGTCCTGCCCCGCGCGCATGCAAATGAGAAGGTCCTCCAGCCAATCAGCGCCAGAAAGGGAAGGGCTATGCTGCCGCTGGTCACTGCCCCGCTCTTCAAAGGCCAGCCCTTCCCGTCCTGCCCCGCGCGCATGCAAACGAGAAGATCCTCCAGCCAATCAGCGCTGTGGAGGGCGGGGCCATGCCGCAGCTTGCGGCCTCCTTGCTCCGCCCATGGGGTTTCCTGGCAACGGTGGGGGGGGCACAAGGGACAGCGCCGGTTCCCCACCCCGCCCGGCAACCGGGACCGCTGCACCCCGGGGGGGGGGCCCTGCCCGGATTCGGGCGGATCCCCTCGGTGCACCCCCGATTCCTCGAAGCCCCGCCTCCACCGGTGCAGCCCCGCCCCGGGCACGCCCCCTCCGTTACGGCGGAGGGAGGCGGCGGGGGGGGGGGTGTGCGGGGAGTGCAGTCCGCCGGCCGGCAGGGGGCAGTGTGAGGGGCGGCCGGCGCCTCTCTGCGCCGCGCCGGTGCATCGGCGCGAAGTCGCTGGGAGACCGTAGGCGCTGCCATGGAGCCGCCCGCCGCGGCCTGCGGCCTCCTCGTATCCGCTGGGACCTGCCCGGGGCCGGGGAGGGGTGGGAGGGAGCGGTGGGGAGAAGGGCAGGCGGCGGCAGCAGCGCTTTCCTTAGCTGCGGCGCAGAGCGTTGCCGGCACGGAGGTGCGGGCCGGGCGGCGGGAACCGTGTGTGCTCAGCCTGGGCCGGCGGAGCGGCCGCTACGGGTGAGTACCGGGGCTGGGAGCCGGTAAGGGCCGCGCTCTGGCGGTTGGGGAGCCGAGGCAGCTCGGGGCTGGGTTGCCTTAACGCGAGGGCCCGGCCCGGCCCGGCTGAGGTTGTGGGCCCGGTGGAGGCGCCGCCGCCCAGGCCGGTCCCGCCGCTTGTGCCGGTGAGTCAGGCCGGTGCCGGGCTGCAGGGGCTCGGGGCAAGCGGGTGCCTTGGAACGGCGCGTTTCTCTTCCACCGCCTCCCAGGCAACGGGTCGCCAAGCAAAAAACGAGCCGTTCCCGGCCGCTGTGTCAGGAAACTTAAAAGCTGTTGAGCTGCTGCGTTCAGGGAGGGGATGGGGGGCAGAGTGGGTTCTGGCAGCCGCCTCTTTCCCCGGTGTTCTCCCTCCGTGGTGGGAGACGGTGTCCCGTGACCAGGGAGAGGAGAAATCAGCTTTCTGGCTGTGCATTCCCACTCTGGGTTTCTCCGAGGACCCAAAGCCGCTGCCTCCCTAACGCCGAATCTGCCTTGTAGCGGTGAAAGTTGAACGGCGCTTGCTTTCTCACTGCGTGCTCATGTGTTTGCACCCACATCCTGCATGGCTCTGAGCGTTTTCTGCCTTTCTCATCTCCTGTTCTGGTAGCACAGCAATAGAAATCAAACATTATGTTTCTCTGTAAATACAGCTCTTGTGACTATATCAACATATGCCTGTTTATGAGGAAGGAGTTGTTTCTTCTGTGTTTTTACAAGCCTTTTTTCTGTCTCCAGGATAGTTATCCGTTCACAAGAGAAAGAAAACTCTGATCCGGATTATATTCCCATCAACAGCCGCTTTAAATGCATACAAGGTACTGACTCTCCTGGAGTGGGCTCTCTTGTGGTGGCAGGAATCCACTGCTGTTTATCGGCAAAACCCGAATTTAGCGGTGTTTCTTGACCTGTGTCCTGAGCGCCCAGACAGATTGAATGCTTCTCCGTGAAACTAAAACTTGCAGTTAATGGAATCCTGCTTCTTCCTCATCCGAGTGGGTACTCTTTCCATGTCAGCATAGAGTTGTGAGGAACTTGGCTGGTTCAGATGAGGGCTGGGATTGGCATCATACAGAGCCAGCATGTTCAGCACTCGTCTGCAGTGGCTGAAATTTCATGTCTGCTGATGTCTGTCTGTCTGTCTTCTCCATAATGGCAAGAGTTGGGAGCTTTACTCTGTTTCCTGCATTTTTAGATCAAAACTCCTGTAACATCTGGCAAGCTGTCGAGTCCGAAGAGCTTTAGGCCTTCTCTTGGAAAAACTGAAATAGCAGTGTGTGTCCCTGGGGCAAAGGCTTGTTCAGGACTAAAAGCACCTTCTCCTGGGCTAGTTTATACCCTTCAGTGTGGTTCTGCCCATCATTTTTGCTGTGTAGGCAAGCTCTGAAGTTCGTTGGCAGGTTGGTCTTTCCCAAAGGAGCTACACTGATGTGGAACAAACCGGTCGAGGTGTGCGGGAACTCTGAATATTAGGGATCTCCCCTGTGACGCTTTGATTGTGCGAAATGACAGCCCAGATTGCCAGAGCTGTTATTAACAGTACAGATGTAAATTAAAGCTCTTTGTTCCTTTGTTAAGACTCTTGCGGCTAGTAGCAGGCAGCATGCTTTTTTGAGTACTCAATTACTGCAGCATTCAGTGTCAACTCTCTTGATCCTGTTTTTCTCTTTTCCAGAGGCAGAAGAAACTCTACTGATTGACATAGCTACAAACAGTAAGTTTTATAATTGTAGTTGCATGGCTAAAGCTGCTGTCAGGAACCAGGCTGCCTGTTGGGCACTGATGCATGCATAGTTTACCTACCACTTCGTAATCTTCCTCCATACTTCGTGCTTGTCTTTTGATCAAGCAGGGATTGTATTTCCTCTAATGCTGTTGTCTGGCTCTTTTAGACAGTCAGTTGTCATGACAGACATGGTTTTAAATGCCCAGATTGAAGCATTGGCAATTGGTCAAGCTTTAACTTCTTAAATCTTTTCTCAAGGCCCTGCATTACATTCTGAACCGTTCTCGTCTCCCTTCCATTTCTTTGACCTGTACTTGAGCCTGGGTTGCTGTCCGCCTTTTTCAGTGTTGACAACACTCTGTCTAGTCACCGATTCTGCTTTCCCTTTCAAGAAAATGTTCTTACTACTTTTAGAGCTCTTATCTCCAGTATCGCAGCAGGGAGAAGTATTCCTAAAACCAGAAAAACATGACTGATAATACTCCGAGGGAGGTGGTGTGGGGTGGGATCTCGGAAGCACAGGGAAACTAGCTTAGGTGCAGATTTCCATCAGAAACAATAGCTGGAAGTTGGCTTTCATTGGTGAGCTCAAGAATATCTAGAAAGTCTGGTCACTCTCAGGGCATAATATCTGTGAACCAGCCTTGACTGACACTGTGAGTCTGTGTTTATGCCTGAAGCAGGCTGTAAGGTCCGGATACAAGGTGATGAGACAGCGGAGCGGCTCTTTGAAATCCCTGATGAGGAGCGTTGCTTAGGATTCCTTTCAGAAGTGCAGAGCATACAGGAAGGTAAGCAGAGCTATAACTGTGTTTTTGAAATCCTCTGACTGCCAGCAGTTTCTCACAGGGCTGATTTTTTTTTTCTAGCCCACCTGAAAGCTTCTCTTCCCGAACCTAAGGACTCAGCCAGCTGGCATCAGGTGGAGAAGAGCCTCCCAGGTCTATCGCAGGCCTCTTCTTCAGGTATTGAACTGACTGTCACCTTTGTATGCTCTGTGGTCTGTAGAATAACGGGGCAGTCAGGGGCAGGGAGCTGTGTCTGACCCTGCACTTGGTAGTCTGGCCTCTGCCCCATTTCCTCACTGCACGTTACCCTGCACAAAAGAAAACATCTCGGTCTTTGATAACTGTTGCCCTGGACCGTTCAGTCCTTCTTGAGTGCTGTCCTCTGCCTGGTGCCTTGGTTTGTGTGTGTTAAGCTCCCTCCTGCCTTGACTTGTGGTTAGTACACCTTTCTCTTATTCCCAGAGTCATCAGAGTTGATATATTCCTTTTTCACTTTCTGTGGAGTTACATTTTTTTCCTTCTTGATCTGAGCTGTTTTAAATTGTTTCTCAGGGTATTGTTTTTTTCATTATAGGAGCTCTGGAGTTTGAGGATGACTTCAACACTCTGAGCCTGGAAGAGAATAGAAACATGCAAAACCACCAAACGGGATCTCGCCGGGAGCCCCCACCTCCCCCTGTGCCTCAGAATAGGCAGTAAGTAACGTGGTGAATCTGTTCCCTTTTTTCCTTCTCTTCCTAGAGAGCAGAACCAGTTTTAATTCTGCTATTGCTTCCTTCCTAGATTTCACCGAGAGAGAGAAGGTACATCAAGAGAGCAGCCAAAAGTCACCAACACTATGCGCAAAATGTTTTTGCCCAGCACCCAGTCGGGACAAAGAGAAGGCCTCATCAAACATGTGCTTGCCAAGAAAGAGAAGGCATATGTCAACCTTCACAACTTCAGGTTAGAGCTGTGACTGAGCAGCAGTGTGCGTGGAGATGAAGCTGTTTAATCTCGTCTGTGAACTCAGATCTAACCCAGGTTTGAAATCTGACAACCGCTGATGTGTGGCCAGCTTGGGTGGCTAATCCAGCCTCGGCGCAGACTGGAAGTCAATAAGCACCTGCAGTGCAGCTTCTCCTTTTGCATCTTTCCCCCTCTGTGTGTGTCAGGTCTCTTGACCCTCAAGTAAGACTGAAGCAGTTGGGCAGAAAGAGGATAAAGGCAGCCGTCCCACCACATTGTCTTAGCATTGCCCCACATGACGTGATGTTAAAAGAGCCAGACGTTCGCTGGCCCCAGTGAAATGCCTTTAATTTTGTAACATTCTGCAAAATCCCTGAGATGAGCGTCACTGAAAATGAGCCAAGCCTAGAAGAATTTTCAGTTACCCCATAGTTGGCATGGCCCTGCGCACAGACAGCTCGTGTGTTGTGTCTGCTCCCAGCCCGAATGCTGCTGTGCATGCATGGGAGAGACTGGGCTGGTGCAGCTATTGTGTTTTCTAACAGTTCAGCTGCTTTTGTGTTGTAGATTTTTTGTGGGAACGTGGAATGTGAACGGGCAGTCTCCAGACAGCAGCTTGGAGCCCTGGCTGGTGTGTGACACAGAGCCTCCAGACTTCTATTGCATCGGGTGAGTAGCAATGATCTCGCATTTACTTACAGTGCTGAGTTTCTTGTTGCTTTTGCTTGGATACTGGTGGGCTCTATTTATTTTAAGTTCCTGTCATGTTCTCAGAGGTTCCACAAAGCTGAGCTATGCCTCAGAAGAGCTGTCTGAGGGGAAAGAGCCATTTGGATGAGGCAGAGTGTTTGGTTAAATGAGGCTGGCATGTCATCACAAAATAGATTTTGCTTGAGGCATCCACGGAGCTCTCTGGTTGTCCTTGGCCTAAAGTAATGCTTCTCAGGGAGATGGTTGCTGGAGCGCGTTGCAGTAGGCTCTCAGAGGCACTGTGATGAAACTCTGCTGCTTTATTTAGCAAGGGGGAATAAGGAGCTTCTCTTCCAAGAAGAGCAGTTGCTAGAGGTTTCACATTGGACCTTCTGTAGGAAGAGGGTGATCTGTGGGAGAGGTGGGATGTGCTAAGTTGGCTTGGTTTTTTAGGTTCCAGGAGCTGGACCTCAGCACGGAGGCTTTTTTCTACTTTGATTCTGTAAAGGAGCAAGAATGGATGGCTGCTGTGGAGAAGTCCCTGCACCCTCAGGCTAAATATAAGAAAGTGAGTTCTGTTCAGCATTGTGGGGTTTTGTCATAGAGTTGGCATGATTGGAAGGAAAACAGAAATGGGCTTCCCCTTTCCTCACCTGACCCAAAGAGCAGTGAGTGGAGAAACCAAGGATGCATTATACTTGGCATGTGTGTAGCTGTGCATGTGTGAAGTATGCCAAATTAAACCTGGAGAGTCTGTATTTCTACCCCGCAGTTGTAGGGGGATATTGTACTTTGAAGCAGAAATTTGTAAAGATGGGGATCGAAATAACTTTATGAAATACAAGGTAAGTGTCAGCGAAGTAGTACGCTCAATAGAATCATAGCAGCGGATTCAAATTCTCTATCTGTGTTACCCTGTCACCCTTGTATGATAGAAGCAGGGTGTGTCTTGAGCTGGTACATTAAATGAATGCATGATCTCCCCTTTCCTTGAAGGAATGGGATAATTTATGAGGCGAAATCTTTCAGAGCCTGCTGCCTTGCGACAGAATTGTTTCAGTTGTGGCAGCAGGACTTTATTCTGGTTGGTTTAGAGCAAGCCATTGCTTTTTATCTCTGCTGTAGCAGACTTTTCTGCTGTAGGTACCAGCCCTAAATACGTTAACTAGTTTCCTCTTCCTCCTTAGCCCTTGTGTTCACTGTCACACCCCTGTCCTCCTTGCGTTGAGTTGAGCTCAGTGGCATGCGTTAGAGGTAATCACAGCAGGAAAACAGAGCACCTTGAACTGAGATTCATCCAGAGGGAGCCAGGGGTCATGACCTGAGCTGCGGAGAGGCTCATGTTCCTGTCCCTTTGCTTTACTTGAGTTTTAGGCAAATTTCTCCCACTACATGAACGGCAGAGAGCAGGATATGGCTGCAGGCAGGGGGAAGTGACTGAAACCCTAGATAAGACTTGCAAATTTCACTCCTGTAGGGTGGACTGAGTACTTGGGCTCTTCCAGTTGATTTCTCTGGTTTCAGCTTCTTCCCTCGCTACGTAGGCTTAATCCCAAGAAACCTTAATGTTTTCATGCCTCTAAAGTGAGCACGTAGACCGTGCTCAAGAAGTTTAGGCCTTGCGCTGGCTTTCAGAGTTGTGACCCCGCTTGTTTGAAGGTACAGGAAGGTCGTGGACTGGGAAGTGCATTGGCTTAGCGTATGTGAAAGAATTGGTGGCGGAGCTGAGATCCCTGCAGGGCCAGTGCGCGTCAGCACTGTGTGAACACCTGTGGGTTGAGCTCTGCAGTAGAGCAGAACCTCTTCGCTCCAGAAAAAGCCTCTTTGCTTTAGAGAACCAGTGTTTTCTGAAAAGCAAACAGTTTGCTCGGAGGTGGCTGCCTTTTGATACCCCGTGGGTCAGGCACGTTTGCCTCAGGAAAGGAGAATGTTTCTGTCCGTTCCCCTCTAGCGCATGTCACTGGCTGCGCTGTAGTTCTGCATAAGCGAAGGTGAGCACCAACTCCCAGCTGGACTTGCAGCCCTCAGCGACAGCTGTAACCAGCAGCCCTCTGCGACATGCCTAACTAGAGCGCTCGGTGTCTTCCGCTGGTTGTTTTGCTGATTAGAACAAAAGGCTGAGACTTCACGAACAGATCGGCTATGTGTTTATAAAGTTTGTTACCTCGTAAGACAGCCCTGTTTGTAGGGAAGCACTGGAGTGGGGATTGTAGTGAGCTCGGCACAGCCGATGGCTGTTGGGGGGGTGATAGATTGTCCTCCAGAACCCAGGACATCCTTTGGGTGGTGTTGCAAGCAGGGATTGAGTACAAAACACGATGAGGAATGGGGAGAGCCAGGGAAGCGGAACATCAGGTGGAGCAGGCAAATCGGAACTGCATTTCCACTGCCTTTCTGGGACTCAGGATCTCTTATTTTCGCAGGTGCAAGTGGTCCGTCTAGTCGGGATGATGTTGCTCATATTTGCTAAGAAGGATCAGCTGAGCAATATCAGAGAGATCATGACGGAGTCTGTGGGCACGGGAATCATGGGAAAGATGGTAAGTCACCAAGGCCAGTTTGTTACTTCCGTGTATCCATGCGAGAAACAGCACGGTCTGGTTTTGCTCACCTGTCTGTCACCATCTCCTCCCCGGTGCCTCACCGCCACCTTCTCTAACGACCTCTGATACCTGCTCTTACCAGGGCAACAAGGGTGGCGTGGCGGTGAGGTTCGTGTTCCACAACACCACCTTCTGCATTGTCAATTCCCACCTTGCTGCTCACGTGGAGGACTTCGAGCGACGAAATCAGGATTATAAGGATATCTGTGCTCGGATGAGTTTTATAACCCCTGATGATACTCTACCTCAGCTCAACATCATGAAACACGAGTAAGTTTATTTTGCTGTTTTTCCTTTTGAATTGGTGTTGAATAATCCAAATCAAGGCAGAGCCACAGCAACAGGAGATTTCGCACAGATCAATTTTCTGGCTTAATAATATAACCCAAAATGCCAAGGCCTCTGGTGTGCTTGAGCTCCTGCACTCAAGCTACATGGTCACCTTCTTACTGCGGTGACTTGTGCAACCTGTCTCTAACGGCCCTTTCCTTCCGTGTTGTGTATACTGCTTCCATTTCAGCAGGCACCGTTCCTGAGCCAAGGGCTGAACGGTACAAGGCTTGAAGAATCTGAGGGTTTTTTTGTGATGGGAAATGGAAGTATGAGTAGGGGAAGAAAAGGGACAGCAGGATGGGCAGAGGCTATGCTTTTTAGGCTTTTTTGAATAATAAATGCTTACAATTGCTGTTTCAGTTTCTTTTTAAATGAATTGGATGATACGCAGGCAATACTTGATTTTTTTTTAATTACTATTATTTTTAATGAGGTGACAGTGGTGCTGAAAAATCCAAATCAAACATGTGCAACAAAGAATATAAATAAAGTTTTTTTATAACCTGATACAAATGATTAATTCTTCTGTAGTTAATATTTAAACCATTTACAAACTGAAAATGTAGAGTGGATTAGTTCAGAAAAAACTTCAAATATTAGATTATCCTTGATAATCCACTAACGGAAATTTTGAGGTTTGACTATAAACAGGAGGAGCTTTGATACTAGACAGGGGTTTAGGTTTTAATCTTTAAATGAAACCTTTGTGGAGTAACAAGTAAATACCAGAAGTGTTTCTTTAGCTGCTGGTAATGAGAAGGCTGTAGGTCTGTTTGAAAGCCCAGAGAGGAGCAGAGTAAGAGCAGGTGCTGATGACGTATGGCTGATGGGTGAGATAGGACAATGACATTCTGGAGGTCATAAAGTCAGCAGGAGCCTAACTCTGCTTTTGCCAATTCTGCATCACTCAGTCTTTGCTAGGTAGATGATACAGTAGTGGCCTCATCTGGTTGAAAGAAAGGCAGTGGAAAACAAACTGGTGAAACCATGGTATGACAGAGGGTATGAGCATGCAGGTACATGCGCGTCAGCCTGCCTAACTTTGACAAGCAGGCTCTGCTTGACGAGCTCTGTCACTGTCCTCTTCTGTACACAAGAAGAGCCTGAATACGAGATGGATTTTGTGTAGCTTGAGAGGTTATGAAGCTTGGCAAGATACACTGGTTTCGCTTCATTGGAGAGTTGATGGTGTTCTCAGGCTTTTATCAGAATGAGGCAAACTCAAGTATCTCCCGTTAAACCAAGTCTTCAATCCCATGTGGGATTCCAACGGAGATGGACTTAGTACTGTAGTATCTGCTGCCGCTGGAAATTTCTGCTGTCAGACTCCATCTTTCATGTCCACTTTTGTCTTCCATGTGTCTCAACCTTAATCCCCAGCAACCAACCATCTATTCCCCTACCCCCCTTCTTCCCCGTGTAGCCTGCGGTACTCGCTACTGGCTCTTCTTTTCCATGTTTGTCTTTGTTTTCAGTGTTGTCATCTGGCTAGGAGACTTGAACTACAGGCTTTGTCTCCCTGATGCCAGTGAAGTGAAAAGTCTCATCAGTAAGAATGAGCTTCAGAAATTGCTGATGTACGACCAGGTCAGTGAACTGCACTTACGATTGCACCGTGCTTGTGAGGCCATCTCGGTTTAAGATGTGCCCGTGCTTGGGAGGAGCTGGCAGACACTCTGCGATGAGTGTCTATAGACAGAGACGCTAGACCCTCGACAGAGCTCTGGGGGTCCTGGTGACATTGGCCCCCTAAACAAAGATAGCTTGTACGTGATACCGGGGTTAGCTGGATGACTCGGGCAATTACTGTAGAAGTGTCTTTGCATCTCATTGGAAGAGTTCTCTCTTACTTACAAGCAAGAACATAGGAATTTGTAACAGCAACAAAAGCTGCTGTAATCAGTGTTCTGGAAGAGGTATTGATTTGGGGGCCAGCGCTTGTAGCCAAAGCTCTCTGCTCAGCCAGTTTGACCTAAATTCTGTGCTTTAGTCTTCCCCGCTCGGCATTTCTTTGCAGCGCACTGAAAACCGAGACAGCACCAGATGTGCCTTTAAGATGAAGGATTGTACCTGTGAAACATGAACAGAAATAGTGTAATATCATCTCTGACACACAATTTAACCGTAAACCTGATTGATTCTGTTCTGTAGCTCGTTTCTGCTGTACTGCGGAACTGCATGCAGAAAACAGCTGTAGCTTAGATTTTTGTGAGGAAAACAACTAGGACATTTTTCAGAAGACTAAATGAGTAAAGGAAGGTAGTGTCAGGTTGTCAGCCAAGTGCATTCCTGGAGGCTTTTGCTAAAATGATTGGCAGTGAAATATTAATGATGGTGATGCTTAAGCCTGAAAACTAACGAAGGCGTTTAGCACGAGTGGAGCAATTAATATTTCCCTTAACTATTGTTTTATGCTGTCTGCATGGTCTGGTAAGCAGCGCTATGCTGATTTGTATTCAGTGTGTTTAGAAAACATTCTACTGATGTCTTGAAATTTTACCTTTGTTAAAGGTGTAAGGTCTGAGGGGCAGTTTGGGGGATGTCTGGTGAATCCCATGGCCACAGGTTGCGATTGCTCTGCCTGTAGTCCTGCTCTTGACACTCTGCTGTGTGTGTGGAGTGGGGTTTAGGGTGGTTTGTTGGTTGTGGTTTTGTTTTTTTAAAGTGTTCTTTTTCTGCTTTAGCTGAATATTCAGCGCACTCATAAGAAAGCATTTGCAGATTTCACCGAGGGAGAGATTAAATTCATCCCCACATATAAATACGACTCTAAAACAGATCGCTGGGACTCCAGGTAAATCGGCTGTCAATGCACATGCTTTCCTGTGACATAAAAAGCATTTTCTCACAGAACTTGATTTCCTGCTCCCTGGAGCTGTAAATACCTCTCACTGTTATGGCTGAAGTTGCACAGACAAGTTTGTACTCCTTCGTTTCCCCTGCTTTCAGAAATAAGCGGACCCTGTATGCACTGGACCAGGCACATGCCTTCAACCGCGGTTGCTGCTGATTCCAATAGGTGAAGGCGGGTAAAGTGTGAACTCACAAGTGGCCCT
Source organism: Pluvialis apricaria (assembly GCA_017639485.1). Classification (NCBI taxonomy): domain Eukaryota; kingdom Metazoa; phylum Chordata; class Aves; order Charadriiformes; family Charadriidae; genus Pluvialis; species Pluvialis apricaria. The sequence goes on from CM030017.1 coordinate 617,730, forward strand.
GTACTGGAGGGTTTTTTCTGCTACCAGGCTCAGACAAACTGTATAAAAGGAATTGAGGAGATAAGGAAATGCTCTCTCTGAGTCATCCTGTCGCCTGACTTGCACGCCCGCCGGGGTGGCTACACTGCGATAGCAGCAGTGGTTCCTGCTTGCTGCTCTCTGCTTGGTGCCTCCCACAGACATTTGTGCATCTGCTGCAGAAGCTCCAAGAAGGAGTTTCAAACCATATAGTGATCGATTTTACTCTGCCTGTGTTTATGAATCAGAACAGTAATTAATCTGGAGAAGGATAACCCAGTATTCAGTCTTCATAACATAATAGTAATAGCTGAGTAGACCTTCCACAGCGGAAACAGTAAGTGATGGATCAGATTGTAGTGGGCAGAAAGATCTGACAGCAAAAGAAACCAGTGCGGCTTGGGTCGTAGCACACGTGGCTTCAGGCTGTGGAAACAGTCTTGTCTGAGGTTATTCTGTTTCCTGGTGCTGGAAAGGATGTGAATTTTAGCTACTGCATAGGGAAAGGGGAAGGCAACAGAAGAAAGTATAGTATTCAAGTTGAGGGAAGTGAGAAGAGCTCATCCCATCACTGCTGATGCAGTCATTGACGGTGGGGGTGGAGGGAGCTGCCTGACTGGGAGGAGGAACGGCTTGTTTGGTTTATTAGGATTGTTGGATTTCCCTGGTAACCTGTTTTTCTTTGTAGTGGAAAGTGTCGTGTGCCAGCGTGGTGTGACCGAATCCTTTGGAGAGGAAGCAACATAAATCAGCTCCGGTATGGCAGTCATATGGACCTGAAGACTAGTGACCACAAACCAGTCAGCGCGCTTTTCCGCATCGGGGTAACTTTTTTTTATGTGCTAGGGAGGGATCACAATATTGTCAGGCGTTCCTGTGGGAGGTGGTTATATATTCAAGGCACCTCTGCTAATGCTGTTGCAAGAGGACAGAGTAAATAAAAATCAGGTGTGTCCACTGTGTAGGTGTGCTGCTGTTTGGCGGCTGTGCCAGCCTCTGCTCAGCAAACAGCTCAGAGGCTGTGGTCTTCCTGTGCAAAGCAGCTTAGCTGTGTAGCACCGGGACGGTGTTACGCCACAGTAATGCGGGTGTTTGCTGGAGTTTGCCTGAGCAGGTGTGGTCATGTAGTAAATAGAAAGGCATTCCCATCGGCTGCTTTAGTGATGCTGCTTAGCGTCTGGGGTATAACCCGTGATACCTAGTACTAGAATGGGTGAGCTACTGTTTTCTCTCCTCTGCAAGGAGACACATCAAAAAGCTGTAAATAGGTGTGCCCGCTGTTGCAATGTTGCCACTGATGTGTTAAGAAAGTGTCACTGATTCACATCTGCGTTTCTTCGGTGGTGAATGGCTGGTAGCAGATTTGGGTTTCCTAGCTTACTGAGCAGAGACAGTCCATGTCCGTTTTTGCTACCTCCTGCTCCTTAGGTTGCTCAAGTCTCCTTAAAGAAGGGCCTTTCTCCTCTTCCTCTGGAGAATCATGGGTAATGCTGCAGGATGCCAATGCTGTCCCAGAGGCATCACCCCCGGTAATCTCCCAGTAGTGTGATCAGTGGCCAGAAAAACCCTAGGAACATCTGTAGGGGTAAAATATGCATAAAGTTGCATATGCGGCTTGGAGGTGCACCCATGTGTGCAAATTCTTGTAGCATTTCAGCTGCACGTAGCAAGCGCTTAGACAAATATTTCACTTCTGCAATTTCCTCATGATCAAAAGAGTTCCTGTGAAGCTGGTCAGAAACTTTCCTGAGTGTTTTCTGATCTCCCACAGGTAAAGGTTGTGGATGAGCAGAAGTATCGGAAGTTGTTTGAAGACATCGTTCGTCTAATGGACAGAATGGAGAATGACTTTCTTCCTTCGCTGGAGCTAAGCAGGAGAGAAGTGAGAATGAAACCTGAATCTCTGTCTGCTTCCCAAACACAGCAGCCTTAGAAGTGCTAGAACTACTTTTAAAGTCGTTGATTCAGTAAACTGGATTATAGGAAATGGAACTCTATCCATTATCTTATGATCAGGAATTGGATTAGAAGAGACATCTTGTCTTGGCTGCTTGGCAGGTCTTCTGTTAGGAGTTCTGCATTGTGAGGGCACTTCTCAGTCATGGGTTGCCACCGCAGAGTCTGGGTGCCTGGCTGTGTGTCCCATCGTGGCCACTAGTGTGATTTCTGTTTTCTCTTTGCTCTGCAGTTTGAGTTTGAGAATGTGAAGTTCCGTCAGCTGCAGAAGCAGAAGTTCCAGATCACCAATAACGGGCAGGTCACCTGTCACTTCTCCTTCATCCCAAAGCTCAACGATACCCACTACTGTAAGCCATGGCTTCGGGCTGAGCCTTGTGAAGGTTACTTGGAGCCAGGTGAGTTTTACCACGGTTTCTACAGTGTGTACTGGTGTAGACTGCCACCCCATCTCCGTTCAGTTCTTCCCATCTTTCCCATGTCTCACCTTCCTTGCCATCATCCTTGTCTGTTTGTCGTCTCGGTTTTGTGGCCATTGTCCCTGCCACTGTATGTTTGTCATTGTCATCTCTTTTGGAGAGTATCTGTATGTTCTTACGGGCTCCTGTTTGTTGCAGATGAGAGCACGGACATCTCCCTGGACGTGTATGTCAGTAAGGACTCAGTAACCCTTCTGAACTCTGGCGAGGATAAAATTGAGGATATTCTTGTCCTTCACTTGCACCGAGGGAAGGACTATTTCCTTACCATCAGTGGAACCTACCTGCCCAGCTGCTTTGGCACCTCCCTGGAAGCCTTATGCCGAATGAGACGACCGATCCGAGAAGTTCCAGTCACAAAACTCATTGACTTGGTGAGTAGCAGCATTCTGGAGCAGCTCTCTTAACAGGGAGAGAGCATGTTCCCTTCTGTTCACTCCTAAAAGCAGGAGTAATGCCTTCAGCTTGGGTCAGCTGTGCTGGCTCTGAGCTGATTTACTTTTTCCAGAGCTTGAGGTGTGCTGTTATTTCCCTCCACCACAGCCAATGGCTTTTGACAGCCTGTACTTTATCCCCGATTTCTGAGTAGGTTCTAAATATTGTTTGGTGGGACAAAAAGGTGATCCCAGCACCTCATGTTTTGTGTTACTGCCATGTTGGTGCTGGCAGGCTCAACTGGGTGGCACTGGTGTATCGGAAGAGGTATGACTGAAGTGCTCTCCTCCGAGGTGCCTAGGCTGCTTCCGCAGTGACCAGGGCTCCAGGATCCGTTTCCTTCTGGACACTTGTGGCATTCACACTGCTCAGGGCAAGGAACAAGCAGAAGCAGGAGGACCGAAGAAAGGACTTTGATGCTGTTAAGTGTACTGCTGAGTACGGCTCAGCGCATGGCCGGTCTCGCAGCCTCTCTGCCCAGTTCCTCTCACACCGACTGCAGTGAGCAAGCTCTTCTGCGGTGCAGAGATGACCGCTCCTCTCCCCAAGCTCCAGCAGCCCCTAACATCAATATTCATCCCTCTGAGGGATGTGTGCGCGTGAGGGGGTGCAGTTGTGCCCTAGTCACCTTTTGTCTTTTCTGTTCTCTCATAGCTGTTTCTGAGATTAAGCCACATTTTGGGGGTCTTAATTCTTGTTTTCAGTCTGCATTCATTCCTGTTTTCTGATGGCCTTTCCTGGCCTCACTTCAGTGAGGTTTAGCAGTTCCCGAGTTTTAGCCATTCTTGTTTAGCCAGGAAAGCCATTTCTTTTTGTTCACCTGAAAGATTAGCCCAGCTCTTTCAGTCTCGCTGACATGTTCATACCTTCCATCTCATCACATCCTTACATGCATCTCTCTTGTCCAGTGAGCTGCTGCTTTTCCACATCCATAGGTTTGGCAGCTTCTGCTCCCATCTGCTTACACTTCTTTCTCTTCCCTTCAGCAGCTGCACCGTGCCTCTTGCTGCCTCTTCCAGTTCCCACCTTTTGTTGCAGGTGTCTGCTTTTCTCACAGGCCCAACATACAGAAAGGCTGTTGTTATACCCGAATTTGGATTTTGTAATCCCAAGATCAGGCTAAGCAGAATCCAGGTGGCAAGATGCAGTGTTTGCCTCCTCAGCTCAGGCAGCTAATCCAGGCCTCGGGCTCCTCATGCTTTTCAGGATTCGATTGACAGTCAGTCTTGTTCTGGAAATGTGCTGAACTCGGTCTGAAGCGTTTCATCAATCTTGGTGGCTTTTCCACCTGCTTTTTCCTGCTCAGTACTGACTTCTTGCTTGATAGATAGGAACTTGGGCCTGGACTCTTGGCTTCTGCCCTCACAGACACACACTATTACTTTTCTAAGAGTACTTTGAGGCTTCTGCTTCCTTTACATGTAGGTTTCCTTCTTCTGTTACTCAGTGAAACACGTAGAAGCACGGGAAGCAAAACAAGGGGGAAGAGCACCGTGTCCCGGTATCTGCAGCAAAGAAACAGTCTCTTGCGGCAGTGAGGTCAGTGTGACTGCGGTACTTCAATCGGAACATGTTAAGCAAGCTCAAGGAATGCGATGTGTAACGGCCCAAAGCAAAATTTAGTTGCTGAGATTATAAAGCTACTGTCGTGTTAGAGCTATTTTAGGTCTTTGGTTTTGATCATACCTGTGAGTTGAGAAATTCTTGGAGACAGGACAAGCTGAGCACTTTGTGCAAGGGGGAGCGGTGCACATGCCAACCGCTCTGCAGCCCAGGCGCGGTTTGTTCCCGTTACATGTATTTAGCTGATGTTTAGACTGGGCACGAGGAAGGCAGCGTGTTTGTGCATTAAGAACCATTTTCCCTCCTGCACTTATGTAGTGTTAGAGCTTGTCCTTCACTGCATCGAGCGTTTTTCTCAGCCTGGCTAGACTGTATCTGTTGTCTTCAGCAGAGGGAGATCAGGAGAATGCAGGTCAGTAAGGGTGTGAGAGGCAGTTTGATGCAGGATAGCGAAGTGTAGGTGGGAGCTTGTTTAGAAAGGGCTCTCCTAGTTCTCCCGGGAGAAGCTGCTGACACTTGAGCATCTCGCCTTTGGAATTTCAGTATTAGAGTCTCATCCTGTCTTTTCTTGGGATCTTACTGTGGGCTTTAAAAAGCCTCTTGAAGAATCTTTGTCAGGAGCAGGTTAGTCTCACGGAGCTAATCGTGCTGAACGCTACAGGAAGAGAGGTGAACAGCAGGGCAAGCAGTCAGGGAGGTGGTAGTGAGACTGTTGAGATGACTCACCCAGTTACGAAACAAGCCTCTCCTGTGCGGCGTGGCTATCTGGCGTCCCAAACCTGTGACTGCTGTCCCTCCCCCTGTGCCTTGGAAGAAGAACCTGCGCCAGCTCGTGTTTGGAGCAAGCTGTTCCCTGCAAGAGGCCGGTCTGTTGTGGCTGTGTGAAAACTCGGTGAGCCTCCAAAGGAAGCAGGCGCTGCAGAAGCCGCGGAGGATCCCAAGATGCTGCTCCCTCCCGGCATGCCCTGTCTGTGGCGGCTGCAGCTATGTTTCCAGCTCAGCCCTTGAATGCATTTCGGTTGCTCCCACCCTGAAAGGTCGATCCGCCAGAACTCAGCTTGGGCAACCTGCTTCTGTTTCCTCCTGCGGACTCCACTGAACAGTGGCATACACTGCCAGCCTGCACTGCGCTGGTGAACGGATGCTGTGTTTCAGCATCGCCGGAGGGATTGGACGTGCAGCCTGGAGGGGGCTTTGGCATGCTCCTCCTTGCAGTGTGTTAATGCTATTAGGTTGAGACAGACGAGCAGCCTGGGGTTTTGAGCACAAACACTCATTTCCCTGACTGTACACAAAGCTGCTTAGGGGGCCTGTTAGCTCCACAGCTGCCACACACTCAGAAATACAGATTTAGCCTAGTGAATGTTTTATCTCTGGCCTGGTCACAAGGGAAGATGGCTGAAATAATACGGGGATATTTATTTCTGACCGGGAAGATTCAAGAAGGGGAACTTCTTCCTGGCAGACACTTCTCATCTGCCTGTGGCCCGACTGTTTGCCTAGGTAGTGAGCAGCGCTGCTGCAAGGCCCCTTTGAGGAGTTTGGAGAAATCCTGATGAGGTTGTGCATCATGTGAGCAGGATTTTTGCTAATTGGCAGGCAAATCTCTCACCGCAGGTTTAACTTTGGCCATGTCAGCAAAATGTGCGAAGGACCTGGCATTCAGTGGGTTCTTGTAATGCAAATTAGGTTTCTGCTTAATCTGAGAGTACTTCCCTCTCTTAACCACGCTTTTTCCTCTTCTCTCTTTCCCACTGCTCTCAGGGAGAAGACAGCTTCTTAGAAAAGGTAATGCAAGCAATTGCTGGGGAAGTCTGCTTCTCAGTGTCTTGTTTGTAGAGTGAGAGTTTTCCCCTTGTTTCCTGCTGAAGAGGGGAGGGGAGGTGGGTGCAGGGCGAGCACTTGTTCGAGCAAAGCCTTTTAGCACAGCTGTGGGCTAGATGAGAACACGTAGAAGCACCAAGTGACCCCCGTAGCCAAGATGGGGCCAGCCCAACTGAGCCACTTAAAGCTCACCAAAATTGCTTTGGGGGGGAAAAAAATTCTCTGCTGATCCTGGCAGCAATGATAGGTGTTTCCAGAAAAGACTGGCAACCTTTGATGTATGTGAATTAGCTCTAACCGTGCACGTAAGGTGGGGTTCACCATAGCACCCTCTTCAGACATGCGGGGAGAGGGCTGAATTAGAAAACCGGAGTATTTTGCTCTTTCCATCTTGGTGGAAGAGGCCTCACATAGGAGACAGATGTTCCTCTGCTTCCTGGAGCAGCAGAGCTCGGGCTGCCAGCTCTCCTAGCCCCTGACGCCTGCGCAGCATCGCTGCTTTGCTTTGCACTTGTGCTCTGTGCTGGAGGCCGAGCCAGTCAGATCTGTCACTCCGAAGAGCAAGTGGGAGATGCTGGGGGGTGTGTGGCAGCGCTGCTCCTGCTCTCCCTGCGCCGGCTCAGACGTTTGGTAACTTGTTTGAGCTGGCTCTGTGCAGGCTCGCCGGGCTGCGTGACTTGTCCCCCTCCCGGCTGCCAGTGCAGTGGCAGGTTAAAACAGGAGAGGGAATGGATGTCCCCTCTCCAAGAGGGGATTGAACTCGGGTGTTGAACCAGATAAAGCTCCCAGACTCCTTCCTAGCAGCGGGGAAGGGAGGAGTTTGGTACCTGCCTCCTGGGAACACCCTTTTGCGGAACATCTTCCTTGCCGCGGAGAGGACACGGACCTGCCTTCCCTTCCTGGCACACGGCAGGAGAGGGCGCTCCGTGCCTGGCCAACGCACAAGGAAACCCAAGGCCCAGCTCCTCCTCCTCCTCCTCCTTCTCCTCTGCCCTGAGGAGCCCGGAGCCTTCTCTTCCTCCTCCTCCTCCTCCTCTGCTCTGAGCAGCCGGGGGCTCCTGCCCGGGGGGGCTCCGCAGCTCTCCCGGCCATGCCAGGGGCGGCCTGGCAGAGTCGAGCGCTGCTCTGGCACTCGGCTCCAGTGCTGCGATGCCCCAGCGTGGGGATTTTCTCTTGAAGAGCCCTTAGCTCTCAAAGAGGGTCCACAGCTCTCACCTTTCCCCTTTTAGAGGAAAGTCGTAACACGCTTGCCTCCCGTGCTGCTTCGAACCCACCCTGTGTGCTTGGATGAGTGAGGCAGACGTGTAGCCGCAACCCAGTGGCTGCTAGCTGGGTAAAATCTAGTGGTGTGCGGGGCAAAGCGAAGCTCTACTGTGCTGCGTGGCAAGCGTGGCTATTGCCCGTGCTGGCAGGGCTTGTGCCAACCTGAGGCGTCTCTGGGCGTACCGGGGGAAGCCGAACCCTGCCCCAGCTGGCTGTGAGTGACTGTGTGTGCTGCAGAGGGATGGGGATCACAGTTGTCACGTAAGCTGACAGCTGAAATGAAGGGCTTTGCGTTTGGCTTGTGGCACTCCTCTCTGCCGGTGTCCTTGGGTTGTGCTCCTGCTTGTGCCGGTCTCCTCTGGGTGCTTCTGTGGGATGTGCTTCAGGAGAGCTGTGCATGGCTTCCTCCTTGGCAGCACACAGGAACACGAGCGATTGTAAAGTGAGAGTAAAATCAAGCAAAATACATCGATCCCCTTAAAGATTGGTGTGATGGAGATTCCTGAGCAGTTGAGCTTGTCAGCTGCTTTGCATGAGTAAGTGGGAAAACGTGACAATGGTGTCAGGGGAGCCTGCGCTCAGCAGAGCCGGCTCCTTAGGAAAACGAGGAAGGAAACTTTAGGAAACCGGCCTGGTTTAGAGCCCGGCAGGCAGACGTGGTGGGAGCGCACAGGGGTCGGGAGAGGCATGTCCTTGACTCTGCATCCAGAGGAGATCAGCAGGATGAGCGGGATGCGGTGGCTGCGTTGGACCTGAAATGTGGAAGCCGCAGCAGCGGGAGGACTCGTCCGGCTCCGGTCCTCCAGAGCGTCGGCTGCGGGGCGCGGGGGGAGCTGTGATTCGGACAGGACGTCTTGGCCAGCGAGAGACCCATCCTGTGGGAGCTGGTGTGGCTGGGGGCAGCTCCTCTGAGGTGCGGCTGAGACTGCTGCAGTTTCACGGTGGACCAGGCGGGTCGTTCTGTGGGGCAGCGGGCGGGAGTGGAGCTGGGACCTACGGAGCGATGGCTCTCTGCTGCAAAAGCAAGGAAAGGCCAGATGAGTGCTGGGTCCTGCTTCTTCCCCTCTCCAGGCTTTCTTTACCAAGGCCCTTCCAGAGGGACTGAGCTTTCCCTGAACCCTTGTGTGCTCTTTGCCACCAGGAGAAATCCGTGCTGCAGATGGGCCCCCCGGACAGCGAGGAGCCAAGTGGGATGTCGCTGGCAGTGCCCAAGGAGATCTGGCTCTTGGTGGACCACTTGTTCAAGCATGCCTGCCACCAGGTGAGGGAGAGGGCCTCTGCTGTGCCGGGAAGCTTTGGAGAGCTTGGTGACCCGATTCATCACTAGCACCTGGAGATCACCTCCAGTTTGGTATTTATAGGGCAGGGCTTTTCCCCTCTGCTTGAGGCACTGGCCGGGGGTACCAGCTTCCACCCTGCTCTCGCTACGTGCCTCAGCCTTTGTGAGGAAGGTGACTTTGTCCACCCCTGTGCTGTTTTTGGCAGGAGGACCTGTTCCAGACTCCAGGCATGCAAGAAGAGTTGGAGCAGATCATTGACTGCCTGGACACCAGTATCCCCGAGAAAATCCGTATCCTTGCTGCGCCTGCCTTTCCCAGGAGCCTGCCGGGTCTCCGCTCTGCTGGGAGAGCTCTCTCGCGGGAGAGCTTGTCTGTGACCTCTAGCTGGCAGCGTCCCTCCTGGGGGGTTGGCTCCCCTCTGTCACCCCAGAGATAACCTCTTGTTATGGTTTGTGGAACCCACAACAATTTATTGTTGTTTAGACAATTATTCTCTCGCCCGATGACCCCTCCCCACCCGGGAAGGGGATTTGGGAAAAAACAAGGAAACCCAAGAGTTGAAATGCAAACAGGTTTAATAGAATAAGAGTAGATAATTACCATTACTAACACTAAAGAACCAATATTGGTCCCGATACCAATATAAAATACCCAAGGATTACCCTCAGCCCATTCCACCCACAGAAGCCGTGGGCTCCCAGCGGGGACAGCCAATGTGGGACACTGCGAGCGCTGCGGCGTCGGGGGGAAGGGAAGGGCTCAGGGCTGCGGCACCGGGGCAGGGGGTGCTCAGGACGGCAGCCGTCGCGGGAGAGAGAGCGCTCCTCAGCAAACTTTCTAACTGATAGCGAGTGTGCTGTTCATGGTGTGAACTGACCCTGTCGGGCAGCTCGGGTCCAGTGCCCGGGTCTCGCTCCTCCTCATCCCCGCACCTGGGGAGCTCGAAAACACCGAGACCTTGAAACCCCCACACCACGGCTGGCTGTAAAGTATTTTCACCAGTTCAGACACTGGAGTCTTCTAAAAGTGCAGTTTGCCTGAGCATTAGAAGAGAAATTACTCCTGTGTCACTCAAACCAGGACACCTCTCTTGATGCTGAACATATGCTGGCTGTACCAGAGCTCAGGAAGCCTCTGCAAGGCTGTGCCAAGCGCAAGAGCTGGTGAGGGTGGACACTGGGAAGCATCATCTGGAGAAGGGGCTAATGGAGCAGAGGACTTCTGTGGGGCTAGAGAGCGGGCTAACGCAGTGCAGGGTGGATGGAACAGCGTTTTCTGTGGATGGGAAATGACGGAGGAGGAGTGCTTTGATGTCAGGGAGTGGTTAGGAAGGCAGAGAAGACCTGCAAGGAGGAAGCAGAGAGAAGGAGGAGAGGCAGGGAGCAGACTGGGGAGGGAGGGGGTCCATCTGCTCAGCATGCCCCTTGATTCCCACTGGTCCAGCGGGCAGTAACCACTCTGTGGCTGAAGCGCTCCTCATCTTCCTGGAGGCTCTGCCAGAGCCGGTGATCTGCTATGAGCTGTATCAGCGATGCCTCGACTGGTCGCACAACAGCCGGCTGTGCCGACAGGTACGGTGCTGCCTTTGTCTCCGGACGCTTGCCGCAGGCTCAGGGCAGCTCTTCCTGCTGCTGCGAGCACCGCCTTGGTCCTGGGGTGTGCTGGGTCCTGCTCCCTTCCCGTGAGCTGGCAAGGGGCTTTGGGAGCAGGCGCTCAGAGGTTCTTCGCAGTGGGCAGGATGGCCTGGGTTCTCTGGCAGTGCTTTCTTGCCACAAGGTCAGCACTGCAGTGTCTCCCAGCAGCCGCAGTGGCTTCCAAAGAGACCCCAGGTATGCCCTGTGTCACCCTGAGCACATGGGGAACAGGAGCCCTGAGGAGTGGAAGAGCCTCTGCTGCTCTTGAGGGCTTAAGCGCCTGCTCAGAGCTGCGGTTCCCGTGTTTCCCTTAAGGACGATGGCTGAGTGGCTCTTGAGAAGAGCTGGTGGGGCAGCAAGCAAGGCCGAGCACGTCCTTGGGCAGAAGAAGATGTTTTGGAGAATGTTTTCAGTACTGGAATCAGGAAGCCTCTCCTGGTCCTCACGCTGCTGCTGTGCAGCCCGGAGGGTGTGGGGGTCCGAGGGGGAGGCAGCCCCAGGGCAGTGGTGGTTTTTGCCTGGTGACACGGCTGTCCTCGAGGCAGCCTTACCAAGGAGCCAAAGCCCACGAGTACCATCAGCACTGGGCTACAGCTGGTGGCTTGTTGCTTTCTTTCTGGGCCTGTGGCTCACAACAGTGGTTGTGCCGCTGCCGCAAGGCAGTGGAAGGGGGAAGGCTGCCCGTCTGGTGTCCAGAGCGCCCCAGCGTGCCCAGGCTGCCACAGTGTGAACTGGGAGAGCTTCCCGTCTCTGCTCTCTTTGCAGGTGATTTTTCAGCTGCCTCGTTGTCATCGCAGTGTGTTTCGGTACCTAATGTCGTTCCTCCGAGAGCTGCTCAAATACTCAGAAGACAACAACGTCAGTGTCGCCATGATTGGTAAGTGTGTTGTTTCTCTGCTCTGCTCCTGCTGCCCTCGCTGAAACATAACCCCTTCCTGGCACCGTTCAAGGTCTCCGTTTCTGAACAGTAACGAATTTTGCCTCCCTCTGCAGCTGCCTTGTTCTCCAGCCTCCTCCTACGCCCTCCACCCAACCTGATGGCAAAGCAGACTCAGCAGGACCGCCAGCGTGCCACCAACTTCCTCTACAGCTTCCTGCTCGCCGGGGATGAGGAGTGACTCCTGCCCGTGTGCCAAAGCTGAGGCCTGTGCTGCCAGCCTTGCGCTGAGGCCGGGCCTCCCACAGCTCTAGAAGGGTAAAAGGCTCTGAGCTACTCCAAGTGCCGTGTTTACAGTAGGAAGGGACGTGTTCCCCTCTCCTTCCCACCGCTGTACCCTACGCTGCAGAGAACCTGCACACTCATTGCACTGCCATCCACGCCAGGAGCCTCCTGCTTTCTCCCCGGGAGCTGGGTGGATCTGTTGATACCCAAGCACTGTGCCAGTGACCCGATTGTCCCACACGGCAGTGTCACCAGTTCCCCGAGTCACACTACTCTCTCCTTTTCACCCCTGTCTCCCTGGAGCTGTCACGGGGAAGGGTGGAGACTGCCGGTGCTCTTGGAGGGCCATGGCACAGCTGGCCGGTGGCACGCTGTGTCCCTGTGGGTACGAGGCATGTGTGCTGGTGTGTACTGGTGAGAGCCCTGTGCTCTGCCCCAGGCTGGTGTTGGGCATCGGTCACCCTCTGCCGCGCAGCAGACCCAGCCAGCCCCGACGCCCTGTCACTGTGCTACGCAAGCCGGACCGTGGCTGTCCCAGGAAGGTTATCTGGACATTTGGCCTCTTCCCTTCCGCAGGGCCTTATCCTCTGCCCTTCCTCCTGCAGGACAAGGCCTCGGCACACAGGTCTCTCCCCGCACTCGCAGCCTTCTGCCCCTGTCACCCCAGCCTTTCTCTCCTCTCTCTGTTCCCTGTGCCCCAGCTTCTTTCTGGGCCACAGGGGATGGCGGGTGACGTGGAGGGGCCTGGGTCAGGCAGGGCGGTGAGCTGCGCTCTGCTTCTGCGGGGCTGTCCCTGCGCGGGGCACGGAGCAGGACGCAGCTCCTGTCCCTCCCGGCCCTGCATGCGGAACCAAGGGGGTTGGACCAGGGCTGGGTGACCAGGGTGGCATTGGATGCTGTCCTCCTGCTACCAGAGGGTACAGGCAGGGGGGGGAAATGAGCCAGAAATCCACCCAAGGTGCCCCAGGCGTGGGGGGGCTGTAGTGGCAGGGTCACACGCAGCTGGGGAGGGGACACCCCTGGGGCTGGTGACCGATGGGTGCAAGAGGGAGGCCAGTCCCACTGAAACACTAAGCAGAGTCCTGCCCGCGCGAGCAGGGGCTGCGTGGCCTCGGCTGAGGGAGGCCAGGGATGCGGGGACGGGGGGCTGCAGTCCCGGAGCCCCTGCCGGTGCCTGCGCTCAGCCCCTGGGTGTCCGTGTGGTTCCGTGGTCCCCCTGCACTGGCTGAGCTGCTGGGGGCTCCCCTACCTTGTGACTTTATTTTTTTTTTTTTTCCTTGTCTTTACAATTTTTAAATTACATAATTTATTGGGAAACTGTTCGTTCCAAATAAACCTCCATTGTGCAAGGTTTTGCGGGGCTGTGCTGGGTGCTCACATCGAGCCTGCTGTCTCTCACGTAGCTCCGTGCCGCGCTGCCTAGGGCTGGCTGCTGCCGGGCTGCAGCATCCCGTGATGCAGAGCTGCGGCTCTGCTCCGCCATCCCCCCTGCCCGAGGCTCCCGGGCTCGCTCTGAGGGGCTGGAGCCTTCCAAAGGCAGCCGAGTCCTTCCTCGGGCTCCCCTGCCACCGCCACCGCGGCAGCGCACCGGGCAGGGCTGGGGCACAGCAGCAGAGATTCCCTTTCCCCTGGTTTCGCTCCTGCTCCTGAGTAGCAGCTTGCAGGTTCCTGACACGTGGGCAATGTGCAGCCCAGCGCCGGTTGTCCGTTTGGCGGAGGGACATGGCACACGCCACACCGGGGACGGTGCGGCCGGAGGAGTCGGCACGGAGCAGGGCCTGGGGGGAGTGGGCGCAGGAGGGTGCTGGTGCCAGCGTGTGGCACAAGGGCTTTTGCAGGCTGGAGCAGCGATGCCCGTGGACCCCAGGTCCCACTGGGTTGGCAACTGGAGCAGCAGTGGAGAAAGCCCGCGCGTCCTGCCGCAGGAAACGGCCGCCGGTGTCATCTCCATCTGCTTCCTGCTGGCTCCTTGAGAGCAGGGCCGTGCCCGGGCAGCTGCTCCCAGCCCCGTCACGGAGGGGACCGGCGCAAGGTGCCGGCATTGTTCCCGCGGCCGCCACATTCCTGCCACTGCCGGCGGAAATGCCGGAGCGAGCGCGAAGCCCTGCTGCTCCCCGGGGATGGGGCCGAAGGCCGGGCCTGCCCATCCTCCCGGCTTGGCCAGGGGCGCGGCGGACCTTGGAGGCTGTTGGCGCGCTGCTCTGTGCCCTGCATGGAGGTGGGGGGCTCATGCGTCCCCGTTGGCCGCCACGGACCTCAGGGGGACTCACGATGCTGATGGTGGCACTGGTGCAGCTGGTAGCATCCCAGCAGCGTGTGCCTGCACGAGCAGTTAGGCTCAGCCTGTGATTGTGCCACAGCCGGTGTCCCGTATCCACCTTGGGCATCCACCGCCGGCCGCAGGCGGGGCGGTGAGCCCTGCCTGTCCCCCTGGATGCAGCCGGAGGTCCCCAAGGACTGGTGGACTCCAGCGATTGCTCAGACCGTTCCCATCCCCTCTCCCAGCATCTTTGCTTGCCCGCTCAGCGAGCCAGGAGCCAGCAGAGCACCCTGTCCTCACCGTGCCGGGACCGGCACCTGCACACACGCACCCCGGCACGGCAGCCAGGGGTGGGGGCTGCCTGTACGCGCTGCCATCTGCCCCTGGCTCCGGGCACCTTCCAGCCCTCTGGCGTCAACCTCCCCCCAGCAGCACTTGCAGCTGCTCCAGCAGTGCCTCTCCCTGCCCGTCCGTCCGTCCGTCCGTCCCTGCCCGCTCTGCCTGTGCCCCTGTCCCCGCCACTGCCCTTGTGCCGCAGCGCCCGCACTGCCAGGGCGATCACCGCCAGCAGCGTGCAAGGGAGCTGCCATGGCACGCGGTGACACAGGGAACGTGGCAGAGCCCGGCAGCCTCCCACCTGCCTGCGGGCAGCCGGCCAGGCCAGGAAAAGCCAGAGATTCCTTAGGTCTGCCGGCCCAGGAGCCTTTTCCTCCGGCACCGGCTGGCCACAGCCCAACCGGGGGGTCCTCCCTGGCCTCCTCCTTCCAGGCTGGTGCGGGAGGGCTGGGGTCAGGGCTCAGCTGTGCATCCCCTGGCCGCAGCCCAAGCCCCTGCGCTCAGGGCTGGGCGATGCCCCGGCGAGGCCGTGGGGCACCGGCACCCCGGCTGGCACAGCCGCAGCGGTCTGCCCCTGCGAGAGCTGCGTGCCCTGCCTGCCGCCGGAGCGGGGGGGGCGACCCATCGGCGCTGAGGGGTGGTTTGAGGTGCAGCGGGAGAGCCCTCCCAGTTCAGACCAGTAGCAGCAGCACCGTAGAGTGGCAACGGAGGGATGGTACCCTACCACCACCCCCCGCCCCGCGCCAGCCAGAGCGGGAGTTGGGGTCAGCCGGAGTCGGGGGGACTGTGGCCAGGGCTCTGCATCCTGCCCCCATCACAGCACCGGCGGCAACGCTGCCGCTGTCCCCATGGGCCGCTGGGACTGGGCAGCGAGCTGGCAGCCCTCGCCACGCACCCCGTCCCGCAGCGGCTCCCCGGAGGCAGAGGGGCGGCCGGCCCCACGGCGGGCGCGGGTGGGCGGCGTGGCGGGAGCGCGCTGGCGCGTGGCCGGGGAGCACATCCCTCCCCAGTCCCGCAGGATGAGCTAATGGAGGCCAGCTGGGCCTGGCCCCGCTTCCCCCAGGCTCTGCTCCCAGCCCCGCAGCTGCAGCCTTTCCGCTCCTCCGCGGCCCCATTAACCCCCTCCCCACCGGTGCTGCCCCCCCCCCCACCCCTGCCCGTGCCCCCCAACGGCTGCCGCGCTCCCCCGTGCCAGGGCTGAGCTGCCCCCCGCCCCGCGACATCGCTCATGGGAGGTGTCCTGTGAACAATATGGGGTTTGGGGGCCCCGTACGGGCACTGCTGCGCCTGGGGGGTCCCGGCTGGGGCTGGGGGAGGTCCTGTCCCGGGGAGGGGGGTCCCATCCCTTTGCAGGGCTCAGCCCCCACCCGCGTGCAAGGTCCTTAACAGGGACCCTCAGTCCGCTCAGCCCTGGACCCACTGCCCCCCCGCATGGGTCCTGCTCGCCCAGAGCCTCATGGGGACGGGGACATCAGTGATGAGGACACCCAGGGGTGGGGACACCAGTGAGAGTGGTGCCAGGGACACCAGAGACAGGGCCACCAGGATGGGGACACCAGGGACGGGGACATCAGTGATGAGGACACCCAGGGGTGGGGACACCAGTGAGAGTGGTGCCAGGGACACCAGAGACAGGGCCACCAGGATGGGGACACCAGGGACGGGGACATCAGTGATGAGGACACCCAGGGGTGGGGACACCAGTGAGAGTGGTGCCAGGGACACCAGAGACAGGGCCACCAGGATGGGGACATGAGGGATCTAGACACCAGAGACAGGGACACTGGGATGGGGACACCAGGGAGGGGGACATCAGGGACAGGGACAGCAAGGGTGGGGACATCAGGGAGAATGGTGCCAGGGGCACCAGGATGGGGACACCAGGGATCGAGACACCAGAGATAGGGACACTGGGATGGGAACACCAGGGAGGGGGATGCCAGGGACAGCAGGGACAGGGATGCCAGGGATGGAGATGGCAGGTACCAGGCACCCACAGCTGCCCCCTGGGCGGTGGGGACAGCTGCCCGGGGCTGGGGGACCAAGCTGGGGGAAAGGCGGGGATCTGGCAGCCGCTGGCACTGCCTGTAGAGTCGAACGGGACCAGTGAGAGAGCCGTGCCCAGGACTGGGCCACCATCCCGCAGCATTGGGGCAGCTGCTGACCCTTCGCCCAGGGCTGGAGCATCCCGGCGAGGCGCTCGGCAGGCAGAGACAGCTCCAGCCGCCAGCACCGCGTGGTCCCTGCCTGTCCCACCCCTCCCTGCCCTGGCACTGCGCTGCCGGACACGGGTGCTGCACCCTCGGCTTCACCCAGCACCGCGGGCGCTGGTGACCTCGGCAATGGCAGCATGACGGGAGCGGGGCAGGAGCACCCGCCCCTCCCTGGAGAAACCACCTCACAAAAGCTGTTATCCCATCAGAGGCTTCGGCTCACAAGCCGCTTGAGTCCCCAGATCCGGGCACTGTCGGTGACTGGGGGGCAGTGAGCAGAATGGGCCTGGCCGTGTCCCCTGTGCGGCCCCTCGGTGGCAAAGCCGGTCCCCTGACCCTGCGCCCCGCTTTTAAAGCGGTTATTGCCACTGAGCCCTCCCTCACACCGCTGCTGCCCACCGCCGAGGGGAACTGAGGTGAGCAGCCAAATAAATCCCAGAAGAGGACAAAGGTGACGGGGGGGACTCAGGGCACCATTTGCAGCCAGGGACTTGGCTCCACGGCTCGAGGGTCCCCCGGTCACCCACCGCACGCTCTCCCAGCTGCGACCAGCACCCCTGCGCCCTTTCAGCATCCCTCCTCCAGCTGCAAGCCTGGGGGACACTGACCTCCTGTGTTTTCCCACCCTCCTCCCCAACTTTATAGGGCAGGCAGCACTGCGGCTTGCTTCTCCCTCCGCTGGGCACCTTCTCTGCCAGCACCGGGCTGGGGAGGGGGCTGCCTTGGCCCCCAGCCACTGCCGGGCACTGCCAGGAGGGAGCAGAGGTCCCCCAGAGCCCTCCCCACCGGCAGGCGAGCAACCCCTGCCCGCACGTGCAGAACGGAGGGTTTACTGTCATCGTAACTCTTTATTATAAAGCTGTATTTACATGGAATAAATCTTTACAGACACAAGAAACGGTCAACAGGACCCGGCGGCACTCAGAGCAAGGGTCCCCCCTTTGGCATATATCAGTGTTTGACACAGAGACCCCAGGGCCCCCCACCCCCATTCCCCCCCGTCCCATGGCGTGGAGTGGGCAGAGGGGTCCGGAGCGCCATGCTGTGTCCTGGGTGGGCACCCCACACCGCGGGGGTCCCCAGGAGGTGGGTCTGCCAGCCCCACGCTCGCCGGGGAGGGGAGGGCAGCTCACCCAGGGTGCGGGATTAGCGCCATGGGAATAAATAGACCCCCCCCGTCAGGACAAGCTATGTGCTCACCTCAGCGTGTGGGTAACTGGCAGGGATGGGGCAGGAGCCCCGCGGGAGCTCACAGACCCCGGCGGCGAAGTTCCTCCGCCTGACAAAGTGCTTTGCGCAGAGCCCGCGGGTCCCCACCAGGATGGGGGCATCGCGGCAGCACCCGGCCCCACCACGAGCTACGTGGAGGACCTGCTCGCAGCCAGCCCCAGGAGACGGGGAGGGGAGGCACCCACGGTGCCAGACACGGTGCCGGGGCCACCAGGGACAGCCGCAGGGAGGAGGTGACACCAGCCGAGGGCTCACAGGTGGGACCCCACGATCGGGGCCAGGAGACGAGCAGAGCGGGCTAGGACACAGAGCAGGCGATGGGAGCCGCGTCCCTGGAGGGCTGATGGCAACCCTGCAACAAGAGCAAACCCGGGTACGCGTGAGTCCCCTCTCGGCAGCGTCACGCATGTCCCCTTGTTGTCCCCCCATACCTCGCTGCTCCTCACCTGCCTCAGAAGGGCATGGGGCCCTTGTGGGAGAGCCGGGGCCGGGGCCGTCGGTACCTCCGCCAGCCGCCCGGCCGGTGCCCAGCCCCACGCCGCGCACCCCGCGGCCGCACCAGGGTTCGGATGAGGCCGTCCTCCGCATTCTTCCCGTCCGGCACTTGGCCCAGCGGCCCTGGGGATCGCAGGAAGAGCGTTAGCCGGGTCCCTCCACCCTGCCCGTGGGACGGGGACAGGGACGCTGCGGGGCTTGCCCAAGGCAGGCAGAGCCCTGCCCCTTTCCTGAATTTCCCCCAGCAGGAGCCATTCGCCGGCCGAGTGCTTCCTGCGCTGTGGCAGCCAGGCCACCTGCACCGAGCATGGCCACCTCGTGCGGCCGCTGCCACCAGCCTCACCGCAGGGCACGGAGCTGCAGGCTGCGGCCCCCAGCCCTCCCCAAAGCCACCCTCCCGTGCCACCCTCCCTGCCAGGGTCCACCCAGGCCCTCGCCCCTCTCCCTGCAGCCCACGCACCACCGGTCCCCTGGCAGAGATGCTCCGGTGCCAGCACCGGTGCCAGCACCGCCAGTCCCACGCGCGTGTGCCGAGCTGGGACTGGGCTCGCAGCCGGGGAAGGGGGCCGAGACCCGCCGTGGGCAGCAAGGCCGCGCCGTGACTCCCGCTGCCAGCGTCCCGGCGATGCCCTGGGCTGTCACCCGCAGCGCCATGCGGGTCGTGCCCTGGCAGTTGGTGGCCGCGACGGCTCTCCGGCCCTCGGCCGGCCGGTGCTCTGCTCGGCTGCCCAGACGGACACGGGGCGGCGGTGGTGGTGGGGGGGGGGTTGTTGGCACCGTGAGAAGCGCTTTGCCCTCCCCCAGCTCCCCGGGCAGGGGGTTCCGATCTCCCCCCGAGCCCCACTCAGCCCACCACGGTCACCCTGTCCCCGTCCCCTCCATCCTCCCCGCTGCCAGCCCGGCCACCGAGCGATGCCGGACCGGGGGATGAAGTCGGGGGGAGAGAAGATCGGGAAAAGTTGGGATGGAGGGGGTCGGGAAGAGTGGGGAGGAGTTGGGAAGGGTGTCCCCACCAGCTCGGGGAGGGGGGGGGGTCCCGGCACTCACCGGCGGCGGCCAGGGCGAGCCAGAGGAGGAGCAGCAGCAGCGCCAGGAGGAGCCAGCGCGGCGCGGCCATGCTCGGGCCGGGGGCGGCGGGGGAAGGCTGCGGGGCGGCGGGAGGCGACGGTGGTGGCCCCACTCCGGGGGAACCGCATTTGTAGGCGGTGAGAGCCCGGCCCGGCCCCACCGACCGCCCGGTCATGTGGCCACCGGGCCCCCGGGGCGGTGAAAAGGGGGGGGGGGGGGTCCCGGGAGGGGCGTGGGCGCTGGGGCGGGGCGGGGCGTGGTCGCCCCGCCCCGCCCCAGCGCCCACGCCCCTCCCGGGACCCCCCCCCCCCCTCCCCCAAGTCTTATCCCCCCCCATCCTGGGGATCCCCCCGTCTCAGCACAGCCCCAGGGCTCTGGGACCCCCCCTCCAGCTTGGTCCTGGGATCCCCCACCCAGCCCGGCCCCCGGACCACCCCCCCTTGCAACCATTCTGGACCCCCCCAGACCCCAACGCTGCTGCCAGCCTGGACCCAGGACCCCCCACACACACACACAGCCTGGACCCAGGACCCCCCCACACACACACAGCCTGGACCCAGGACCCCCCCCCCCCCCCCCCACAGCCTGGATCCAGGACCCCCCCCACCCCACCCCGACCCCCAGCCTGGTCCGGGACACCCCACACGGCCCTGGGGACACCCCCCCCCCCCCCCATTCTGGCATAGGAGCCCCTTCCCATGTGGGCCCTGGGACTCCCCCCTCCCATCCTGACCCAACACCCCCCCCCCCCCACAGCCCAGCTTGGGGTTACCCCCCTCCCATCCTGACCCAGGACCCCCCCTCCTAGCCTAACCCTGGGACCCTGAGACCCTCCACCCCGCCTGGCCCGCACCCCCCCCCCTTCCAGCCCAACCCCCCCTTCCCCGGCACCCGGGGGGGGGAGGAGGCTGTCCTGCCCCCCCCCCCCCCCCCCCCCCATGCCCACTGCCCCTGGCAGCCCCCCCAGCCAGGCAGTGCCCACAGAGGGGTCCACTGAAGCCCCCCACCCTGCTGCCCCCCCCAGGTCATCCAGCCACTGCCCCGGGGGAGGGGGTGAAGCCCCCTCTGCCAGGGGGCACAGCGAGGGTGACACTGCCTGTGCAGGGAGAGGGGACTGACTATGGCTGCAGGATGGGCACTGCAGCCCCCGGCTCTGCACTGCGCAGGGTCCGGGTGGGGGGCTAAAGCCCCCCTGGGGCCCTCCCAGTGGGCAGAGGGGTGGGCCGCAGGCACCAGTCCTGCGTGGGCTGGGTGCTGGCTGAGCACCGACGGAGCCCCGCGGCCACCCGGGTGTGCGGGTACAGCCGCCGGCACAGTGGCCAGGCAGGTGACGAAGGCAGAGTTGGGGTCTCCCACAGCCCAAGGACCCCGTTGCCTGCAGCTGGGTGCTGCCGGGGTGGCCACGGGGACCACGCGCCGTGCCAGGACATCACCCTTCAGCCCCCGCAGACATCACGGGGGGGGGATTTGGGGAGGCTCAACCCTGTTTGTAACACTCTCCTCCGCAGCACCCTGGGGGTGAGGGCTGTGGGGATCCCCCCCCACAGCCCCTTGGGGATTTGGGGCTGGGAGATGGCGGCTGGGGAGACGACCGCAGTGACAGCCGCAGCACACCGAGGACACGAGCCGGGCTCTGCAGGCCAGCGGTGGGAAAGCGGCTCCTCCAGGTCCAGGCACGAGGTCCCCTGGGCAGGTGGTGGCGGCCGGGTGTGGGGACAGCTATGGCGTGGGTTGGCGTGGCCAGGTTTTGGTAGCGGGGGCTTGTGTGAGAAGGTACCAGGAGCTTCGCCCATGTCCGATGGAGCCGATGCCAGACGGCTCCAAGAGGGACCCGCTGCTGGCTGAGGCTGAGCCCATCGGGGACAGTGACAGTGCCTCTGGGATCACTTATTGAAGAAGGAGAAAAAAACCCCTGTGCAACAGCAACCGGAGAGAGGAGTGAGAATATGCGACAGGAACAGCGCTGCAGCCACCCAGGTCAGAGAAGAAGGAGGGGAGGTGGTGCTCCAGGTGCTGGAGCAGATCTCCACCTGCAGCCCGTGGAGGTCCATGGTGGGACAGCTATCCACCCGCAGCCCGGGAGGACCCCGCGCCGAAGCAGGGGAATGCCCAAAGGAGGCTGTGACCCCATGGAGAGCCGGCAGAGCAGGCTCCTGGCAGGACCTGTGGCCCCCGATGCTGGAGCAGTTCCTGAAGGACTGCAGCCCATGGGAAGTACCCACACTGGAGAAGCTGGTGGAGGACTCTCTCCCGTGGGAGGGACCCCACGCTGGAGCAGGGGAAGAGCGTGAGGAGGAAGGAGCAGCAGAGACAACGTGATGAACTGACCGCAACCCCCATTCCCCATCT
This sequence comes from Pluvialis apricaria, assembly GCA_017639485.1. NCBI lineage: Eukaryota > Metazoa > Chordata > Aves > Charadriiformes > Charadriidae > Pluvialis > Pluvialis apricaria. The sequence continues at coordinate 639,295 of CM030017.1, forward strand.
CCCTGCGCCGTTCAGTGGGAGGAGGGCGAGAAATGGGGAGTGAAGCTGAGCCCGGGAAGAAGGGGGGGGGGGGGGGGGGTGGGGGGCAGGATGTGTTTTAAGACTTAGTTTTTATTTCTCATTATCCTCCTCTGATTTGATGGGTGGCAAATTAAATTAATTTTGGCCGAGGTCGAGTGTGTTTTGCCAGTGACTGTAATCGGTGAGTGATCTCTCCCTGCCCTTACCTCGACCCAGGAGCCTTTCGTTGTGTTTTCTCCCCCTGTCCAGCTGAGGAGGGCAGTGATCGAGTGGCTTTGGTGGGTACCGGGTGTCCAGCCGGGGTCAGACCCCCCCCCCAAGGTACGAGGTATTGCTCCTGCCAAAGTGGGTGACACGCACAACCGCACCCTGGGACATCACCTACCCGCGGGAGAGCGAGGGGTGGCCCTGCCCTGGCAGCACCCGGCGGCGTGGGCAGAGGGGCTGTACCAGGAGAGGGGTGCACGGGGGGGGCCGTACTGGGGGGGGCTGGAGGAGGAGCTGGAGAGGGTGATTGTGTGTTGGGCTGTGGGGATGGGCTGGGGGGGCTGTAAGAGGGGCTATGGAGGGGGGTGTGGGGACCATGTCGCATCCCTGCAGGTGTCTGTAGGAGGACATCCTCTGCGCCTGTTCCGGTCCCGCTGGTTGTGCCCCCCCGCACCACCGCAGCCTGGCCAAGGGCTCTGGGCAGGCTGACCTGTGGCCCCCCCGCTGCCAGTGCCATGTGGGGGTCACTGCTCCCTGCCAGCGTTGTGCACCCCCAAAGTGGGGCGCTCCTTGTGGGGGGAAGAAGCAGCTGATGGGGTCCAGGAGCTGGAGCCCCATCCCTGCAGGCCAGCTGGGGGTGCAGCAGGGACCTCCCCCCCAAGGAACGCATCCCCTGCTGGGCTTCGCGGCAGGCAGGGGCAGGCATGCTCTGCCTTCGCGAGGGGTTGTGGCAGCATCTCCCCCACCACCACTGCTCGCCTTCCGCATTCCTGCGGCCGCGCACACCCTCCCTCCCTCCCCGACCCGCGTCCTGTTTGCCGGGCGCGTCACCCCGGCCTGAGTCACCCCGCGGCCTCCGCAGGTGACGGAAGGCCAACAATAGCCCACAAAGGGAGGATGTCCCCCCAAAGCCTTCCTCCGGCTCGTCTTCGAGGAAACCTCCCGCGGGAGGGAAGGGCCCCACCGGACGCGCGGTGGCTGATGAGCTTCGTCCTGTTGATGCTTGGAGTGGCACGCGGCCCCGGGGGTCCCCAGGGACGGCCGGTGCCACCCCCCACGCTGGGCGAGGAGGAGGAGGGCTGTGCAGCCACAGGGCTGATGTTGTACCCGTGGACACGCCACCCTCAGCGCCATCCCTTGGATGTGGCCCCGGGGGGAGGAGTGGCATCACAGAGTTGAGCTCAGAGGTTGGGAATAAGGGGGCTGGGGGACATCCCTGTCACCGTGCGGACCCCATGGCAGCGGGTGCGCAGCTGTGTGGTGACAGCTGGCTGGCAGGTAGGCCGGCGGGGGACAGGGCACCGCTGCAGGTGTCACCCCCACCCTGGCACTGGGCAGGGAGGATGGGAGCATCATTAGCACATTTCACTAATTAGCAGGATGGCAGCAAACCGCTGCCGGCCTGTCACCACGGCAACCGCGTCACACATCCTCGCGAAACTTTGGTTGCCATAACAATTACAGGCAGCTTTGGTGTCACCCTGCCTCCCTCCTGCCTCCTGTCCCCGTCCTGCCCGTGCCGGGGCTGCTGGGGCAGGGGACCCCCCACCGCCCCCTCCTGGGCTCCTCCGAGCGGGGACCCGAGGGTGACGCCAGGTACGGGCAGCCCGAGAGCATCCGTGACACGAGTGTGCCAGGCCTCGGCCTGTCCGCAGGCGGGGACAGGCTGGCGACCCCCCCGGGACCCCCCAGGCTCTGCTGCTGCCGGCCCCCGCGCCGCACCGGAGCTGTGGCAGGACCCGGCGGGTGGGCAGGGGACAGGACAGAGGGACAAGGGGACAGGGGGGGGGTGGTGTCTGTGCGGCTCCACAGCGCAGTCCTGGTGCCACCTCGTGGTGAGCAGCATCCCAGTGACACAGCTGGGCAGTGGCTGTGGCGGTGACGCGCCTGGACAATGGCTACGGTGACACAGCCGGACGTCCCCCGCATTCAGCACACAGCCCCCGCAATGGCACAGCCGGACAGTCTCCCTGCGGGACGGACAGCCGCTGCGCGGGCTGAGGAGTCACTTGGTGGCCCAGCCTGGCGGTGGCTGTGTGGGCACGGTGTCCCCCAACCCTCCAGTCCCAGGGCCGGGCTGCTCCCCGGCCCCAGGGGAGGGGGCTGGCCCCACACTGCTGTGGGGATGGTCACCGGCCCCACCAAGGTGTGCCAGGAGTGGTGCACCCTGAGCCCTGCATCCCTGCCTGCATCCCTGCTTGCCTCCCTGCTTGCCTCCCTGCCAGCATCCCTGCCAGCATCCCTGCCTGCATCCCTGCCGGCATCTCTGCTGGCATCCCTGCCTGCATCCCTGTTTGCCTCCCTGCCTCCCTGCCTGCATCCCTATTTGCATCCCTGCCTGCATCCCTGTTTGCATCCCTGCCTGCATCCCTTGCTGCATCCCAGCTGGCATCCCTGCCTGCATCCCTTGCTGCATCCCAGCTGGCATCCCTGCCTGCATCCCTGCCTGCATCCCTGCTGGCATCTCTGACAGCATCCCTGCCTGCATCTCTGCCTGCATCCCTGCCCGCATCATGCCTGTGCACAGTGGCAACCACATGCCCCGGCCCCCAGAGCTGACCAGCAGGTTCATGCCAGCAAAAGCAGGGTTGGGGGGGACGGGGACAAGGTTGGGACAAAAGGGTGGCCAACGGGGTTGCAGTGTGTGCCCTGGTGCCAACAGGCACTGCGCCAGCTGGTCCCATCTGCAGCCCCCGGTCCTTGTTGTCCTGGCACTGTGAGCTTCTCCACGCTGGGGGACAAGGCTGGTCACCCCAAACCCCAGGGCCGGAGAGGCAGCCTGTGCCGGTTCCCTCAGTGCTGCCGTGAGGATGGGACGGGACACGCCAGCTGCCCTGGGGCCGAGGGAGGATTTCCATTGCCATTCAAGAGCCTTGAAGGATGCAACAAAGGTGCTGCCACATTAAATGGGTTGAAAACTGGTTGTCCAACAGGTCGTGACATGCCGCTGGGAAGGGGCAGCATCTCTGAGCGGGTCCAGGGCTCCCACCCGTGGCCGTATCCAGCCTCATGGCCGTGCCTGTGTGAGGGAAGCGGAGAGTTCGTGTGGGCTGATGCAGGGACCCGCAGCCCCAGGGTCGGCCCCAGGAGAGGCGTCCGGGCAGGGCAGGGGCAGCGGCAGGGTGGTGGGCGTGCTGCGGAGCCCAGGAGCCGGGCTTCCTCCCTGCCCATCACACTGGGGGTCACCAGGATTTGCTGCCCGGGTTTCCTGAAGGACCTCTTACATTTTCAAGGAGAGTTGTTCGTAAAGCCTCTGTTTATTCATTTACCATAGGACCTACCAGATCTCCTGCAACTTGCATCCCGCTGTGCAAGCCACCAAGCACAAGGTCCTGCCGTGATAGCAGCAAAGTCCTTCCACCCTTCTCCTGGAGTTTGCTCTCAGCACAACCCCCATCCCTGCCCTGCACCTCACCCTGTCCCATCTCTGTTTTATCCTCCTCCAGATGTGGGTTTGCGCGCACAGCTGGCTGCACCCGCAGGCGGAGCCCAGGGTCGTCTGGCAGTCAGCTGGCTGTGACAGTGATGCTGCGCCCACCCTGTGGTGCAGCAAGCCCGTGACACATGCCGGCCGGTGAAAAGGACCTTCATGGTCTGTGATGAGCAGCTCTCAGGAGTCCCTAGGAGAGACTCCTCCAGGTACCCCTGTCCTGGGTGGGGATGCGCATCCTCCCCAGAAGGTCCGTGTCTGACCCATGGGTGGACACCTCTGCTGCCTGCCAGCGACAGGTCTGTCCTTCAGCCAGCCTTTCTCTTCAATAACTGCAGAGAGGTCATTGAACCAGTTAGAGGAAATGCATGTGCAATAAAAGTGATAGGCCTTGGGGTCAAGGCTCGTTATGACTAACATAATGAGCTTTTTAGCAAGGCAGATGCCGCGGTGGTGCGGAGCTCATGGGCTCGGTGGGACAAAGGGCACATCCCAGAGCACTCCTCCTGTGGAGAGCAGGTCCCAGCGCAGCCCTCGGAGGTGGCTCTCCCCGAAGTCCCCGAGGTCCCCAAGCCTGTGCCTGGGGTGTGGGCAGGGGCTGGTACCTCACCTGCACGGCATAGCTCAGTCTGTTCGCCACCATCACGCTCCCCTCCCTCCATATGCTGCCACCAAACGTGTCCCTGATCGCGTAAGTCTGCTCAATGCTAAAACATGGCCGTTGTCTCCTTTGCCAGCGTTTCCAACCCGACCCGCTAATGCACTCTGAATTTATTATTCCTATTACTCTATTAGCAGGACCATGTGCTCTCACCAGCTCTGAAGTCACCCCGTGCTTACCTTCAAAGCCCTACGTGTACTCCTGCTCCCCAGAAGCCCATACCCACACACCAGAGGTGGGCTCAGACATTCAGCTCCATCTCTCCGAAGCCTGGTCCTTTCCCATATAACCGCGCCGGGTACAAGCCAGGATGCCAGCACCACGCGCGCTATGGCCCCGTCCCTCCACGCTCTTTTTAGACACCATCTCAGTGTCCTGCGGGGTCCCTGTGCTCCCCCATGACCCCCACCCGCAGGCAGGAGCGGCAGCAGCATCCGCCTCTGCTCCTTCTGCAGTCTGTCGGGGACTCGGGGCAGGACTTTGGGTGCCCTTCAGCTGCCTTCCCTCAGGCCAGGGAGACCTGGAGCGCTCGGAGCTTTCCCGCACCACCACCTCTCGCGCAGCCCAAAGCACCTGAGGGCACCTGGGACCCGCAGGCAGCCTGGAGACCAGAGGCATCAGCAAGCACGGTGCACCGCGCTGCTGCCCACGCTGTCCCTTGCTCCTCTCCCATCCCCTTCTTGCCCCGCTTTGCCCTGGTGCTGCCCACAGGCATCCCCGGGGAGCTCAGCGCTCGACGCTGAGGATGGTCGGCTCCTTCCCGCCCACTGCTGGGCAACGGCACGTCGCCTCACCGAAGGGGCGCAGAGGTTTCGGCGTGGAGCAGCCAGGCCAGCACCCCGCACACCGGCACAGAGGTGAGAGCGGTACGGGCACTGACGTGGTCCTCAGTGCTGACCGGCTTTTCCTGGGGTAAGAAAGCTGCTGGTGCAAGATTGCTGAGCCTGCCACTAGAGCCACGGTGGAAGAACAGCCGTGTAAAAAAACATTGCAGAATCCCCGAGTGGTGAGGGTTGGCAGGGCCCTCTGGAGCTCCCCCAGTCCACCCCCTGCCACAGCAGGGTCCCCTCCAGCAGTGGCACAGGACGGCGTCCAGGCGGGTTTGGGATGGCTCCAGAGTGGGAGACTCCCCCACCTCTCCGGGCAGCTGTGCCGCTGCTCTGCCACCCGCACAGGGAAGAAGTCCCTCCTCGGGTTGAGATGGAACTCCCTATGGTCAAGTTTGTGCCCGTTCCCTCTTGTCCTGTCACTGGGCACCACTGAAAAAAGACTGTTCCCATCCCCCTGGCACCCTCCCTTTGAGTATTGATAAGCATTGATAAGATCCCCCCTCAGTCCTCTCTTCTCCAGACTGAAAAGCCCCAAGGCCCTCAGCCTCTCCTCATCAGAGAGATGCTCCAATCCCCTCATCATCTCTGTAGCCCTTTGCTGGACCCTCTCCAGCAGTTCCCTGTCCTTCCTGACCCGGGGAGCCCAGAACTGCACACAGTGCTCCGGCTGCGGCCTCCCCAGGGCAGAGCAGAGGGGGAGGATGCCCTCCCTCGCCCTGCTGGCCACACTCTGCTGGGTGCCCCCCAGGGTGCCATTGGCCTTCTTGGCCACCAGGGCACATTGCTGGCTCATGGTCACCCTGTTGGCCCCCAGGACTCCCAGGTCCCTTTCCACAGAGCTGCTCTCCAGGAGGTCAGCCCCCAACCTGTACTGATGCATGGGGTTATTCCTCCCCAGATGCAGTACCCTACACTGCCTTTGTTGAACTTCATCAGGTTTTTCTCTGCCCAACTCTCCAGCCTGTCCAGGTCACGCTGTATGGCGGCACAGCCTCCGGGGATGTCAGCCACCCCTCCCAGTTTGGTATCATCAGCAAACTGGCTGACGGTACACTCTATTCCTTCATCCAGGTCTTTAGGCACCCAGCCGATGCCATGGGATGCAAAATCACGTGTCACCGGCATGCAGCAGTCTGCAGGAGCCCGAGACTGGGGTGGGTGTCTCATCGGTGCTGCGGCTGCCCCGCTGCCCCTGCCCGTGGCCAGCTCCCAGCCCTGCTCACGCCGTTAGGGAGCTACAGGCAGGAAGGGCATTTTTGCCTCCCCGTGAGAGCTGTAATGTTTAGCAATTGCTATGGAGTGTTCCCCGCACCCCCCCCCCAAAACTCTGCCAGCCCCAGCCTTGGCGTGCCACCAGGCGCCAGGGTGGGGACAGCCATGGCCGTGCCCAGGAGGATGCTCTGCACCGCTCCCGTCCCGCGGGAGGAGGATGGCCGGCTTGGGCAGTCAGCTGGCCCCCGGCACCACGGCACCCCCGGCCACCCTCACCCCCCCAGGCCCCCATGTCAGCTCTCGGTGGCTCCAGGGGACAGAGGTTTCCCTGGGGACACAGGGGAGCGGAACACCCGCAGCCCCTTCTTGGGGTCTTTGAACCCCAGGCAGGGACATGCCAGGCTGTGCTGGCACAGCCCCACCTCTGCTCCGGGAGGATCTTTGGACTTTGTGCTGATTTTGCTGTTTGCTTTTATTTAGCAGCAGGATTCGCCTTCGATGCACAGGAAAACCACTCCCCCCCACCACCCCGGCCCCATAACTGCTCCGGGCCTTGGCCCTCCCATCCAGCATCCCCCCGCCCCTGGGGCAAAGGCGCAGGAGGAGGGACCCATCGCCCAAGGCACTGGCGAAACGTCCCCTCCGCTCCCCATCCTGCCCGGCGCCCCCAGGGCAGCCATGCACCCCGCGCAGTGGACGGCCGCCTGGGTGCTCCTGCTCCACGGTACGTCCGAGCTGGGAGGTGGGGTGGCCTCGCCAGACCACGCTGCGTCCTGGGACCCCCCCCTGGGAGGGGGATGTAGGGGCGTTGTGCAGCAGTCCGAACCACGGCTTTGGGTGAAGCCAGGGTGGGTTTGCCTTTAGGGAGGCAGAGCTGTGCTGCTGCTCCAGCCCCGCGGCCGTAGGGCAGGGGGCCGGGCTGCGGAGAGGGGCTAATCCCTCCTGCCTGACCCCGGGGACGCGTGCTGGGGAGGTGATGGGTACGGAGCAGCTCACGGGGGGCATAGATTCCAAGCGCCCAAGGCACCGCCATGCCGAGGGTGACCCACTCCCCCACTGCCCTGCCGACCCGAGCCCGCTGCCCTTGGCCCGAGATGAAGGACCGTGTCCCTGCCCCGCAGACGGCAGCGGTGACAGTGATGGAGAGCTCGGGGAAAGGCGGTGCCGGTGGTGGCACCAGGTGCAGAGCAGCCCTGGGGAGAGGCCAGGTCCCGGCCAGGGCACATCCCCGGTTGCCGGCCAGGTCCTCCAGCAGCCCCAGCGCCAGGGATGCTCAGGGCTGGCTCCTGCCAACCCCCTCCCCAGCTGCCGGGCACGGTGGGCACCGGCTGCGCACCCCTGGGGCCTGTCCCCAGGCACGCCGTGGGCGCTGGCTGTGCCCAGGGGCGTTGACTTCCTCTTGAGCCTTTCACCCACCATTCCTGGGGCTAGAAACACTGTTTTGAGCAAAAAGACCCCAAAGCTGGGCTGGCTTTGGGACCAGGGACGAGGGTCACAGCTGCCCCGGTGCTGGCCCTGGGGTGGAGCAAGGGGACAGCAGGACCCCGGGCTGCAGCCTGAGGCTGTGGGGTGTCCCCATGCTCCCAGGCTGTGCCGTGGGACAGCCACCGCAGGCTGCCTCTGCCAGGACAGACATCCGGGACTGCTCCACGGACCCACCGGTGAGCACCCCCATGCCCAGCCCTCCCTGTTCCTGGGACACCCTCTGTGGGGTCACCCATCCCTCCCTCCCCCCAGCCGGTTTCCCCACCAGCACGTATCCCCTTGTGCCACCAGTACCTGCCCCCTACGGCCACCAACACAACGGCGCGGCTCGCCGCTCTGCGGGACACCATGCGAGCCCACAGCGTCGACGCCTACATCGTGCCCTCCACGGATGCTCACATGGTAAGGCAGCAGCCCGCCGGCGGCCCCAGGGACCGGCTCCCCGGCTGGTGCCCGCGGCCACCCCTCACGGCTCCGTCCCCTGCTCCAGAGCGAGTACATCGCCGAGCGGGATTCCCGGCTGGGCTGGCTCACCGGCTTCACCGGCTCTGCAGGTGAGAGCATCCTCACCACCCTGGGGTCCCTGCTCAGGGGAACACCAGCACCCAGCGCCTGCTGGTCCTCATCCTTGGGGATCCTTGGGGCAGGGCATGGTCCCGCTCCACCCAGGAGGTCGGACTGGGGGGTCCTGGGGGATACCCATCCGCTGCCTGGAGAGGGGGTGACGCCTGAGCCTCTACTCCTGTCCCAGGCACCGTCGTGGTGACACAGGACAAGGCTGCCCTGTGGACTGACAGCCGCTACTGGACCCAGGCAGAGCGGCAGCTGGACTGCAACTGGGAGCTGCAGAGGACAAGTCAGTGCGGGGGAGGCTGGGGGGCCGCGGCGACCCCCTGAGCCCCAGCCACGGCCTCATCTGGGCTCCGCGTGGGCCGGGACGTGGATTGTCCTTGCGGTGCCACCCGGGTCTCTCCTGCAGTCTGGATCGAGTCCATCGGGCTGTGGATCCTGGAGGCGGTTCCTGTTGGGGGGAACATCAGCTTGGACCCCTTCCTCTTCTCCATCGGTAGGGTTGGCCATCACATGGGGTGACCCTGCCTGACGTGAGGGCAGCTCCCGGGTGTGGATTTACCAGGTGCCCCCAACCACGGGCTGCTTCTTCCCCCTCAGACACCTGGAACAGCTACAGCCGGGCTCTGCACGGCTCTGGCAGGACCCTGCTCCCCATCGAGACCAACCTTGTGGATCAAGTGTGGGGTGACCAGAGACCCCCTCCAGCCTCCAGCGAGATCTACAGCCTTCCGGCCGCGTTCACAGGTACGACCGCCGTCCTCTCTGAGGCCGCTGGGTGGATGCTCGCCCATGGCAGCCCCCAGCCTGGGGGGACATGGTGGTCCCTGAGCTGAGCCAAGCCGGCCACTCACTGCCCTCCCAGGGAGCAGCTGGCAGGAGAAGGTGACTGGGATCCGGCAGCAGATGGAGCAGCACGTTCGACGCCCCACGGCCGTGCTGCTGTCAGGGCTGGAGGAGACAGCCTGTGAGTAGCCGCAGTGCTGTGGCGGGTGCCGTGGTGGGTGCCGTGGTGGGTGCTGTGGGCTCCAAGCCTTGGGGGTGGGAGGGCAGCCGGCGGGCGCAGGCTCGGAGGTCTCGTTCCTGCCAGGGCTCTTCAATCTCCGCGGAGACGACATCCCCTACAACCCTGTCTTCTACTCCTACACCCTGCTGACCAACACCAGCATAAGGTGGGCATGGGGAGGGAGCTTGGTGCTCACCCTCCTTCCTTTCCAGGGCCAGCACCCATGGGACCCTCCCTTGGCCCAGCTGCCCCCTTCCCCAGAGCCCACCACATCCTGCGGTGCCCAGCCCCATTGTGTGGCCCCTCCAAGCCCCACATCTTTCTGAAATCTGGTCCCCTCCCACCCAGCCCACCCTGGGGTGCAGCACAGCCCCGTTCCCAGCCCAGCATCCTCTTTGAGCCCCCCAGCACCCTCCTCTCCGCTGGTGTGCCCCGCAAGGATGGGCTCGGGGCAGCACGCAAACCGCACCCCATCCCGCACCTTCCCCCAGCCTCTTCGTGGACGCGCAGCGGCTGTCGGCGGCGGCGCGGCAGTCCCTGCAGGCAGGCTGCCCGGGACCGCTGTGCGTGGAGCTGCAGGACTACGAGCAGGCACGCGCCCACCTCCGCCGCTACGCCCAGGGCAATGTCACCATCTGGCTGGGCACTGAGTACACCACCTACGGCCTCTACGGCGTCATCCCCCAGGTGGGACACTGCCACGTGCCGGCGTTGACACCTGTGCCACTGAGCCCGGCCGTGGGTGACGTGGGTGCTGCCAAGGCTCGGGGATGGCCCCGTGCCACCAAGGCACAGGGACGCGGGATGCCCTGCAGCCATCCCTGGGGCACGAGGGGGCTGGTGGCCGTGCCACCTCCAGCCTGCCCTTGCAGGAGAAGCTGCTGGAGGACAGCTACTCCCCCGTCATGCTGGCCAAGGCTGTGAAAAACGCGAAGGAGCAGGACCTGCTGCGAGCCGCTCACGTAAGGGCTGTCCCCGTCCCCGCAGCCCCGAGCAGAAGTGGGGGGCAGCTGGGGGAAGTAGGGTGCTGATGACCCCCTCCACTGATACCACTGGGTCACCCCCAGGTCCGGGACGCAGTGGCTGTCATCCAGTACCTGCTGTGGCTGGAGAAAATGGTCCCACAAGGGCAGGTGGACGAGTTTTCAGGGGCAGAGCACATCGACATGCTCCGCCGGTCAGTGCTGCCACCGCAGCCCCCCCCCGGCTCGGTGCAGGGCAGCCGGGGACCCCCAGCATCTCCCTCCCTGCTGCCTTCCAGGGCCCAGAAGAACAGCTGCGGGCCCAGCTTCCAGTCCATCTCTGCCAGCGGGCTCAACGCGGCGCTGGCCCACTACAGGTACGGCTCGGCCCCGGCCAGGTCTGGGGGTGCCAGGGTGGGCAGCAGCAGTGGGGAGCAGGCTCTGACCCCCCGTACCCTTGCAGCCCCTCCAACGGGAGCAGTCGGAAGCTGTCTGTGGATGAGATGTACCTTTCGGACACTGGAGGGCAATATCTGTAGGTAGCCCTTAATGCAGACCTCCCCCAGCACTGCACAGCCCCCTAACACCTCCCCATGCCCCCAGCGCAGGGCGGTGGTGGGGCCCCCAAAGAAACACTGGGGCTGCATCGCCCCCGTTCACGCTCCCCCCTTCTCAGGGACGGGACGACAGACATCACGCGGACGGTGCACTGGGGCGTGCCAACCCCACTCCAGAAGGTACCAGCCCCTCCCATGACAGCCAGCACCCCCCTGCGGCACTCAGCACGAGGGCTGGATGTGCCGGGGGAACCCTCGGGGCACCACCGCCCTCATCCCCCTCCTCCATGCCCCTTGTAGGAAGCCTACACCCGTGTGCTGATGGGCAACATCGACCTGTCCCGCCTCGTCTTCCCCCCCAACACGGCAGGTGGGTGCTGGGCCAGGTGTTGGGCTGTGCCCAGACCCCCCAGGCATGGGGAGGAGGAGGGCAGGGGGAGCCCTCACCGGCCGGCTGGCCCCCCCATCCACCTCATCATTCCCCAGGGAGAACGGTGGAGTCCTTCGCTCGCCGGGCACTCTGGGACGTGGGACTCAACTACGGCCACGGGACCGGCCACGGCATCGGCAACTTCCTCTCGGTCCATGAGTGTAGGTGCTGCGGCACCGGTACCAGAGCTGGGGACGTGGCCTGAGCTGCAGGGGACAGGGATAAGGACAGGGGCTCCTCTGGGGCTTCTCATAGCCCAGCTGAGTCTCCTGCTGAGGGCGGGTGTCCCCTACCTGCAGGGTGCTGCAGTCCTTCCCAGGGTAGCCCCATGGTCCTTGCTGGTGTGGTCCCGTGGTCCCGTGGTCCCATGGTCCTTGCAGGGATGATCCAATGGTCCTTGACAGGGTGGTCCCATGGTCCTTGCTAGGGTGGCTCTGAGGTCCTTGCCAGAGTGGCCCACAGTCCTTGCTGGAGGGGCCCCATCATACTTGCTGTGGTGGCCACGTGGTTCTTGCCAGTGTGACACCTTGATCCTTGTCAGGGTGTCCCCGCAGCACACACTGTCCCCAGGAGCTGTAACCCACCCCATGTCCCCTGCAGGGCCTGTGGGCTTCCAGTCCAACAACGTGCCGCTGATGGCCGGCATGTTCACCTCCATCGGTACGTGCGCCCATCGCTCCGGCCAGCACCCCGGGCTCTCGGGGATGTCCCTGAGGTGCAGAGCCCGGCCAGGGGAGGAGGTGTTCAGCGCTTGGCCCCGCTCAGGGGCCAGATCTGGCCCCTCTGGGGTGGGATGGGATGGGGGGAGTTGCTGGGGCTCGGGACTCACCGGGTGCCTTCCCGGCCCCCAGAGCCTGGGTACTACCGGGACGGCGAGTTCGGGATCCGCATTGAGGATGTCGCCCTCGTGGTGGAGGCGCAGACCAAGGTAACGCGGTTGGGCTGGGCTGGCAGGGGTGGCACAGCACGGGGGGGCTGTGTCAAGCCAGGGGTGGGGGCACCCAACACCACCTCTCTGCGGCAGCACCAGAGCGGGGAGAAGCCCTTCCTGACCTTCGAGGTGGTGTCCCTGGTGCCCTACGACCGCAAACTCATCGACCTCAGCCTCCTGTCACCAGAGCAGGTACAGGGTGCTCAGGGCAGAGGCAGAGCAGGGACGTGGGGCCAACCAGAGTGTGGGGCTGGGGGGGGGCACATAGTGGGAAACCAGGACTGAGGCATGAGGTTGGGGTGGGTAAACCCCGAGGGAGGTGACTGTGCCCCTCTGCTGCGCTCTGGGGAGCCCCCCCTGCAGCGCTGCCTCCAGCTCGGGGGGGCCCAACAGCAGAAGGACACGGAGCTGTTGGAGCGGGGCCGGAGGAGGGCCCGGAGATGCTGCGAGGGCTGAGCCCCTCTGCGGGGAGGACAGGCTGGGAGAGGGGGGGGTTCAGCCTGGAGAGGAGAAGGCTCCACGGAGACCTCAGAGCCCCTTCCAGTGCCTAAAGGGGCTCCAGGAGAGCTGGGGGGGACTCTGGGTCAGGGAGGGGAGCGATGGGACAAGGGGCAATGGTTTGACACTGACAGAGGGGAGATAGAGATGACATCTGAGGAAGAAATTCTTGCCTGTGAGGGCGGTGAGCCCCTGGCCCAGGTTGCCCCGAGAAGCTGTGGCTGCCCCATCCCTGGAGGTGTTCAAGGCCGGGTTGGACGGGGCTGGGAGCACCCTGGGCTGGGGGGAGGGGTCCCTGCACAGGGCAGGGGGTTGGAACTCGATGGTCTTCAAGGTCCCTTCCAACCCAAACCATTCTGTGATTGTATGATTCTAAACGGGGCCAGGGCAGAGATAGATGCGAGGATGGAGAGGGGCAATGTGGTCTTCAGGTGGGCCCAGTGATTGGGGTGTGGGGTAGCTGGATGGGGACGGCCAAGAGGGGGGCAGGCAGGGGCCAGGCGGCTGGGCAGCCCCCTGCAGCCCCCCGCGGTGCCCGGTGCAGGTCCGGTACCTGAACGCCTACTACGAGACCATCCGGGCGCGCGTGGGGCCAGAGCTGCAGCGGCAGCAGCTGGAGGAGGAGTACCGCTGGCTGCAGAAGAACACCGAGCCCTTCCCGCTGGGCAGCGCCACCGCCGCCACCGCCACCCTGGGCACGCTGGCCCTTGCCTCCCTCCTCTCCGCGCTGCTCACTGGGCTGCAGGGCTGACCCCGCGCCAGCCCCCTCCCTGCCACCGCCATTTCTTCTCCCCACCGCTCACTTCCTTCTTTTTGTTTTCTATTTGCTCGTTTGTGATTAAACATGAGCAACGCCGGCGGATGTCTGTGCGCTGCTGTGCCTTGCCGCCGCAGCCCGGTGTGCTGCCAGCCTGCTTGCTGCCTCAATGGCTGATGTGGGGCTGGGGTCTGGTCCCACACGTGTCATCCTCCCCGTGCCATCTGCCGTGCCCAGCACCGGTGGCGAGGAGGCAGATTCAGGGCAGATTTTAATTCTTGGGGCAAGAGATGGAGGAACTGGAGCAAGAGGGTGCAGGGCAGCTGACCCAACTGGGGCCACCCCTGCTGCCCTGTGGGTGCCAGCAGTAGGGTGCCAATGCCCACGTCCCACCTGGGCTTGATGCCCAGCCAGGAGAACCTGTGGATGCAGGGGACATCCCGGACCAAGCGTCACACAGAGGGCTTGGCTATCGTGTGCTGGCAGGAGTGTGAGAAGAGCCTGGAGAAGAGAAGGCTCCAGGGAGACCTTATTGTGGCCTTTCAATACTTAAAGGGGGATTACAGGAAAGATGGGGACAAACTTTTTAGTAGGACTTGTTGCAATAGGAAAAGGGGTAACGGCTTTAAACTGGAAGAGGGGAGACTGAGATGAGATCTGAGGAAGAAATTTTTCCCTCTGAGTGTGTTGAGCCCCTGGCCCAGGCTGCCCCGAGAAGCTGTGGCTGCCCCATCCCTGGAGGTGTCCAAGGCCGGGTTGGACGGGGCTGGGAGCACCCTGGGCTGGTGGGAGGTGTCCCTGCCCAGGGCAGGGGGTGGCACTGGGTGGTCTTCAAGGTCCCTTCCAACCCAAACCCAAACCATGAGTCTACGAGTGGGCCTGGGGAGTGGGCACAGCGGTTGGGTTGGGAACCTTCATCCTTTGCATGGGGGGGATGCGGTGCCCACCAGCAGCATCGCCGAGGGGCGGCAGGGTGCAGGCAGGCATCCCTGCCCCAGGGGCCCTGGGCAGGGCAGCAGCTTCGTGGAGGGTTTCCTTCCTCCTGCCCCAGCCTGCGCACCCGCCAGCCGCCCCGAGCCGCGCCGCTGCAAGCACCTCTCATGTGACCGCCGGCTTCCTGTGCGCTTCCCGGCCTCGGTGCCGGTGCTTCGGTACGTGCCGTGCCGGGTGCTGCCTGAACGCTGCACCCTCGCCACTGGGACCCAGCACCATGCTGCGCCGCAAGCCCTCCAACGCCAGTGAGAAGGAGCCGGGACACAAGAAGGTGAGCGCCGTGCCCGGCTGCCCTTGGCACCTACCGGTGTCCCTGTGTGCCCAGAAGCGGCCGAGCCCAGGCTGCCCACAGGATGCTGAGCAGGGAGCCCTGGTGACGGGGTGCTGGGGCAACTGTGGGGCAGAGCCCCATGGGGCTTTGGGGGCAGCACTGCCAGCAGCCCTTCCCTGCCACCGCCGGCTGCTGTGGCCTTGCCGGTGCGTGGTCCTGGCTTTGTCCCGCGCCCTGCTCCCACCCCAGCTTGCAGCCTGGTCGGATGGGCGGCCGAGATGCACAGACCGCCAGGGTCAGCATGGGTCCAAGCCGGGGTGCCGGTGGGACCCGTGGTGCTCTGCCGGGGGGGGCAGCAGTGGCTCCCCCTCCCCGTGGCTCCCCGCGGTGTGGGCGGCCGCCTACCGTTTCCTGCCGAAGGGTTGAGGGCCACGGTGCCGGCGCGCACCTCCCAGCGTGGCCCCGCAGCAAGGTGTCTGCGGTCGAGGCAGTGCGAGGCTGCAGCTCCGTCACGTGTGTCGGCCGCTTCCTCTGGCAGCACCGTGCCGAGAGTCAGGAGCCACCGGCATCACCGGCTACCAGCACTGCGGCCTCTCGAGCCCCCGGCACAGCAGGGCCATGGTGGGCTGGCTTCGGCAGCAGCGCCTGGTGCCGCGGTCCTGCCCGTGGTGGGCAGGCATCCCGGCAGAGCCGCACGCCACGGCGGCTCCTCCGTGCTGGGAAGCTCCCAGGGGAAATCTGGATGAAGCCACCCCTCCCTGTGCCGGGGGTGGCCCAGCGAGCCCGGCAGGCCCCGGCGGGCATCCCCTGCCCTTGCCCAGCCGCCACCACCGCTCTCACTTCCCTCTCGCTGCCATGCTCACCAGGGGGGGCCCGGCCACCCCAGCTCCATGGGGCCCCACTGCCAGGCTTTATGGAGCTGCTCTCGCCCCCCCGGCTCCTCCGGCCCTGCGGCAGCACCGACGTCGCAGCTTTCCCGGCTGCAGGGGGGGGTGCACAGGGCATGGAGTTGTTTTATTTGAAGGGTACAGGGAGAGACCCGAGGGGTTCAAGCTGCCCGGGTCTGGTGGGTTCAGGGGTGCTGGGGCCGGAGCCGGGCAAACCGACAGCATCTCCTCTGTGTGGAGGCACCAGCTGAGCTCATCCTGCTACGTAAAGTCACAGCGGGGATGGAGCCGGGTCTCCCTCAGCCAAGCCAGCCCTCTATAAGAAAATGGCAAAACTAAGAAATAAAGGAGGCTCGGGTGAGTTGGTTAAAGGGAGGAGGGGAAAGCGTGGGGCCGTGCCTGAGCAGGGCCGGGCTGCGCAGGGCTGAGAGGGGCCTCGACTGCCTCCAGCACAAGCAGGAGCTCGGGGCGGGCAGAGCGCCTCGAAGAAAGGAAATTGCTGTGTTTGCGGTCGAGGCAAGAGCAAGCGCCGCGGTGTGCGCTCTGAGCACACCAGCAGCCGGGAGCAGGGCTCGCCCAGCCCTGGCACACGAGCCAGCTCCCACGGCAGCCCTGGTGCTGGGCTTCCAGGCATGAGGGAGACGCAGCACTGCGGGGCCGTGCAGGGCCCCTGGCTGAGTGGCACAGAGGGTGCTCCCGGCACGGGGAACCCCTTCCCATGTGGGACAGGCACCCAAGGACATGGCAGGGAGGGAAGGAGAGCCAGGGAGGCAGGCAGGGGGGCACAGGGAAGACTGGAAGAGGCATTGATGAAGGGCTGAGACCCAAAACTCGCTTCGGTGGCCTTGGCACAAAGCTGGGACAGCTTTGTGGCACTGTTGGCAGGGGAGATGCTCTCCAGGCTGTGGGACAACGCCGGCAGGCAGAAAACATGGGCAACTTTTGGGGCTGGAGCTGAACATGAGGGCAGCGGCATGGGCACGGCAGCACTCATGCTCTCAGCCGCTGAAAATAGCCTTTAGCTGTCAGATGCTCGCAGGGAAGGGAGGGACCGACTCATGGCACGGCCACCGCAGGAGCAGGACTGAGCACGAGGCAGGTTCCACTCTACTCTGGTTCCCAAAATCCCTGGCGTGAGGGCTGGGCCAGTGCAGCAAGCCCCCATTTGGGCGCTGAGCAGAGCGGCTGTGTTGCGGAGCCCCTGCGTTTTCCCAGCAAGCGCCCAGCCTGTGTGCCATGGCAGCGGCACGGCGCGCTCCTGGGCTGCTCCCGGCTCGGCGGTGCCAGGCTCAGTGCCGGAGCGCCCGCGGCGGTTGCTGGAGCTGGGGTTCTCAGCGCTGCTCAGTCCACAGCGGCACCGAGCAGCACCATACTGCGCAGCACCTGACCCGGGGAATGCTGTGCCAAGCGGCCATGTACACGCCGAGAGCAATGCTGGGTCTCAGAGCGATGCCAGGTCTCGGCACCCCAGGTCCCGGGGGCTCACAACACGCGGCGGCTCTTGGCGGGGCAGGAAGGGCCAGGCTGTGCCAGCCAAAACGCTCTTCAAGCAGCAGCATTGCCCTGGGGCTGCTCTGGCTGGCCGAGGGGCTCCGCTGGCGGGGGGGGGGGTGTGGGAGCTGGCACAGGGGGGGCACGGGGAGAAGCCCTCACACCTCTCCGTCTCCCCCAGCTCTCCCTCCAGCGCTCCAGCAGCTTCAAGGACTTCGCCAAGTCCAAAGTCAGCTCCCCTGCACCGAGCGAGAAGGAGTTCAACCTGGAGGAGAACGTGAGTGCCCCGTGCCCCCCCCCCCCCGGCGCAGCAGCACCCCCCTGCCACATCTCGCTCCCCCGAGACCACCTCCCCACCAGGCACAGCCCTTTTCAGAGCCTGTTTCCCCAAACTCCTGGTCCTAGTGGTGGCCCACGTGCTGTGGAGCAGCCCCAGCAGGATTTGGGGTCTCACTCCCCCAGGGGAGTCTTGCAGCCCTGTGTGGCCCAGCTGAGGTTTGCCCGGGGCGGGGGGCGCTCTGCCTTCACTCTCCATCCCTCCGCCAGATCCCCGAGGATGAGCCCAGCAGCGCCGGCCCCGACGACACTGCACGGAGCAGCGGAATGAAGCTGGGCAAGAAGTGGCGGGCCGTCATCTCCCGCACCATGAACCGCAAGACGGGCAGGATGGTCGTGAAAGCCCTGGCTGAGGGGAAGGTGAGCAGGGTGCCGGGGCAGGCGGGGGGCAGCTCCCCCCTTCCTTGGCCTGACCCTGGTCCCCCCCAGCAGGGAGATGTGGAAGAGGAGGGATCCCTGTGCCCCCCTGTCCCCAGCCAGCAGCACGGAGGAGCCGAGCCACGAAAAGGTGCCCCTGTCCTACCTGGAGATGGAGGAAGACGGGCACCCATCCATCAGCCGCCAGCTGTCCAGCGGTGAGCCTGGCCCCGGCAGGACGCCGGCCCCTCGCCCCGCAGCCGGGTCCATCCTGATCTCCCTCCCCTCCGCAGGCAGCGAAGCTTCCAGCCCCGGCGCCGGGGTCAGCAACCGGGACAGCCTGCGGCTGGAGGAGAGCGGTCCAGCCTACAGCGGCCCCTTCTGCGGCCGGGCCCGTGTCCACACCGACTTCACACCCAGCCCTTACGACAAGGACTCGCTGAAGCTGCGGGTGAGCCACGGCGGGGCCAGCCCGGGGCTGGGGAGAGCCGGGGCGACGGGCAGGGCCAGGGTGCGGGCGCTGGGGAAGGAGGGTGGCTGAGGACCCCTCTGGGGGCAGGGGGGGTTCCCAGCTGTCCCCAAGCCTGCACCCACCTCCACCCCCCATCTCCCTTGGCCCAGAAAGGGGACATCATCGGCATCATCGAGAAGCCGCCCGTGGGCACCTGGACCGGGCTGCTCAACAACAGGGTGGGCTCCTTCAAGTTCATCTACGTGGACGTCATCCCTGAGGAGACAGCCCCCGCCCGCAAGAGCCGGGGTCCCGGCAAGAGCAAGCGGCCCAAGCCCAAGACCCTCCACGAGCTGCTGGAGCGCATCAACCTGCAGGTAAGGGACGGCGGCCCACGGGGGGATAGTGGCACCCAGCACAAGCCCAGGGTGCCAGCAGCAGGACCACCCTCCCTGCTGCACCCCCTCATCCCCATGGGTCCCACCACTTCATGCCTGAGCACCGCCAGGGGGGCAGGGGACACACACAGGGCTTTTCTGGATGATTCTTGGGTGAGTGCCGGCCGGGGACTTGCGCCAAGGCGGTAGCCACGTGGCTAGCACCGAGGGCCAGGCAGGGAGAGCCAGGGGGAGCCGTGCCGTGCTCCACTCACCCCTCTGCCGCGTTGCCCGCCGCCCTCCCGCCCCAGGAGCACACCTCCACCCTGCTGCTGAACGGCTACCAGACCCTGGAGGACTTCAAGGAGCTGCGGGAGACCCACCTCAACGAGCTCCACATCACGGACCCCCAGCACCGTGCCAAGCTGCTCACGGCCGCCGAGCTCCTCCTGGATTACGACAGTAAGGGGTGGGGGGAGGATCGGGGACAGCCCACGCTGACCACGGCCCCTGCGTGGGGCAGCCCCGGCAGCAGCCTCGCTGCCCGCTAACGCCACGTCCCCGCTCTCCCAGCAGCGAGCGAGCCGGAGGAAGGCGACAGCTCCGAAGCCCAACCTTCACCCTTGGAGCCCAAGGGGGACATTCCCCGGGACTCGGGCTGCTTCGAGGGATCGGAGACCCTGGACGGCAGCCGGGAGGAGGCCGAGCTGGGGGGTCCCGAGGCGCAGCTGCGGGCGCTCTCCCTGGCAGAGTCCTCCTGAGCCTGCCCTGCCTGCCGGCACTGCCCCGCCGACGGGCACAGCCCACAGCCGTTTCCAGCCTGGCCTGGCAGTGGGTCCGGGCTGGAGGGGACGGCTGCGCCGGGGCGGGGGGAAGCAGAGGAGCCCCAGCAGCGGGACCCGACGTGCGCTGCGGACAGCTCGGCCCTCAGTCCCCCGAGGCCGCCCCATCTGCTGCCCCCAGGACATTTCGCCCTGCGCTGCCTCGCACCGCTGCCCCCGACACAGGTGCTCCAGGCACCCCGGGGCACCGCGCGCCCTGCCGAGGGCCTGGATTGCCTCTCCTGGGTTTGCCCCACTTCATCCATAGCTTTAGGAGCTCCTCCCGGAGCTCTCGTCTGCTGGGCTGAGCGCATGGGAGCCTGCGAGGACAGCGAGGTCTGCGGCAGGCAGGGCTGGAGCAAAGCCAGCGCTCAGCAGCCGCGCAGGAGAGCGCAGAGGTGCCACCAAGCCCAGAGGTCCCACCGAGCCCAGCTCCTCGCCACCGGGGAAGACACCCGCACTGCCTTCCTCCAGCACCTTCCTCGCCAGGGCGGGCAGGGAAAGGGCTGCTGGACAGTCTGGGCTGGGGGGGGGGAGAGGCTCAGCCCAGCCGAGAGCAGCTCATCGAGGGCACCACCAGCCCCCTCCCTCAGCTCAAGGGGAGTCCCAAAGGCCACCAAGCCTGGCCCAGGGGGGGCTGCGAGAGGGAGCTGGAGCCACCACCCTGCTGCCCCGCAGGCAGACGGGCTCAGGAGGATGGGGCTGTCAGCTGGCACCACAGCCCCTTCCAGACTGCCAGACCCCCCCCAATTCCAGCCAGCCCAATTCCCCCCCAGGGAAGGGGCAGGGGAGCTGCAGCCCAGCCCGGGCCCCGCAGAACCTCCCTGGAAGGGCAGGAGCCGAGGCAGGGGCAAGGGAAGGCATCTGCGCAGGAGCGTGGGGCACCACATCGCCCGGCGGCTCCCCGGCTGGGGGTCCTACCCCAGCCCCCCTGGGCCAGCTCTGGCTGCTGCACGCCATCAGCTCCAGCTCCTGCGCTGCAGCGTCAAACTTTAGGCACCCCGATTGTTCCTTTGCGCTCGATCCCAATAAAAGCGTGCAAATCCATTTCACTCCGGCCTTCAGCCTGCTTCCGACCCGCCGGGAAGGCTCGGGGAGGGAGCAGCGTCCGCAGGTAACCCAGAGCTCCTCAGGACGCTCCCCGGCTGTAGCCGTCGGGATTTGTCACCGCAGCACCGAGATCCCCCCCTTACCCACTGTGGGGGGACAGCAGGACGCAAATAAGACAACGCAGGTAAGAGACCCTGGAAGGGTGAGATGTAGAGGCTGCAAAGCCACAGGGAAGGGGAAAGAGGCAGCTGGCTTGGGGAGGCGCAGACAGAGGCAGAGGCTACAGCTCAGCCATTTTTCAAACCAATTAAATTTCCTTCATTGTTTTAAAATTAAAAAAAAAAAAAAAAAAAAAGAAGAAGAAGAAGGAGGAAAGAAAAATAAAGAAACCCCAACCCTCGCCCTACCCCCACTTCCTTCACAGAGAACCTGAACAGAGCGGGCAGGAACCACAGGTGCAGGCAGCATCCGCGTCGGCCCCAGCAGGCAGCACTCAACACACCGCGTTAGAAAATAGATTAGTAAAACCAAAAATACACTTTTTCACAAGGAGTTTGAGATTTGGTCAGTAGCGCGTTGGGGCGGGTGGGAGAGGAGGGGTGCTCCCACCGCCGGCGGGGTGTGCGGGGCCAGGCGCAGCAGCCCGGGGCTGGTCCCTGCCCCGGGGAACGGGCCAGGTCTGGCTGCAGGGTGGCAGCGGCTGCAAGGCGGGCAGCTCCGGCCCCGCTGGCAGTGGGAGGCCCGAGCTCCTTCCCTGGTAAGCGCCAGCAGGGAGCAGCTGCAGGGACACTGCGAACCCGCTGCCGGAGCCCAGGGTGGCAGCTCTGCCCTCTCGCCCGGAAGAGGAGATGCTGGCACTACGGGAGAGGAGGCAGCGCCGGTCACCACGTTACCACCACTTTGCCCGCTGCCAGGCACGGCCCAGGTCAACACTGCGAGGGGCCAGGGAGGAGGAGCAGGTTGGGAGGCACACATCAGGCTCGGGGCGGGGGGGGGGCAAGGCTCCCCGCTTCGCTCCACGCCACTGTCAAAAGCAGGATGGCATACGAGGCCAGGGAAGGAGGAGCAGCAACTTCACGCCGCCAGGCAGAAGCATCACGGAGAAACAAGCAGGACTGCCCTGGCGGGACATCCTCCACCTGCCACCCGCTCGCCACGTGTCTGCGCAGAGGCACAGAAGTACCCAGCACTCGTGGTACGGGATGGAGAACCACCAGGGCACAAAACGGCCTTCCCTCCATCGCCAGCCCTTGCGGGGACCCCGCAGACGTGAGGGGCTCCCAGCCTGGCTGCCAGGCGCAGGACAGGGAGCGCTGGAGTGGAAGAGGAGCCCTGCCGCGGTACAGAGCTCTCCCACCACCGCCTGGCCCCGGCCTCTCCTCCCTCCTCTGCCGAGGAGGCGCAGATGGCTGACACCGCGCAGCCAGAACCAGGACAGCCAGCAAAGCCCAGGGAAGATTCAAGGCTCCAAAGGCCAGTCGAGGATGGCTGAGAAATGCAGGGCAAGGTGGGGTGGGACAGGGGGACACGACGACACGACACAGAACTGGGGCTGAGGTTCTGCAGAGCAGCAGCCGAGCGGCGTGCCACAGCCTGGAGGACAAGGGGAGGGCACGCCTGTGCTCAGCGCAGGCACCCGGGAGCAAACACAGCCCTGGCGCGAGCTAGGGAGCCAGCGGCACAGGCAGACCCTCCCCTGCAGCTCGATACACCCCTTGCACAACCGCTCTGCGGCCGGCGCGGGGTGGAGACAAGCGGCAGGAAGACGAGCTGCCCCGCTCCTTCCCTCGAGCCCCGAGTCAGGCGTAAGCCCCGGGGAAGGATGGGAAGGAGGGCCCCCGCCACGACTGCTCTCACGCCGGCTAAGTCACACGAAAAGAAGGAGCACGGGAAGGAAGCTACTTTAAAAATTGTTGCCCGCAGAACGCCTTCCCAGTTGTTTTGGCCCTTTTGGCACCAAAATGTCTACTGACAACCCCTGCCACGTTCACCAATAAAACAATGCCACAGATTAGAGGAAGGAGGGAGGAGGGGAGAGAGGACACTACTGCCATAAATTGCTTTCCCCTTCCCTTCAGGATTCCTCAGCAGTAGGGAGCAGGCCAACCCTAACGTCGCTTCTGAGCTGCTTGACCACAAGTCGTCTTGTCAGAGCGTCGGGGCCAGACGGAGGGACAGCCCCGGCCACCGAGCCGGTATTTAGCATCCAGGACAACCTGCAGAGCAAGAGGTCCTGCCTCGGCCTGCAGGCAGACCAGCCTCGGTGACCAAGGCGGGCCACTCAGGCTCGTTATCCTTTGACACCATGCAAGGCCAGCGCCAGCCCGCACCGCCTGCGCATCGAGGTGAATAATGACTAAAGCAAAATGGCCATGAGGAATCGTTTGCCTGCCATCCAGCCCATCTCCTCCTCTCCTCTATCACTTCCAGCTTCGATTAGACAAAACAAGAAAGTTCTCCCTTTCAAGCAGATGCTAGTGCTCTGCTTGCCCAGCGTCCTGGGATGGGACTGGGAGCTCCCCAGACGTTAGCTGCTTCTCCTCTGGCATCTCAGCATTGCTCAAGGATGGCACAGGGACCTGGAGAGAGAAAACAGCAGTGACTTGTGTGAAGACACCCCGATACAGAGCAGCTGTTTGAGCACACAGACACTTGGCCCCCCTGCCCTGCCCCTGCCTCCAGCTCCACCAGGCAGAGGCCTCAGCTGGCCTTGGGAAAAGGAGAAAGCGTTTTGCCACCAAACAGGCAAAACAGCAGCTTCATGAAGATCTGGAGCACTGGACTGCTCCAGCAGAAGCGGTCTGGACTGTCTCCACCAGAGAAGCAGCAGCTCGTGCCCAAGCAGGAGTAGGCCCAGCCAATTCCCATCACATTCACAGAATGATTTAAGTGGGAAGGGGGCTCTGGAGGTCTCCTGTCCAACCACATCCTTAAAGCGGGGCTAAATTTCACAGACAGAGCGGGCTGCTCGGGGCCACATCCCGCGGGCTTTCTCCAAGGATGGAGATCCCACACCTGCAAGGGCCCTTCCCAGGGCCAAACCTTCAGCTTGCACTCAGGGCCACAACAAGATGCCTGCAATCTCCCACCCCCCCTCAACCCCTCCTAGCCTCCATAAATGCCAGCTCCTGGGCGCTCTCACAGCAGAACGGACATCTCCAAAACGGCAGCCAGCTGCGATTTCTTTTGAGGTTTACCTAGGAGTCAGAGGAGCCCAGCACCGCCCCAGCCAGCTCCAGAGAGACGCTGGTTTCCAGGGCCAGAGCACAACAGGCTTTACCTCGGCAGCCTCTCAGAAAGGCCCCAGGCATTGCTTTGTTCCTAAGCCACACCATCAGTTTTCTCTCTGCTGGCCCAAAGCACCAGGAGCTCCAAGCAGGCACAGCCCATTCTCCCCCGCCCCAGAGGGAATCACTCACGGCACTCAGGTGAGGAACGCCGCCATCCTTCTGCTGAGCGCTGCTCTCCTCTGCCTGCCCACCAGGGCCCTGAGCAACGGTGGGATCTTGAGCGCTGGGCCCCCCGTGGGCACGACTCCTCCTGAGCTGTGTTCTCCTCTTGCTGCAAGATGCCCCGTCTGTCCAAGACACTGCAAGAACAGAATCACACCGTCAAGAGACCCACACCTCTCCCGAAGCCAACTTCTTTTCCTGGTAGGAAAAGTGCTAGTGAAGACAACCGTCAGGGGAAGGGGTTCCTCTCCAAAACAGGCTGTGCACAGCCCAAACCTAGTTTACAGTGTCTACGTGCCTCCTATGAGAACCAAGTCCCTCGGAGAGCAGCCCGGTTCAGAGTGTGGGAGCCCACCAAAATAAGCGCCCTGGAAAGAGCCTCTGCCCCATACGCTGCCCCAGGGAAGGGGAGCCACTCCTCCACCAGCTTCCCAAGCACACGGTGATAGCGAGCACACCACAAGCTGAATCACTAAAGATATGCAAGGAAGGCAACACAAGACCTTCCTCCCCAGAGCATCCAGCTGTGTCCCAAGTGACCTTCAGAAGCCCTCAAAACACAAAGAGCTGGTAGAAGAACAGCCAGGTCTTGCACCCAAGCAAGGAGAGCTCCTCTCAGTCCCGCACTGGGCTCTGGGGGCAAAAAATGGCAGGGCTGCCCATCGAGAGCTTACCTGGGGGGAAGAGGCCCACAGAGCACCTCACAGCAGTTCTTCACTATGTTGCCATGGCTGTAGGGATTCTGCACACGGTTCTTCCCAGTCCAGGACCCCTTAATCTGCAACAGTCAGGGCACAAGCTCAGGTCTACTCCACCGACATCGGCCCACAGAGCTCTGTCTCAGCCTGCAGGGCATGTCAGCAAGGTGGACGCAGCCGTGACGCACCGAGGAAGTGATGAGAAACAGAGATGGCTCAGAGGAACAGAAAGACTCTACTTACATCTTCGTTGGTTGTCTGATTCAGTGCCACCAGGAAGGTGTGGAACCCAGTTAATCCCACCACCGACCACAGAGTGAAGAAACAGATGAGCACCTCCAGTACAGTGAGAAGAGTTAAGGACTGGAAACAGCCTGGGAACAGTCCCAGCCCAGCTGTGTCACTACCCCGGGCGCACTACCCTAACTTCTCTTCTTCTAGACATGGTGTTCTGTTTTACCCTCCTCTCAAAAGCCACAAAATTGCTCCTTGCCTTGTAATCATGGGGGAAGATATCCTGAAAGACTCCTCAGAGAAACCTAGGCGTCAAGACTCCAGCCCCTCCGTAACGCAGCTCACACTAACCCCCAGCTTTGGAGAAGCCAATCCCTCCGCACTGTGGAAGGATATGTCCCTGGGGTTTCCTTCAACGTGTTCAGAAACCCAATCTTCAGAGATTCTGGCAATACAAAGAGAGAGACAACTTTTTCTCTGGAACATCCCACCGAATCCAGTTCCCTTTCCCACCCCATCACTTCTGAGTTCGCAACACCATCTGTATGCCCCCCTCACCCTTAGCCATCCCAGCCTTCCACCTCTCCGCAGCCAGACTCACTCAGTGCTACGTAGACTATGTTGAAGGTGAAGATGTAGATGGTGAGGAGTGAGAGCGAGAGGATGAAGAGGTAGAAATAGCGGTAGTTCCTCTTCCCCACGCAGTTGCCCACCCAGGGACAGTGATGGTCGAAGCGCTCTGTGAAAGCGAAGATGGAGATCAGTGCTGTTCTAGCACGGCCCTGCCTGCCTCCAGACGCTTACCTCCTGTGCCCTGAACTCAGAAACTGCCAAGGCTGACACGGACTCCCTGGGCCATCAAATGCAACCCTCTGCTAACTCAGGGCCTCACATCATGGCCCCCCTTCCAGAAGGGGAGGCCAGGTAAGAAAGTGCAAAAACGATTTACTGAGGTTTTTTTGCACATTAAGGCAGAGTTTAAGAGCTTGGCTCCATGCATGTGTTCTCTCCCAGAGACCTGAGGTATAATAGCTTTTACTAAAGCAGCACACAGGTTAGATGAAGTGCTGGGGGTTCAGAAGTTCTTATCTAATCCACGTTGCCACTTTATACCTCCTAGAATAATTAGAAGAGGGTTCAAGGAACTGCATAAACACTCACAGGGCTGGGAACCTGCAGAGGAGGAAAAGGATCCAAAAGAATGGGATTTCTTCCTTGAGAAGGGATGCTGAACATGAGCCAATTATGATACGCAAAAGAGCTAAGAGAGTGTCTGCTATGCAGCAAGGGGAACAAAAACCAGGGGCACTCAACGTAACAGCGTAATCTCTGTGCTGATGCAAGGAGCTGCTTTCACACAAGGCACAGCTCTCCACTGGAACCCTCTAGTCCAGCAAGGCCAGCAGTTCAGTGAAACTCAAAAATGGACTGCACATTCACATGGACAAGTTAGACTTATGTCAGACTAGTTATTGCCAAAGAAGTATTGGCAAAGATGAACTGTCTGGCTTCAGGTTCTGAGCAAATCCCAAGCTCCTCGAGCTTCAGATGAGGCAGACCATCGCCGTCTGTTCACAGCGCACCGCTCTGGAGTCGCTCAGCAGGCGTAGTGTGAGAGCGAGACTGGGTGCAGATCTTCACCTGTTCTCTCCCAAAGGCTCTCACCTAACACCCAGGTGCAGGAGCAGGCACGGCCTCTTCTACTCACCCACACAGTTGTCGCAGATGCTGCAGTGAGAGGCACGGGGCGGACGGAAGATCTTACATGTGTAGCAATACTTCAGCTTCACTATCTGGTTGTTGATCTGGAAGTTTTTAATCCGCGGGGGTGGGCGCTGACCCTGCGGCACGGTCCCATTGGTGGCCTCTGAGAGGGAGAACCAAGCAGAGATCAGACCTGCCTGCTACAACACGACAGGCCTACAATGACAACTCACCTCCCTGCTTTGCCTACCAGTGGGAGCAGAGCCTGCTGGGTCTAGAGCCAGCGGCTGCAGCTCTGCTCACACGGTCCAGAGCCAGCCTGGCAGCTCGGAGGCAGGAAAAGGGATGCCAGAGCTTTCATGGGCAGATTGAGAGGGGCTGGGGGTGGGGGCGGTCACCGTACAGACCCACATCCACCAAACTTCTTTTCTACCTGAAGGACCAAGGGGCCCACACCAAGCTTCCTGCCCCCCTTCCCGAAAGCAAACTGAGTTTGCATCTACAAGAGAGAAAACAGCATGGGAAAAGGTTCCCAGAAAGGGAAGCAGGTACATTGCACCATCTTTTTGGGCTCAGCCAAGCAGAATTAGCCAGCAAGTGGTAAGATGCCCCATTTGCGGCTATCCTCACTTCTGGAGGGCCAGCCAGGATGAAAGGCTCTGCAGAGAATGTAGCCTGTAGATACACCAGAACTACAGAGGCTTTTCCAGCCATCACCAGCTCAGCTGGCTCCACACTCACCAATCTCCATCTCGATGAAGGCTGCCTCGTCAGGCAGGGCTCTTGGGATTACCCCAGGATCACTGAAGCTCGTCCGCAGAAGCGTGGCCATGGCGAACAGGAAGAGAACTGCTGCAAACACAGGGATGGCTGGGGACAGCTGGACCGCCAGGTACCGACACCTGCAGAGAAACGTCAGGAGGCGATGAATCAGAGTACCGCAAGGTCTGCCTGAGCCAGGGCCTGAAAGCCTGGCAAGGCATCAGAGTCCAGGCTTTTCTGAACACTGGTTACATCTTGAGAAGAGAGGCTGTTCAGCACTTCCTTCTGATCCCACCACTGCAGGGAAACACCCCTGGGGAAGCTCTAACGACTAGCCACAATCAAAGTACCACCATGTTTTTAACCAGCCAGGCACAGCACACTTTCCCATGTTTTGTTTTGTATCCAGCTCCCATTTTGCTCAGAGTCGCAGGCGACGCCAGAAATGCAACCAGCCAGCTAGAGGAATCTTGCCTAGAGGACACCCGCTGCAGCCAGCTGCCATGGGATGGACCATGCCTCCAGGAGAAGCACCCAAGGCCCAGTCTGAGAGCCCACCGCTGGAGACAGCTGGAAGGCACGGAAGCACGTCGAAATGGTGGGAATCTCTGGCTGTCCCCTAAAGAGGCAGCAGCTTTCAGTACCACAGAAAACATTTTCCAGGGATGAACTGCGTTCTGTGCTTCTCAGGAATGGACTCACGTGCAAGTGCAACATTCCCATGCAACACGACATCTGGCTTCCTTGCACTCTTCTGAGGTAAAGGACTCGACAGCTCCAAATGAAGTAGAAAGGCTCCTGCCCCAAGACAACCCCAGCTCGAGAGCGGAAACACAGCGTAACGTTTGTTTGCTTTATAAATACAGAAAGCTCCAATGAGGAATTTATGTCACTAATAAGGTTATCAGAAGTAGCCAACATGGATTCACCAAGGGAAGGTCATGTCTGACTAATCTGATAGCCTTCTACAAAGGATGGGTGGATGAGGGGAGGGCAGTGGATGTTGTCTACCTGGACTTCAGCAAGGCTTTCAACACTGTCTCCCACATCATCCTCGCAGGCAAGCTTAGGAAGTGTGGGTTGGATGAATGGACAGTGGGGTGGATTGAACAGTGGCTGAACGATAGAGCTCAGAGGGTTGTGGTCAGCAGTGCAGAGTCCAGTTGGAGGCCAGTAACAAGTGGTGTCCCTCAGGGGTCAATACTGGGTCCAGTCCTGTTCAATAGATCCATCAATGGCCTGGATGAAGGGATAGAGTGTACCATCAGCCAGTTTGCTGATAAGACAAAACTGGGAGGGGTGGCTGACACGCCGGAAGGCTGTGCCGCCATACAGCGTGACCTGGACAGGCTGGAGAGTTGGGCAGAGAAAAACCTGATGAAGTTCACCAAAGGCAGTGTAGGGTACTGCATCTGGGGAGCAATAACCCCATGCATCAGTACAGGTTGGGGGCTGACCTCCTGGAGAGCAGCTCTGTGGAAAGGGACCTGGGAGTCCTGGGGGCCAACAGGGTGACCATGAGCCAGCAATGTGCCCTGGTGGCCAAGAAGGCCAATGGCACCCTGGGGGGCACCCAGCAGAGTGTGGCCAGCAGGGCGAGGGAGGGCATCCTCCCCCTCTGCTCTGCCCTGGGGAGGCCGCAGCCGGAGCACTGTGTGCAGTTCTGGGCTGCCCAGGTCAGGAAGGACAGGGAACTGCTGGAGAGGGTCCAGCAAAGGGCTACGGAGATGATGAGGGGATTGGAGCATCTCTCTGATGAGGAAAGGCTCAGGGACTTGGGGCTTTTTAGTCTAGAAAAAAGAAGACTCAGGGGGGATCTTATCAATACTTATAAATACTCAAAGGGAGGGTGCCAGGGGGATGGGAACAGTCTTTTTCCAGTGGTGCCCAGTGCCAGGACAAGAGGGAACGGGCACAAACTTGACCATAGGAAGTTCCATCTCAACCTGAGGGAGGGACTCCTTCCCTGTGCGGGTGGCAGAGCAGTGGCACAGCTGCCCAGAGAGGTTGTGGAGTCTCCCACTCTGGAGCCATCCCAAACCCACCCGGACACCGTCCTGTGCCACTGCTGGAGGGGACCCTGCTGTGGCAGGGAGTTGGACTTAGATGATCTCCAGAGGTCCCTTCCAACCCTGACGATACCATGATACTGTGTAATCCCAGTGATTGAGGCAGTGCAAAGTGAGCAAGGAGATTAATCTCACCGTGGCCCATGTCACTTCTGCACACCCGCAAACGCGTCTCCACGGGCACCGCAGCACAGGCTGTGCAGAAGACCTGTACGGTAGTCATGGTTTAGAGACATACTGGGCTGAAAGAAAACATATTTTTACCCTGATTCCTTCAGAAAACCTCATTTACATCAGGGTGAAGTTCCTATGGAAGTTTCCCATGGTTTAAGGGAAACACCACCCAAATCCCAAAACCTGCGCAAAATTTCACCTCTCCTTGTACACCTTGCTTTCCCAGCTCCTCCTAACAAAGGTGGGTACCCAGGCTTTCTAGTGACCCTAACTCCTCAGTGGGGGATCCAATCCAGACTCCTGCTCCCATCCACTGTTCCTCTCCAAGAAAGCATAAGGCTACTGTGGGGAAAGCCGTGGGATTATCCTCCCCAGTGGATCTGATAGCCTAAGCAAGGCGACTTCTACGACATTCGCAGCTTCAACTATTTAGTCCTGGATAGCCTTCCCACCCATCGCTTTTCCAAACGCAATAAAGTTTCTAGCTCCAGCTGGTGCCTTTGCAGCACTGAATTCTGCAAGCCCACCATCCACTGCAGGAGGCTCACCAGGCTTTAATTTGCCATTGCTTGACTCCGGCGACTATTCCCTGCGTGCGACGAGGTACAGAAAGGGCGGTATACTGAAGCTATACAGCATGCTTTGGCCACAGCCGCAACACGAAGCGTCCACAGTGATGCACAGGACCTGTCCCCTAAACCAATGTCATTAATTTTAGACACTACAAACTCTGCAGTTACTCAAAACAACACAACTCTTAGAGTTGTCCATGTGCAGAGCCCTGTCTACATTCGAGGAGCCAGGCTGAGCGGCCACAGGGCTGAGCTTACCGTCTGTAGGCAGCCTAAGATAACTCTGCTTTCCCTTTGCAAGGGCAAAGTCTAGAAAGAGAACTGCAACTCAGTCAGTGATTAAACAGAAACCTTGGATCCCATTTTCGGAAGGAATATGGGTTTATTCTTCTAAAAACTGGACAGGGTCTGCCTCAAAGGGCTGCAGCTTGACCCTTGTCCAGCTGACATGACAGCTTTTATAACTGTTGTAACAACACGAACATATTACAGGCTTAAAATGAATTCATGAACTGTGTTAAAGCTGAGCTGAAACTGCGCCAGAGCTCCCAGCCTCAGATATACACTAACACCTTATAAGTTTCTTCAGTGTACTGTCAGCAAAGAGATTTATTACCTGCAAGCACATGATCCATGCTGGGTGTACTCTCCCAGGCACAGACCTGAAAGCTTTACACAGCAGCACTCAAGAATAAACGGGATCAGTCCCTGCAGCAACCCGTGCGGTCCCCGCTCCATCTGCGTACAAGCACGAGCGTGGGATGTGACTCACTCCCTGCTGACCATTTCCTATGCATCTTTGTAAGGAAACCTGCCCTTTGGGGATGCAGCAAGTCCTGCTGTCCCTGAGGCACAGCAAGAGCGGCCTCAAGATTGATGTTACCACACCGCAGAGCGTGGCATGGGAATGGGAAGAAGCCTGCAATTTTAGGAGATGAAAGAGATGAGTGCGCGACCGTCCTCCCCGTTGTGGCAAGGGAAGCAGCACCATCCAAACAGTACCCAGCCCTTCCATCCAGCTCCCAGCCTGGCACCAGCACAGGGCAGGCTAAGTCCCCAATTCAGGAGGGGAGAGAAGCAATCCCAGACAGACTGCCTGTCTGCCCAGAGGTGGGCAGCGGGGAGGGACAAAGCCCCAGCAAACACCAGATGCCTGCTCTCCTGTCTGATGGGGAAAAGATACCTAGAAACTCACACAAGGAAGTATTAACGCTAGCTCCTTCAGCTGCCATTCACTGAAGCGCATGAGGTGTCTGCTCAGCGAAGCCATTGTCCTGTTGTCATCCCTCCGGCATGAAGCAAACATCCAGGCGCTGTGCCGGACGCTCAGCCCCGTCACTCAATCGTGCCCTGGCACAGCAGGGGCTGAGCAGGGCCCTCCTGCTTCCCCAGGGAGCAGAGCTGGCAGCGCTGCTGCGTCTCCTCGAACGAACGTGGCCTGGAGGCCAGGTCAGAGATGCATGAGTGAGACAAACCCCCACCGCATTGAAAGTGCGCCCCGAGACTCGATGTCAAGCCCACCGCATGCCTCCCGTCCCTCCCTTGCTTTTTGGAAGGTGTCTTTTGGGGATCATGCCCAGTCCATCTGCCACGGCAGAGAAAGCCAAGCACCGTCCAGAACAGGTGAGCAACAGGTAAGGGCACCATGCAAGGTTTTGAGTTGGTACCCACTAGCGCTGGGGAGACTTCGGTCTACACCTCATCTACACCGTGATTATGCTCAGCAATTCATTTACAGTCCTAAGTAACAGACATTTTAAAGATCTTTTGTTTGGGAAAGCTGAGAGTCAACAGAGACAGACTGTTGGCATGTAAGGATATTGCTCCTCCTCCACTCCCAGTGCAATATCTGTGTTCTTGAGTATTTTGTCATCTAATAGCAGACAATAACAGCACTATCACAACTCATCATCATGGGGGACGGGGCGGGGGGGGGGGGGGGGGGTGACAAAGGCTTAAACAAAGAGATCATCAGAATGGAATGGGAGGGGGGGAGCAGAAAGAAGCAGCAGCTGGGAGGTGCCACGGGTTTACAGTGCAAGGACTGCTTGACCGATTATTTTGCGACGACTTCAGAAGGCCTGTTGTAACCAGCACATTAAGCAAAGCTCTGGAGGAAGGCGAAAACATGCCAGCCCCGATGGATGTGGACTTCAGCCACAGCCATGGGGCAGCACATCTCACGGCCAGGTCCCTCCAGGGTTCAGCGCAAGCTCTGCTGTACAATTCATTTACATCTCACTTGCAAATCACCTATTTAACTTTCCTAAACTAACGCATAACCACACCGTGTACTTGTCCCGACACTAGCAGAGTGAAGTGGTGTCTTTACCAAATGTCCGACCCTCACCAGAGCACTTACAGTCATCCGCATCTCCCAGACCTGGGATGATTTCCAGAAGCTGATGTACTTGCGGTAAGC
Organism: Pluvialis apricaria; assembly: GCA_017639485.1. Taxonomy (NCBI): domain Eukaryota; kingdom Metazoa; phylum Chordata; class Aves; order Charadriiformes; family Charadriidae; genus Pluvialis; species Pluvialis apricaria. The sequence goes on from CM030017.1 coordinate 671,973, forward strand.
GTGGAAACAGTTGCTCTGAAAACCTGGGTAACTGCTGCACTGCAATGCTACAAGTTCGGGGCCCTTTCCCAAGCAGCAGCACTCAGGCAGAACTGGAGCTGCCTACAGAAACTCTCCCCGTCTGTCAACAGTGACACAGAAAGCACTCACAAGAGACCCACTTCAAGTGCAGTCCCACTGTGAGCACACGCCACATGCTTCCAACCCTGTGGATGCAGCAACTGACTTCAGGCAGGAGGCAGAAAGGTTATGCCGACATTATTGCTCTTTTCCCAGCTACGCTCAAATCTCATCACAGGCAGGATGAGACACCTGGAGATCCACGTGGGGAACGGCGGTGCTACAGGGGACGTGCAGGTTGCAGGGAAAGCGAGTTGTCTCCTGAAAATGAACCCACGTACAAGAAAAAGGGCGTGTAATTCAAAAACCCAGGAGCAGCCACTTCACGCAGAAACGTCTCTTCATGAGCAAAACAAGCTGAACTCTGGATACCAACAAGTTTACTTCTATCAAGAGAAACTGCAACTACTAAAAAGCGCCCATCAACTTGCGTGTAAATTTTGACAGTGTTTGACATAGACCTAACCAGAGGTAAAAGCCACCTAAGAAGCACCTCTTTTTCCGTGCAAAATCTTGGACCTTTGGGGTTTGGAAAAAATAAAAAAAAAAAATTAAGTCACAGGAAAGGTCAAGCATAGGTTTTTTCAACTCATCAGAAAACAAAGAAATTTTAATCTCTACATAGCTAAGAAGGTAGGAAAAAAAAAAAAAGTGATAAACATGCTTGGTTACTGGAAAAGCAAACAGCAGCCCCTTTCCACACTCAGGAGCCTGGCATTGCAGGCGCTATCTTGCCTATAACATTTACAAATGTTGAATGTTCCTGCTGAAAAGCTGAAGACAAAAGAAATCCAGTTCTCTTGCAGCTGCTTTGGAGAGCTGAACGGAGAACTCTTGCTTCAGGAGGGCCATTACAGACACGCTGGCAAACTGCAACGGAAACCCCCAGCAGCCAGAGAGAGGATGCTACATCCCATCGTCTTAATTCCCGAACGGATTTCACTAATTGCTTTACCTGGGCTTCTCCTCGTGCTGGAATACCACAAGCATAGTTAGACAACTAAATGCCCTATCACAAAAGCTGACAGACCCAATAAGTGTCTGAAATAACAGCAGGAGGATATTAAACCGAATTTTACGTGACAGGTTACAGTCACAGATTAGACCCAGTTAAATATAGGTCTGGGACCCTGCAGGGACCAGTCTCAGCCCTTGAGCAGCAGGAGCTGCTTTCTGCCAAGGTGGTGGCGAGAGAGGTGCCCTTGGGAAGAGGACTCCGCTCCTGCAGAGCACTTCCCCAGAAGCCAGTACAGCTCCACAGCCCTCTGCTTTATCTGCGAGGGAGGAGCCGGCTCTCCAGGTACAGCACTGATAGCTCAGCCAGCCCGCCGGGGCCTGGTCGCTCCCCGATGGAAGGACTTACCCCATTCCAAACCACAGCTCTGCGGTCTAGGAGACAAAAACACAAAAATTCCTGCACCCGGGGCTGAGGTGGCTTCAGACTGTTCAACTAGAGATGCAGCAGATGAGCCGATGGCATCGGAGCTACTTGGGAGGGAAAAAAACCAAAAATACCACCAGCAGCAGCCCAAACAGAGAGGCTGTCATTTCACGGCCGGGAAGGACTCTTTCAGGGAGAAACATGCGGCTTATCTCATGACGAGCGATGCCAGCCACCACCGGCTCTCCAGCAGCAGTGTTTGTAATCAGAGCCCAGCCAGAGCAGCCTGGAGGGCGAGGATCAAACCCGCACTGGCTCAGATCACGTAGCGAGACATTTTCTGGCTTCAGGCATCCCCGAGCCTTGTTTAGACAAGGTGTGACTGCGCAAGTGATTCAGCTGAATGAAATAAGCATTCACAACACAGGCACCCCTGCAGTGAGCGTACAAGAATTAAAAGGACTCCTCCACCCACCACAGCCTGGTTCTCTCCAAAACCAGATCCTAACAACCCAAATTGTTCCTCTGTAGCACAAACTTTAAGGGGGAAACCATGAATTTCTATGCTAATGCCAAAGAATCCACCAAAAGCTGAAACAAACGGATAACGCAGCAAAAAGATCAAGGCCGAGACCCTTACGCAAAAGCACCCTAACGCGTGCAGAAGGCATACAGGGTAAGCAGGACTCTCGAGCAGCCAAGCTGCTCGTCTTCTCAGCTTGGGCAGTGAAGCAGGGACATTGTGGAGTGTTTCTGGTTGGGAAGGCAACACATCATCCCTATCCCAACTTCAAAAATCACCAATTTCAAAACAAACGCGTCTCTCTCAAACAGAAAACATCAAGGTGCTTTGACAGGATCAAATGGGTACTTTGCATTTTCCCAAAGTTTTCCTCATCTCCCCAGTTGAAACCACTCAGCCTATTTAACTAAAATTCAGAGATGATTCTGCTCCTAGCAAAACTTCACCCAAGCCAGCGGGCCCGGCAGAGACCACCCTCGAGCTCTAGGCAGAATCCATGTCCTGGGTGTCTCGGTGCGACCAAGGACTTGAGCAACCCCGCCATGGGTCTCTGCCTCCCAGCGCACGGGGAAGGGCTTCCTGAGGAATTTCCAGTCACCCACTGCGCGCACAGCAAACTAGCCATCACGCCGCCGGCTCTGCCGACACGGCATAGGGCTGGAAAGGCAGCCGTGAGTCGCTCTGCCCCACGCAACCACGGCAGGCAGCTGGCGAGGGGAAACATGGTAGAGCGGGATGTGGCTTCGCTCTTCGGCTAAGGACAGGCTCCACAGGGAGTGAGAGCGATTATGCCTCGCAATAAATGTTTCTGGAGCAGTAATGTGTTTCTAGAGCAGTAACACTTATTAGTTCTTCCTGCAAGGCAGGAAGTCTTAGCCCCGTTTTTCAGATGGCAAAAAAACAAACAACAAAACAAATGATGGTGTCATTTCATACCTTTGAATTCAGACTGAGTCAGGGATAATTTGGGCCTTCCGCACTCGGGAGCCCCAGCACCTCGCATTACAGTTGTACGGCACCTGCCTCCAAAGCTACACAACGATGAAGCAGAAAAACCAGTCTCACACCTGACCAAGACCCAACATTAGCTACTTCATCGCTGCCGTTGGGATGTGGCAAGCCTCAGCAGACTGTTCCAGAAAGCCCTTTCCAAGGCTGCCAGCAATATCCGCTAACAAGAGGAGCTAGGGAGAGCAATGCCAGGCCAGGGGAAACTGAGGCAAGTTCCCTGGTCTGGGGAAGATGTCGAGGAGGCCAGCATCTGGGCCGACCCCTTTATGTATTTGGAGGAATAGCCAGGGCTTAACCAGTGAGCAGTTTCTTCCACTTCTTTCCTGGCTTAAAGAGCTTTTGTGTTACCCAACACCGTTTAGGACCTTGGCCTCCGTAAGAACAACATAAACATGCTGATGGAGGCAGAGCAAGGAAAGTTTCACAGTTGCTTAGCTTATCCAAGCTCGTCCTCAAACCAGACAAAAGGGGCAGTCCTGTCCCCTCCCCACAACATCAGAGCTCAGGCAAACACAGGCTTTTTTTCCTCTTTGGTTTTTGTTTTTTGTAGAATTAGTCTAAGGCCAGATCGATTCCCCAAACCAGCTCACACAGGAGAGCTGTGGGGAGGGGGCAGGCCCTGCTCTTTTGGCAGCATCCAAGACTTCGGCTGCAGGTCTTTAGGCTGCCGAGATGATCTAAAAGAGCGGCCAGATACTCTCCAAACACCAGGGCTCCAGGTCACCAGAGCGTCTGCTGTAGTGCAGCACTCTGCAACACCCAGCTAGCAGGCAGCTGCAGGGCAGGTTGGATCGGTGCTAAACCCCGCTGCCACCAAGCTCACTCCTTTTTTTGTTAATTCTCCAGCTGGGTCATCTCCTTCATCAGGCTGACCGGGGGCAGGGACGCAGGCTGGGCCCCGCTGGCCTCGGCTGCAGCAGCAGCAGTGCCCTTGCACCCCAGCTATCCCCAGGCAAGGAGCAGGCGCCCCAAACCCCTGTCCCCTCTGGCCATGCTCACAAGGGACTGCAAGTCCCAAACACAGGGAAGCACATGAAGAGCTGGCGTCACACTGCAGGCAGAGCCAGGGGAAAGCTCCATCGTCCCCCAAAACCTCCAGGGTCACTCTGCTGAGGGTGCAGAGGCAGATCCCGCCAGAGAGCCCCACGCCGGGCTCCTCTCTGCCACCCTCCCCTCCCTCTCCTGAGGCCACCGGGCAGACGGGCCCCGACCAAGCCCCATCCCGGGGCCGTGGGGTCAGCCGGCCACTACAGGGAACTCACTCGAAGGCGAAGAAGAGGGCGCAGGTGCCGAGGATGAGGAAGAGCGTCAGGTAGAAGATGCCCTTCTGCCGGGCCATCATGATGCGGCCATCGCAGCAGAAGGTGTTCCTGCCCGGCAGCTTCTCCCATTTCCGAACCACCTTCTTCCTCGCCACCATCACCGACATGGCGGGGGCCGTCACTGGGGCGGCGGCGGCCGCCACACCTCCAGGCGCTGCTGCTGCTGCTGCTGCTCCTCCGCCCGCGGCCCCGGCATCATCGGGGGGGGGGGGGGGGGGGTGGTGTCTGTCTGGGGGCTGCGGAGAGAGGGAGAAGCACCTCAGCACCGGCACCGGGAGGGGCGGAGGGGGGGCCCCGAGCCGTCGCCATGGCAACCCCCGCGCCCCGGGAGGGGTGTCGCCATGGAAACGCACCGGGGAGAGGGGGTGGGCAACCGCCGGTACTGAGGGGAGAGGAGGGAGGAAGGAGGCGGGGGGGGGGGCGCGGCGGGGCCTACCGGGAGGGGACCGGGCAGGGCGGACCCGCCCCGCTACCACCCCACCGGCGACCCGACCCCGGGAGGGGAAGGGAAAAGAAGGGAAAGGGGAAGAGGGGAAGGGCCCCACACCACCGCCGCCGCCGCCGCTCACCCCGTGCCGGTGCGAGCAGCACCGGGCCGGGCCGCTCCGTTCCCTCAGCGCCGCGGGAGGGGCCGCCACGCCCCGCGCCGCCGCCAGGGGGCGTGGCCTCGCCAGCCATTGGCCCCTTCCGCGCCCTTCGCCCCGCCCCGCCGCTCCCTGCTTTCCCATTGGGCCCGCGAGACGTCACTCTACGGAGGTTCCATCCGCCCCGGTGCGGACAAGGGGAGGCGGGGCCGGACCGGGCCGCTCCCCCCGGGGCTCCCCGCTCCGAGGCAAAGCCTCGGAGCGGGGAGCCCCGGGGGGAGCGGCCCGGTCCGGCCCCGCCCGCCGGGGCCCGCTGCCATGGCAACCGTGACGTCAGGCAGGGCGGTGGCAGCAATCCGGGCGGAAAGCGTCGCGCTTTCCGGCAGGTCGCGCGGCAGTGGCGCGGCGCGGCCCGGCCCGGCCCGGCCCGGCTCCGCGCTTTACGGCTGGCCCGGCGTGTAGGCGGGATGGCGGAGGACTGGCTGGGCGTGGAGGCGGCCGTGAGCGCCAGCGAGGGCGAGGATGAGGTGAGGGCAGCGAGGGTGGGATGGGATCCTCCTCGGCAGTCACCGCTGCCGCTGCATGTGGTGCTCCGGGCGCTCCCCCCGCCCCAGCCCGGAGAGGCCTCAGGGAGGGCGACCTGGCTTGGCCGGGGGTGCAGGCCTGCTCGGATAGGGGGCTGCTCTGCACGGCCCCCGCCTGGGCCGGGGTCGGGATCGGGCTCTGTAACCGCGTCTGCCCTGTTTCCAGGGGCAGGAGGATGGCGAGCGGCGGCACCGGCAGCTCCTGGAGGCGGTCAGCTCCCTCTCCGGACGGAGGCGGTGAGTTGGGGGTGTCTGAGGGGCTCTTGCAGCAGCCACGCTGCGTTCCCTCGTCGTTTCCTCTGTAGGGCTGCGCAGGAGCGCTTTGAAGGGGCGCAGGGGGGAGGGTGCTCCGTTCCCTTTCCCATTGGTACCGGCTTTGCTGCCTCTGCCGTAGCAGCAGGTTGGAGGAGAAGCACGTGGGGGCACGTTAGGAGCCTTTCGGTTTGTTTTCTTTTCATAGAATCATAGAATCCCAGGTTGGAAGGGACCTCAGGGATGATCTGGTCCAGCCTTTCTTGGTAAAAGCACAGTCGAGATAAGATGGCCCGGCACCCTGCACAGCTGTATTGTAAAAGTGCCCAATGTTGGGGAATCCACCACTTCCCTGGGGAGATTATTCCAATGGCTGATTGTTCTCAGTGTCAAAAATTGCCCTCTTGTGTCTGATCGGAATCTCCTCAGGAGTAACTTGTACCCATCTCCCCCATCTTTTCCATGTGACTCCTTGTAAAAAGGGAGTTCCCATCTTCTTTGTACCACCCTTTAAATACTGGAACATAGTGATCAGATCTCCCCTAAGCCTTCTTTTCTCACAGCTGAACAAACCCAGTTCTCTCAGCCTTTCCTCATGCGGAAGGCTTCCCCATCCTTTGATCATCCTGGTGGTCTTTCTCTTCTTACAGACGGAAGTTGGCAGAGCGTACAGAGGCAAGCGTGCAGGTGTCTGAGTTCAATGTCAGCTGCAAAGGTGAGACCCCCAGGAGATTGGGCAGAGCTCCTGCTGTCTGACTGGGACAGCACTGCCCACTAACAGGTTGGGATTTGCTGTGTCTGTGCCGGATCTTTGGGCTGAATGCAGCTGCAGTCCCTTGGCTCGCCAATGCTGCGCCCGTGTTGACATGCAGACCTTGTGTAGGTGCTGGGGAGAAGCTGGTTCTGTCTGAGCTCCTGAAGCCCATCCGTCCCAAATCCGCTCTCAGCAGTGTGAAGAAAGAGCTGACAAGAGTGAAGCAGAAAAAGGCAGTGGAGCTGCCACTCAGCAAAGAGGAGGCAAAGCGGGTGAGTGGGCCCGTGTGGGCAGCAGAGGGAAGTTCTGGCTTTATGGAGCAGTAGAGCTGAGCCCCTGCATGCCCCTCTACTCTCTGATGCAGACTGGCTTTTTTTGGTCCTCATATCAGCCTTTCTCTACTCATCCTTTTCCCATCTTGCCCCTGCCTGCAGGTTGTGAGGGAAGCTGCTTATGTCAGGACCTCTAAAGATGTGGGCAAATGGCAGCAGGTGGTTTTGCAGAACCGAAGGGCAGAGCAGCTGGTTTTCCCTCTCAAGCAGGAGATTGCTACAGTTGTCCCCCCTGGAGCAAGTGGCTTCAGCATGGAAGGTGGGTGCTGTCACATGTCACACAACTCCCAGGGCTCGGCTGGGGCAGCTTGACATCTCCTGGCTGTGCTGGGAGGAGTGAGGTAGGCGTGAGGATGGCCCAGCCTGTGGCCGAGGCTCTGGGGAGGTGCACGCTGAGCTCGGGAAGATTAAAAGGAAGTCTTCTGCGTTCCTCAGATGTAGCAGATGTGTAAATGCTCCCTGGGAGAGGCCGGGTAAGGAGTGAGTAGAGGGTTTGGAGCCTGCTCTGTCCTGTCTTTTCTTTGTAGCCTTTCAGCTCTAGACGTGCAGGTTGAGACTGCCGTTTCCCACCTGAGCCAGGTGCTGTCGGCCACTTGTGCTGAGGCAGAGAGCGGGGTTGGTTTGCCAAAGCCTGCACATCTGTATGTCTTCATTATGAAAGAAGGTTGCTTTTGGTTTTGAATGCAAGTTCTGGTGGGGGTTATGCTGCTGGCGGGAGAGTGACTGTCACCCTTGAGAGCTCTCCCAGCTGTCCAGACGCTCAGGTGAGAGGCAGCCCCTGCCAAGCTCCCCACGTACCTGGCACTCGCCTCGATCTGCCCAAAGGTGCATTTCCATTTCGGTGGGACGTGGTGTTGCGTGGCCTGGAACTTCTGCTGCATGCTTCTTATCTGGTGCTACCCGGTCAGCACTGCCTGTCGACTGTAAGCCTGTTTCTCTACCCTGGGAGGAATTCTGCCTGCCCTAACCTGGCATGATTGCGGGGAGGGCGCCTAGGCAGTGAGCTGCGGGCTGTGCGTGGGACCCATGAGCAGGGCTGTGACCCCAATGCCCAGGAGGAGAGGGACATGCTTCTCTGAGCCCTCCCGTGGACCTGCTCAGAGGCACCAGGAAGGATGGGGATGTGTGGGGAGGCGTTGGCTCTTGCAGTTCTTCTCTTCTCATTGTGCTCTTGCTGTTTCTATTCTGTCCCAACAGCCCCGAACTCCACTGGAGCAGGAGATCTTCGGACTGCTCCACAAGACGAAGCAGCCCATCACAGACCCACTCCTGACACCGGAGGAGACAGCCTCGCTGCAGGCAATGAGCTTGGAGGAGGTGAGTGCTTTGCCCCCATTCTGCGCCCTGACTCTGGATGCCTTTTCTTGGCGCTTTCCCTCACTTTGCGCTCCCTGGCAGGCCCGGCAGCGGCGGGCAGAGCTGCAGAAGGCTCGGGCTGTGCAGTCCTACTATGAGGCCAAGGCTCGGCGAGAGAAGAGGATCAAGAGCAAGAAGTAAGGCTGTGCCATTGCTGGGCTTGGTGTGGTGGGAGAGGGCTGGGTCCTGGCCTCAGCGCTGGAGCCAACCCTGCCCAGTGCGCGGGTTTGGCCAAAACGTGGAGGAAGGCAGAATGGTGCCCTTCCTCCCTGGGATCTGCGACATATTGGGCAGCCTCCTGCCCAAAACAGAGCTCTGTTCCCAAAGGCCTCCCCAGCACCATGAGATCTCACTCCCTGGCTCTCTACCCTTGTGCCGCAGGTACCATCGTGTGCTGAAAAAAAGCAAGAGACGCAAAGCCTTAAAGGAGTTTGAGCTGCTGCATAAGTCAGACCCTGAGGCCGCCTTGGCAAGGCTGGAGGAGCTGGAGCAGCTCAGGATGCAGGTGCTGCTTCTGCGCTTCTCCCCCACCCCTTGGGAAGTGCCCTCTCGTGAGGGTGCTCTTTCTGATGCTTCTCTCTTCCTCTTCCCCCCAGGAGCGGATGAGTCTTAAGCACCAGAACAAGGGAAAATGGGCTCGTTCCAGGGCCATTATGGCTAAGTATGACCTGGAGGTGAGATCACAGAATCACAGAGGGTTTGGGCTGGGAGGGACCTTCAAAGACCATCTAGTCCAACCCTCCTGCCATGGGCAGGGACACCTCCCACCAGCCCAGGGTGCTCCAAGCCCAGTCCAACCCGGCCTTGAACACCTCCAGGGATGGGGCAGCCACAGCTTCTCGGGGCAACCTGCACCAGGGGCTCACCACACTCGTTGTAAAACATTTCTGCTTTATATTCAACCTAAACCTGCCCTCATTCAGTTTAAAACCGTTGTCCCTTGTCTTGTCACTACAGGCCTTGGTATAATGTATCTCTCCATCTTTCTTAGAAGCCCCCTTTCTATATTGAAAGGCCACAGTGAGGTCTCTGATGCAGGTTGGGGAAGGGGGAGACAGCTGAGGTGGGGCAAGGAAGGTGGGCATGTTGTTTCTGCCCAGCGTTAGAAACATCTCAATCCCCTCCCAGGCCCGCAAGGCCATGCAGGAGCAGCTGGCCAGGAACAAGGAGTTGACGCAGAAGGTGCGGGTAGAGCTGCCTGAGGAGGAGCCAGGTGATGTGCCTGAGGAGGACCTCACATCGGTGACTGTCCCCACCATCCCTGTGGGTGCCAGTGGAGCTAATCCCTGGATGCTGGGCAAGCCCAGCGGCCCAGCCAAGGAGCCTGAGGTGCAGGAGGGTCTTGAAGACATGGCAGTGCCTGATGCTGTGGAGAGCAAGGAGGAGATGGAGGAGGAGGAGGAGGTGTCGGAGGAAGAAGTTCTGCTACAAGACTTTGCACAGAAACGGCATGCGCGGCAGCAACGGGCAGGGAGCCCCGAGGGACAAGGTGAGGAGCTCACGGCCCCGGGCAGTGCGGGTCTGGTGTGCTGTGGGGTTGGGCAGAGGAAGGGGGGTCGTGGGGGCTGTGTTCTGCCTGGTTTCACACGGCTGGCCTGCCCTCCCTCCCTGCTCCTGGGTGACTGTTACTCACCTGTTGCCTCAATCCGTAGGTGCTGATGAGACGGAGGTGGTTGCTGAACCGCCGGGGGACAGCCCCATCCACCCCGTCTGCGCCGAGGAGCAGGCGAGCCTGGGGATGGAGCAGGCGAGCCTGGGGATGGAGCAGCCTCCCCAGGCCCAGGAGGAGATGCTGCTGTCGGAGCAGCTGGGCCGGGTGCGGACGATGGAGGACGTTGAGGCTTTGGCCTCAGAGGAGCGTGTGGAAGAGCAAGAGAAGCCAGCAGCCACAAGAGCAGAGAAACGAGTGCTGCAGCAGGAGGAAGGCAGAGCTGGGGACAAGCGTGGCAAGAAACCACCAGCCAAGAAGAAGATCATTAGCCTGCAGACTGTGCTGGCTGAGAAGTCCCAGGAGGTCCAGTTCGCCAGCCTACCTGTGGTCATGGAGGAGGAGGTGAGCGGCACGGGCCTACCCCTTGGTATCAGGGCAGGGTTGACTGCAGGGGATTGACTCAGCTCTCCACAGGAGGGTGGCATTGACCAAAGAGGAGTGATCACAGAGGCCTTTGCCGGGGACGACGTGGTCGCTGACTTCCGCCGGGAGAAGCGCAAGGCGGAGCAGGATGGGAAGCCGCAGCCGGTGAACCTGGTGCTGCCAGGCTGGGGCGAGTGGGGCGGCACGGGACTGAAGCCCAGCACCAAGAAAATAAAACGGTAAGTGTGGAAGAGCTGCAGCGACGTGCCTCAGCCTGGCACCGGGACCTGACGTCTTTGCTTGCCCGGCAGGTTCCTGCTCAAGCCACCCCCAGCGCCTCCCAGGAAGGACCAGCACTTGCCACACGTCATCCTGAGTGAGCAGCGCAACATCCACGCGGCAGCACATCAGGTGGGTGACGTCTGGCCTCCGCGAGTGGCAGCAGCAAGCGCTCCAGCACCCAGACTGGCCCAGAACCTTCCTGTGACCCATTCCCAAAACGTCCTGAATCCCTGCCGGTACTCCCTGCCTGGCCACGGAGTTTCCAGCTTTGACAACCCAGAGGCCAGCAGGGTGATGGAGGAAGGAGGAATTTGCAGGCTGCTGGTGCTGTGCCAGCCATCTGCCGGAAGACGGGGTGGAGGGTGGTCGTCAGCGGGGCAGGGCACGGGGAGCACAGCATGAGCGAGTCCTGGACGAGTGGGAATCGGTGCCAATGTGGGGTGAGAGCAGCCCCCGGGGGGCTGGGCCGGGTGGCTGTGCGAGTTACAGCGCTGCACCGTTTCCCCGCAGGTCAGCGAGCTGCCCTACCCCTTTGAGAGGCACCAGCAGTTTGAGCAGAGCATCCAGACCCCCGTGGGCCCCACCTGGAACACGCAGCGTGCCTTCCAGAAGCTGACCGCCCCCCGTGTCATCACCCGAGCAGGCCACATCATCCAGCCCATCTCTGCTGAGGATGTCCCCGACGTCGCCACCGCGGGTGGCAGTGGAGCCAAGCCAGCACTAGAAATCGAGCCCAAGCAGCAAGACCAGCCCTCTCATCGCCCGCGCAAGAGAGCGCGATAACTCCATACCCGTGTGTCTCTGGTGCTTGGACTGGAGCAGGCGGAGGAACCAGGAGAGGCTCCTGGTTCTCTCCAGTACCTTCTGCTGCTTCCCCCGCAATAAAACAAACTCCCGGGCTGCCTTGCCTGCGCAGTCCGGTGGCTGCCCGCGTAGCGCCCAGGACGGGACAGCTGTGCCCTCCTGCCTGTCCTTGGGGCCCCGCGCGGGGCAGGGTGGTTTGGGCTGGTGTGACGTGAACAGCTCGCCGCGGGTCAGGCTGGGGAGGTACGGCTTGGGGCTGGAGTGCGGCAAGGGGGTGGAGCAGCCACCAGTGCTCCCTCAGCGCTGGGTTTCACCTGCCGTGTAGTTTTTTTGTCTTTTGTACCCCCATTTTTTATATATAATACAACATATTTTATTTTCTCTTTTAATCTCGGCTCAAGGGGCTTTCTCGCAGCCCTGCCGCGCTGAGCCTAGCGGTGGGGTGCCACTCCTCAGGTCCACCTGCAGCTCCAAAGTCACTTCTGCCCGGCTCTGACAAACCCGATTAGCTGGAAAACGGGTCTGCGAGGTGGTGCTGCTGTTCTGCAGACGCTGGCAGCTGGCTCTGCCCCCGGCGCAGCCACCCTGCCCTCTTCCTGCCGCGGAGCCCGGCCTCCCTGCCCAACCCAGCCCTCGGAGGGTGACGCAGGGTGCTCGGTGCGTCCGGCACCAGCGGAGGGATGTGCTGGAGCCGTATGGTGAAACTGGAGCGGGCAGGGAGTGCTCCAGGCCGTTCTTCCCACGTGTGCTGCGCTCATGCCAGCCGGAGAAACACGCCCCAGCCCGAGTGAAGGAGCTGGAGCTGCTGCTGCTGCTCCCAGGAGATACGTCCCTGGCTCTGGGGATGCCTCCTCCCACGTTGGCACCACAGCCAGGCTGGGTCCCCCCGGCTGCTGCCTGTCACCCGGAGCCGGGTCAGAGCGGGGACAGGGGGTGTCCTGTGGGGCTCAGCCACAGGCACCCACGGGGTTGAGAGCGGGTGCCCTGTGACTCCCTGATTCCCACCCCAAAACCACGCAGCGCTCTTCTGCTCCGGGTGCTGGCGCCCTTCCCGGGGTGTGGGGGGTGGCAGCTCTGCCTGGGATGCAGGGCTGGGTGCCGCCTGCGCCACGACCTTGCCACGGACCCGGCCCGGCTGTCGCTGGCCCTGCGCAGCACCCTGGGGCGGCCAGATAGCGCTGGCCTGCGGACGGGGCCGTGGGCGTGTTGCATTAATTTACCCCGGGCTGGAAAAAAAAAAATAAAAACAAAAAAAAAAAAAAAAGGGGAAAGGAAGCAGAGAGCATTTCCGTGCCGTGACGCCGGAGAGCCCCTCACTGGACTGGGGGCCCCAGCTCGGAGCCCAGCTTCCCCCCGTCCTGCCTGCCCCAAAAGCTGTGGGAAACCTTCGCCCCCGCCCCCTGGGGATGTGGTGGGGGTTAGGGGGGGGTTCTTGTTTGTTTTGGTAAAAGCCAAAGTGCCCTGGAGCCAGGGGAAGGCAGTGCCCGGCGTGCATAGCCCCTCTGCCCGCACCTCTGCCTGCCCACAGCCAGCCCTGGGCTCCCAGTCTGCTGGGGCCAGCCGGAGCCCTGTGGCACCGCCGTCCCTGTCCCCTGTCTGCCCCAGCCCGGGGCTCTGCCTGCCTCCTTCCCAGCCGCAGGCTGGTGCCCGGCTGGGCGCCATGGGCTGTCCCGGCACCCAGCCCTGCGATGCTCAAAGAGTCCCTGGGCTGGGAAGGGTCTTGGGAGGCTTCGAGGCCCAACGCCGGTCAGAGCAGAGCTGGCTTCGGGCTCAGAGCGCGGTCTTCAGAGCAGTGTCCTGCAGTTTGACTGTCTGCAAGGATGGGGAGCCCCACACACCTCTCTGTCCTCTGTTCCCACATCCAACCCACCCCATGGCAAGGGACTGTCTCCTGCTGTACGTCATGCCTGCTGTCATGCATGGTGTCCCCCGCACCCCCAAGCTGGGCTGGGACCTCCTCAGCTGCCCCAGAGCGGGAGCGATGCTCTCCACCGGGGCTGGGGTGATGGTGGCACCAGGGCAGTCCCTTCCAGGGGCGCTGATCCTGCAGAAGACCCAGGCCACCAGGTCTGAAACCAGCTCAGGCCTCAGTGGAGCAGGTGGGTTTGCGGCTGTCACAAGCTGGGACCTCCCAAAGCAGCGAGTGGGACTTGCCGACACGCGGCCCCTCGGTCCGGAGGCTGCCACATGCTGAATTTTGGCTGGTGGGTCCCGCGGCGTGAGCGTGGCTGATGCTCAGCCAGCGCTGAGAGGGGACAGCTTCAAGCGGCAGGGCTGGATGAGCCTCATACTGCGAGGGAGGGCAGCGCTGGGCTGGACTGGGCTTGAACATGGGCTTCCAGTATCCACAGATGCTTCAAACATAAACACAGAAAGCATCAGCGTGAGCTGCTGGCGATGGGTTGAAGGAGGCACCCGGGTGCAGCGGGGCCACCGGTGCTGCCGTGCCGGCCCCTCCGGGCTGCCGGGCCAGCTCGCCCGTCCCGGCACAGGCTCCCCTGCAGCTGCTGCGCTCCTGCATCAAGGGCAACGGTTGTCCCTCTGACCCCTGCAGAAACAAATTTGCTGGGCACAGGAATGTCAGCGTTTGGCTTGTTGTTTGTGTTTTTTTTTTTTTAATTAAAAACCAATTCCAGGTCTGCAAACCACTGCAGGAAAGGGGGATGCTGGGGATGCCGCTGGCAGCTCCCGGGGCAGTGGGGAGAGGGGGGAGCGGAGCGCGGCTGGGGGCAGCCCTTGCTCGCAGGCGGGGCGGAAAGGGGCTGGGGGAGCCCTGCAGGGCACTGGCACAGAGCCGGCGCTGCTGCGGGCTGGGGACCGGCTCCCCGCAGGGACTTTCCCGGCCTCATCCTTGCCCTTCCCGTGGCGTGCTCCAGCCCGGCTCTCCTCCCGGTGTGGCGGCAGGGCCGGCCTCTGGCTGCTGCACAAGGTGTGAGTCGGTGGGTACCAGGGAGAAACCCCCGGCTCCTCACCGGCCGCCTCCTCGGCCACACGGGATCCCCTGGGGAGCTGCGGTGCGAGTGCGCAGGCCTTCCCTGGCCACGAGCGCCGCGTCCCTCGAGAGAGCCGCGAGCGGCAGCAGTTTGCTCTTACTGGCCTACTTTCTGGGCTACGTCAAAGCCGGGCTTACAGAGCCGGGAGCCTCGGCGAGGGCGGCCGAGCTGCTCCCGGTGCCAGCAGGGAGCGATGGCTAATCCCGGCCGTGAGCGGCGGTGGCGGCTGCGGGCCTGGGCAGCCCAGCCTGGCCGGCGGCGGGGAAGGGACAGGCAGCGCTGCGGTGGGGCTGTTCCTCTCCAGGGAAGCGGCACAGCCACCGCTGGTGTCCCCCCGAGCTGCCCCGGCGCAGGGACCCGGCTGGGGAGAGCCGATGATGGAGCCCGAGGGCCGCTCCAGCCACCGGGGAGTCACCGGTGCAGCCGGGCTCCTGCACCCGCCATCCTGGGAGACCAGCGGGAGCTGGATGAAAGTAAAAGGCAGAATTAAAATCAACAAATAAAAGGCTTTTCGTGATTGGTTTTTTTTGTTGTTGTTGTTGTTGTGTTTTGGTTTTTTTTGTTTTGGTTTTTTTTTTTTAAATGCAGGCTATAAATAACCTGTAAAATATTTCGTCTGGGCTATTTCTGAAGGCGAAACCTCGGCCCTCCGGCTTCCCATGCTGCGGGACGTGAGTACGAGCACTGGGGCCACCGCAGGCCCCCCCCCCCGACCATCGGGGTGGTCCTCCACCCTCGCTCACTGGGTTCGGGGGATTTCCATCTCCCTGAACCTCCAGTCCTCGCGCCGTAGGAAATGGCCCTCCCCAGATGGGGCCGGCTGAGCCCCGGGGCGGGAATGGGGGTGAGCCCCCCCCCCAAAACCGGGAGGCAGGAGGCTCTGCTTGGCACGGTGCGGAGAGGATGGGGCAGTGGAGGCAGACGGCGTGTGGGTATTTTAAGCACAGGAGCACTCCCCCCCCAATTTCCCTGTCCCTCCTGCGCCCGTGCCGGGGACAGGGGTGGCCTGCGCTCCGTCCCCTGCTCCCCCAGGCCCCAACCGTCCTCAGAGGTGCGTCCGGCTTTCCTCCATCACCCTGCAGCCACGGGTGCCCCAGGCACCCACAACCCTCTCGCCATGGGCACCCGGTGCCCGGCCAGCGCATCCCGGCCTGCACAGCCACCGCAGCCGCGTTTCCGTGGAGATGGCATCTCCCGAGCCCGCACAGCCTGAGCGGGAGGGTTTCCATGGAGATGCCGTATCCAGCACGGCACAACCTGAGCAAGAGATTTCCGCCGAGATGCTGTAGCCGGGACCCTCACACCCGCAGCAGGGCTATTCCCGCAGAGGTGGGTGGCCAGGGCCGGCGGCGGCTCCTGGGGCAGCGTGCGGTGGCACCCAACCGCTGCTCACCCCGAGTTCGGTGACGGGCGCTGGGATGCGGGCAGCTGCCGGCTTTGAACAGTCACTGGGGCTGGAGCAGCCGCCAGCCTTGTCACCCGTCCGGGCTGGGGACCTGGGGTCATGCTGTAATGTCACATTCTGTGTCTCCTGGAGGTGACGGGTCCCTGTCTGTCCCCAGCTGCCTGGGAAGGAGAGGGGGAAAGTCCCTGTATGCCCCTGATGACTTTGTCCCAGCTGCCACCCTGCAACCCCCACAGCGATGTTCTGGGCACATCGGGGCCAGGGAGGGATGTCAGCGCCACCGGGCAGGGAGCAGGGCACCGCACTGGACCCCCCCCCGCCGGGGGAAACCAGGTAGCCAAGCCCTGAACCAGCAGCATCCTGGAGCTGGGGGATGCCTGGCGGGGCCCCGGCAGAGCCGCAGCACCAAACACCTCCGGGGGGGGGGAGGGAAGGAGGGTCCCCGAAGGGACAGGTTTGGGGCAGAGCCAGGCGGGGGGGGGGGAGCGGGGGCTGTTTAGACAGATGTCCTCATGGCAGGCGGCTGCATGGTACGTGTACCCTGGCCGGTGCTACAAAAGCAGCTTTCGTTTAAACGCAGCTACCGCAGAGGTCGCAGTCATTCGTTCCGCGCACAGTGAAATCCTGACTAAAAGTGAGCCCGAGCCGCAAAGACGAGGAGCGAGAAGCACGGAAGCGCCGCCGGGACACACTCGTGCCTGCTCCGTGCCTGCAGCGGACGTGGGGCCGATTCAGCCCACACCATCCCTCCCCGCCTCGGCCCCCTCCGCTCCCCGCTCTGCCGCCTCCGCTCCCAGCCCGACCTTCCTCCGGCTGCCCGCGTCCTGCCCCAAGCCAAGGCCGGCCCTGAGCCTCCGCGGGGGCTTCTCTGCCGGCAGCAGCCGCGTCCTCCCCGCGTCCCCGTGCCGAGCGTGGCAGCCCTCAGCCCTGCGGCTCAGCGGTGGCGAGCTGCAACCGGGAGCCGGGGAGCGACGCCTGCGGCTGGGCATCGCTGGCCACTCCAGCCCTCGGCTCCTGGGAGGCCACAGGTCCCCACGTAGCCCAGCCACCCCGGGGGCTGCTGGCAGGGCTTTCAGCGTCTCCAGGCACGGGCTGTCAGATGCAGCCTGCCTCACGTTCAAAGACCGGCTCTCTTTGTCTCCTGTTACAATTAGGAGCCCTCGGTGGCTCCCGAAGCCGGACCTGGGGGGCTCGGGGCTGGAGGACGGACAACAACGGAGCCGGGGATGCGGTGCGGCAGCCCTGGGGCAGCCGGGGAGCAGGGGCAGGCCCAGCGCTGCCCGCAGCGAGCTGCTCTCCGGAGCCTCTTGCTGTGCGGTCCTCAGAAAGGGGCTTGAGCGGAGCCAGGGCTCCCTGCGGGCAACCCCTCCCGCCCCTGCCAGCCCCGCTGGGCTCCTCGCCTGTTTTCTGGGGCTCTCCGGACACCCCAAGCTCTGCTCGCCCACTGCGTCCTTCCCTCCTCCATTGCTTTGCCCTGCCTGCTCTCGCCCAAGCTGACAGCTCTTCCCTCAGCTGCCCAGCACAGCAAGGTTCCTCCCTGCCTTGTCCCCGTGATCCCAAATTGTCACCCACCAGCTGTGCCCTCCCAGCCCGGGGCTTCTCCTGGGGATGCTGCAGAGAGGGCAGCAGAGGCAGTGTATTGACTGCTGACTCCTGGCTCACCGGAGGCGATGCCTCATTTCTCCACACTTCTCCAGCCAGCACGGAGGCGAGTCCCAAAAAAGCCCTCTGGAGCATGTGGGGAGGAAGAGGCCAGCCCTGAGCTCCCCATGGAGCCCATGGAAGGTCCAAGATGAAGCAACCCAATGCCTCAAGCCACAAACCCCCTTCCCAATGCAGAAGCAGCATTGCTTTTGTTTTGGCCCCAGCGGCTGGGTTCAAAACGTCAACCTCCAAGCTCCTATCAAAGAGATTGAGGTTCTCATGCAGGAGGTGGGACTCCATCACACGTCCCTCCTTAGTCCCTGCTGCAAGCCCCTTTGGGGAGCTGGGGGAAGAGGGGCCACACCGCACAACGGCAGGCAGCAGCCTGGCCCATCGTGTCCCCAGCAGGACTCATGGCCTTCCCGCCCGCTCTTCTCTGCCCCCCCGGGTGCGAGCAGGCAGGAGGAGAAGGCGGTTGCTCTGACGAAGTTGTCATCTTTTAGCTGCACCTTCACACATGCCGCAGAAGCATTTGTTGGAGTGGGGATGGCCCATGGAAAGCAGGGAGACAAGGGCTGCAGTTAGAGCTGATGCCTCTCAGCGGTGTTACCACACCAGTAAAAGCCAGGTGAGCTGCCTGTCCACCATGGATGGAGCAGCACAGCGGCTCCTTCTTTGGAGCAGAAGGAAAAGCCCCAAGAAACCCAGAGAGAGACCACCAGACCATGTGGCAATGGATACTCTGTCTGTCCCAACGGGAAACCCCTCCCTGGCCTCAGGGCTGGCTCCTCGGCCACAAATCCATCTTCCCAGCGACGACCGAGCTCTGAAGCTGGGATGTCCAGTGCAGGACCAGCCTGGTGACAAGATGCTCATGGGGTGGACAGCTGGACGTGGCAACACAGCAAGCACGAGGTGTCACCCCCATCACTCCTCTCCTGGTGCCAGGAGCTACAAGCCACCCTCACCGCCACCAGCTGCCGCCACCCCTGCAGGAGGAGAAGGCTTCGAGATGCCCCGCTGAACTGGAGACACCCGTTTGCACCTCCTGGCCTACCAGCCCCGCTGGAGGGGTGGTGAGCTGCTTGGGGACGAGTAGAGAGACCAAAATGGTCCCGAGAAGGGTTTGAGGTCTCCCCACCCGCGCCCTGGCAGCGAGCAGAGCATGCCATGCGCCAGCGGTGCTGCTGCGGCCGGCACTTGGCCGGGTGCATTAGCCAACGCGTTTCTGTCTGTGGCTTGGGGAAGGGGCAGCAGTGCGGATCCTGCCCAAAAAACAGAGGGGAGGGGTGAAATAAATAAATTAAAAAAATAAACAAAATAAAGCAGTAATAACAAAGGCAGCCGCAACATCGGCTGCAGGCCAGGTCAGAGCTGAGTGCTTGAGCCCCGATGGCTCGGGGGGCCGCAGCGCGCAGAGGACACACAGCCCCCCAGGTCCGGGCACCACCCTGAGCACTCGCAGAGCACTTGGGTGCCATCGGAGCGGCGGAGTTTGGCAGGAGTCCTGCTGCCCGGGCGGGTGGCGCGGAGGAAACGCCGAGGCAGGGCAGCAGCCCCAGGCTGCCCGCAGCCAGGGGGTGCTCCTGGGAGATGCGTCCCCGAGATGGAGGTGAGTTAAAACGAGCTGCAGCGGGCAGCCCGGCTTCTTTCTGTGGAGGAATACCGGTGAGCGTTCCCAATCGCATCCTTGCAGTGCGTATCGATAGATAATTTGCGTTGGCCTTTCTGCAGGTTAGTCCATGACTGGCGTTCCGTTAACCACGCTCCCTAACGAGGGATGCTCCTCATTCCCCAGACTTTCTCGTTGCCCCCAGAACGCAAACGTGAGAGCCGCAGAACTTTTCAGCACCACCTTTTAAAGCCGCTGGGTGCAAATTATCCCACCCTGAAGATGTTAAAACCTCAGTGGGTTCCGATTAAGCCAGGAAGGAGCAGAGCGGTGTTGGAGGATGCGATGGTGGGATGCGGAGCCCTCCCGGCCGGCACCAACGCATCCCCGAGTGCAATTCCTGCAGGGATGGGGCGAGGCCAGCTGCAGGATGAGGCCATTACTCAAACCGTCTGTTTTTAATTGCATCAGGATGCAAATAAGGTAGGTCCTTATAAGCCTGGGGCCGGTCGTGTGCCTGTTGTGGGTTGTGCCATCCTGGCTTCCCAACCATCCACTGAAACGCATCTCCTCTGCCCGCAGCCCGGCCGGAGGCAACAGGTAGGAGAAGGTACAGAGATAACGGAGGAGAAAGGGAGTAATTCCCCTCTGGAGGAAGAGTTTCCTCCCTCGGCTTAGCCCTTACCCACCGCCTTCCCCTAGTGCTGCCAACCCTCGCCTTTCCCCAAACCTGGCCCCAACCCACACCCTCAGCACCCATCCCGCATCCCCCAAAAGCTGCCGCGGCCTTTCCATCACGGAAAAAAACTAAAACTCCCCCCCCCCCCAAAAAAAAAAGAGCTCGGTGCCTTTGTGAGATAATTATTTCCCTCTCCCTTCCGCAGGCAGAGCTTTGGCGCTGAGGCTGCGGAGGTGCCACCGGGGTGCGGGTGCCACCGGAGATGTGCCGGGAGGACACTTTGCCGTCGAACAGGCCATTTTGGGCAGAAACGGGGAGCCCCCGCGGGCACCCCCCGCCCCCTCGGGGCGGGGGGTGCCCGCGGGGCTCCCCGTTTCTGCCGTTGAGGGGGGTGGTGGGATGCGGTGAGAAACTTCCAGCCGCCGGTGCCGTGCCGCCCGGTGCCCCGTCGGGTCGGCCATGGGGGGCACCGTGCCCGAATGGCGGGTGCGTGCGTGTGTGTGTGTGTGTGTGCGTGTGTGTGTGTGTGTTGGAAGGAAAAACCCATCGCCATCGTCGCCGCCCCACCGGGGCGGAGACCCCCCCCCGTCCACCCCCGCCGCGTCCACCCCAACCGAGCAGGCGGCTCCGCCACCCCTCCGGTCCACCGTCCCGGCCCGGCTCGGTTGGGAGAGCACCGGGACTGCGGGCTCCGCGTTCGCTATCGGTACTGCCCGTCCAGCGCTGCCCGGGCGTGGAGCGAGCGCCCGCCTCCTCCTCCTCCTCCTCCTTCCCCCTCCATCCCCCCCCCCCTCCGCCTCTCCGGTGCGGAGCGAGCGCCGCTCCCCGGTGCGGGCGCCGGTGCCCCGGTGCGGGGTCGGGCGTGCGTGGGGGGCTTCCTTCCCCCCCCTCCCTCCCTCCCTCCCCGCCCCGCCGCCGCACCGTGCCCCTGCCGTCCCCGCTGCGGTGCGGGCCCCTCCCGCGGGCCGTGTCGGGCGCGGAGCCCCCCTCCCTCCCCGCCCGTTCGTTCGTTCCCTCTCCGGACTCGGCTGGCTCCGCACGGCCCCCCCCCCCCGCTCCGCTCCCCCCCCCACCCCGAGCGGGCAGGGCTGTCGCGGGGCACGCCGGGAAACGTAGTCCTGCGGGGCGCCGGGGCGGGCAGCGGGGTACGGGCGGCGGGACTACAACTCCCATCAGCCCCCGCGGCGGCGGCTCGCTCTCGCCCTCACACTCCGGCTGCCGCTGCCAGTGTCTCCGCCGCCGCCGCCGCCGAACCGCCGCTCGCAGCGCCCGGTGTCCGACCCGCCGCCTACG
The DNA here is from genome assembly GCA_017639485.1 of Pluvialis apricaria. NCBI lineage: Eukaryota > Metazoa > Chordata > Aves > Charadriiformes > Charadriidae > Pluvialis > Pluvialis apricaria. Next base: position 692,978 of record CM030017.1, read on the forward strand.
GGCAGGGGCCCGCCTCGGCCCGCCGCCCCCCTCACGGCTCGGGAAGCAGGTGCGTTGCCCGCCGACCCCCCCCACCCACCCCCCCCCCACTAAACACCCCCCCACACCCCCCCCCCCCCAAACCGGACCGCCCGGGCCCCCCCACCCCTTTCCCGTTCTCCTCGCGCCGCCCGGGCACCCCGGGCCCGCGCCGCCCCCGCCGCGGCGGGTGAATGTTGGGGGGGGGGCGGGCGGCCCGACACCCCCCCCCCCCTCCATTCCCCAACGGGGGTCTCCATGGAAACGGTCCCGGGACACCCCCGGGGGGGGGGGGGGGCCGTCACGGGGGGGGGGGGTGGCTCAGCGTCCTGCGGCGGGACAGCGGCGGGGACGGCGGGCGCTGACAGCGGGGACAACGGGCGGGCGGGCTCCGCCGGCTGCCCCGCGACGGCGCGGCGTGCCGCTGCCCTGCCTCGCCCGGCGGCACCGGCACCGGCGGCACCTGCCGCTGCCGGGGCGGAGCGGGGTTGCGGAGGGAGAGGGGGGGGGTCCCGGTACGCGGGGGGGGGGGGGGGGGCGGAGCGGAGCGCAGCGTTACCGGGACGGCGAGGGAGTTTTGGGGCGGCGGCGTGGCCCCCGGCTGGTCGCCGTTCCCCGGTAGCCGGCCGCAGCTCCGGGTACCGGGGGCGATGGCGGAAGAGCCTTTCCCCGGGGACCGACGCCGTCACCTCCGTGTTCGGGGCTGCCCCGGTCGCGGCCATCGGAGCTGTGGGACGAGCGGGCACCCGGGGGGGGGGGGGGGCAACTGTTGAACCGGGGCGGGCGACAACGGGGGCCGCGGGAGCCGGTGCGGGACAACCCCGCGGCACTGCCCCGCACCGGCTCCCGCGGCCCCCGTTGTGAAAAGCATCGGGAAAAGGTTGGTTTTTTTTTTTTCCCCAGCTTTTTTTGGCCATGGCTGCATCAGCTCTTCCCTTCCCCGCCCTGCCTTTCTGGTCGCCAGGCGTTGGGTTTGAGCCGGTGCCGGTGCCAGCGCGGCTGCCCCGGAGGCTGCCCCCGGTGCCCCATCGAGGGTTGTGTCACTTTTGTCACCTGGGTCCGGGGGGGACACGGGGTGGCGGAGAGCCACCGGGCGCTCTGGCGTCGGTTTGGCCTTCAGAAGGAAACTGCTCCTTGGGATGTGGCGTGCCCGCTCGTCTCTTGGGGACGGGTTGCAGCATTTCGGACGATGCACGCGCCTTCTCGGATACAAAATTTTTTTAATGCTATCTGCCCTTCGTGGCTCTTTTTTTTTTTTTTTTCTTTTTTCTCCCCCTGCGCCCCCCCCCCCGCCCCCCCAGTCCTTAAAAATACGTGACAGCGGGTTTTTGTGGGGACAGCCGGGTTGTCTCGAGCGAGCGAGGGTTTAGTGACACCAGTCGTCCAGCAGCTGGGACTTATTATTAAAGGACTACCAAATGCGCAGCAAACTTTTAAAAAATTTTTTTTAAATGGGGATGGATTTTTCTTTTTTATTTTTTTTCCTTTAATTTCCAATTCATCGCGCCGAGTATCTATAATTACTCGCGGTGTTACTGTGTCTTTAAATCAGCTTAAGCAAATGCGTGTAGGCAAAGCCTGGCTCAGCTCCGCAGCAGTCGGGGCTGCTGTGCAGCCGGTGGGAAACCCAAACGGAGCGTGGGGCGGCCGCCTGGGGCCACGGGCCGGACCCCGCACCGGGTACCAGCTCCCGCCGAGACAGGCGGCGGAGGTGGCCTGGCATCTCCGTGCTGGATTTTGTTCCACACTAGTTATTCCCGGTCAATTCTGCTACTCTTTCTGACCTCTGCCTGAGTGGTAACATAAAATGAGATAAACTGTTTCCTTTTTTTTCGGTTTTCTGGTTTAAATTTTTCCCTTTCTGCACCTCGTGCCCAATCATGAGTCCTGTGAGAGGACCGTCATGATTTTAATGTAATTTTTTATTTATTTTTTATTTTTTCGCAAGCAGTTTGCTTTAAAGGGGTTTTCCCGAAGCCACGCTCAGAGCTGAATCCCTGCTAAGGCATCTCGGGCAGCTCTCGGGATGGGCACTGGCTCTGGACCTCTGGACCTCAACTGGGCGCCCGACAATCACATATAAAAATACAAATATAATTTCTTGCCTGTGTTACTAATGGCAACGAAGATTGCCAAAGTGAACAAACTATCGCAAATGAAGGAGACCGTTCCTGTGGACGCGGACCGTCTCCCTCCAGCCCATCTGAGCCCCGCTGAAATGTCACAGGGGCACGTGCCGCCTCACTCCTGTGCTTTCGCTCCCCTCCAAGTAGCCGGGCTGCAGGCGATGCGCTCTGAGCGGCGAGTCCCGCTTGAGTTTCCAGCAGCTGGAGTCATTTTATATTTTGCAGCCATCCCGGGGGGGGGGGGTGGGAAAACCCCCTGTCTTCGAGGTTTGGCTGCTCTCTGGGAATGAATGTCACAAAGGTATCTGCTGCGGGTGTGTTTCCAGGGTCAAAGTGCGTCCCTCCCGGCCTTCCACAGTGCCCCCTGGCCAAAGGAACCGCACAGCACCCTGCAAAGGCGAGCCACCGCGTCCTCCCCGTCTCTTGCTGCACAGGGATGCGTTGGGCTTGCTCCTTTCTGATACCCTCAGGCTGGAAAGTCTCCCTTTCCTCCTCTCTGTGCCGCTGGCCCACTTAATGCAGCAGCCAAGAGTGTTGCCGGTGCGAAAGGAGGCACCGCCGACGGGCAGCATTTTACCGTGTCCGTAAAGGCTCCAGAGCCCAGCCGAGTGCATCGCTTTGCCTGTCGAGCTGCACTGAGTCGCCACCGACGCGACCCACAGCGGGATCTCCAGAGCTGGCCCTCGGCCTCGCCAGGCTCGTGCAGCAGGGAAAGGCGAAGCCGCTGTTCACCCCGGGGGAGCTCATGCCGTCGTCTGAACCCTGGCTGCCGGCAATGGTGCACATCGCCGCTCGTCGGGTCTTTGCTTGGCACTCTCCTGCCTGCCCGGGGGGATGATGTGCCTGCCTGGAGCCCAGGCGGAGGGAGGCCTTGTGCTAGGGGATTTTAGGAGACCGGCTGCCGGCATTTCAGTCCCCACCATCTCATGCCCACCTAGGGAGGGTGCAGCTGAGACAGTGGCGATCTGTTGGCACGTAGCTCACGTGCTGGTGCTGGGATGGGGGAGAGGAAAGGTAAGCGTCTTGAAATCCAAGCCATTTTAGTACTTGTAAATGTACAGAGCAGGAAAATATGTGAAAAGCTTCTTGAGGGGTCAGGGCAGCATGGTCCTGAAGCGGAGTGCATTTGCACCGTGAACAAGTGGGTGGCACAAGTTGTCTCTGTGAGGAATGGGGGAAAGCCCCTTTCTGTATCGGTGGGTCCAGGTCCATCCGAGCTGCTGTAGAGGTGGATAACTGTAGGAGATCATGGCTCTGGTTGACCTGGTCAAAGCAGTGCTAAAGTGGGTTAGACCAGGTGGCAATGTAGACGTGACATCTGGTTGGGCAAACACTGAGAGTACCAAACCTTCCGGTAAAACCCAAACTCTGCTACCTGTGGCTGGAAGTTTGGTGACAGCCCAGAGAAGTTGCTTTATGCGTTTGCCAACACAAGCGCTCGAGAAGCTGAGCATTGAGTCAGGTCAGGGACCTGATCCGGCTGAGGAATGACTGTTATCTGTGGGGAGGGGACCCCTTGCAAATCTGCTTTGCGACTCCTGTACCCCTCTGCCGCGTTAACGCTGGGATGGGAGGTGAGAGCGTGAGGGGCAATGTTGCAGTGGAAAACTTAATTAGGAAACCTCACCTCGGGCACCTCAAGTTAGGATCCCTGAGAGCCAGGGAGCAGGCAGGATTTTAACAGGGGTCAGCATGGAGATTCCGTGGGCTTCATTCTCTTCAGCAGTGTGGGAGCCGGTAGGTGAAGGCAACGGCAGCCTGTCCTGCCATCCTCAGCTCGGCCTGTGTGGAAACTGCAGTTGTCTTGGTGCTGTTGGGATTTTAGTGCGAGGAGGATTTCTCTAGAGATAATATTTAGAAAATATCCATTCCTGAAAAACTTCGTCTCAGGAAACATGTTTCCATTGGCTGTATCACGGTATTTCAGAAGAGAGAGTAATTTCTTGGCTTAGTCTGAGGGAACTTCCACGTGTAGCTAAGCCATCGCTAACCTGAGTAAAAGCATGCTTTGACTACAAGGCAAACGTCTTTTGCTTTGCTTTTCCTGGAGCCTGGAAGACGCTGGTTTGCTGAGTAGCATCCTCTCCTTTTGCAAAACGATGAGAGGTTTTGTCTTAATGAACAACACCACCCCCCTTGCTTTTAATTCACCATGTTAGTTTCATTGAAAATCTTTCCGAGGGCTCGTTGTTGGAGGTGAACGCGTTCAGCACCTTTCTTGTTCGCAATTCTGAGAGCATGTTTTGTTTTGAGAGGTGAAGGAGCTTTAATATCGCACGACGAGCTTCTCCACACAAAATGCTGTGGTGATGTTCGTATTTCGTTCTAAACTAGTTTTCTTTGGAGTTAATTAGAATTGGCTGGGCATCTATTTAGCTAAATCAAAATAAGACTGTGGTTTCAGATACGCTTCCTTTGGCAGACGTAGTGGATTAAGCAGGTTCTGTGCCATGCTGTGTCCTCTCTCCCTCTTGGTGAACCTGATCTAGGACCCAGTATGGGTTAAAACCTGTCCAGCCAGGGAAAAAAAAAAAACAAATGTTTTTTAAACAGAGATGAACTCTCTGGTCAAGTTTACCAGGACACGACACAGGTCCAGTAACATGATTGGAGGGGTGAGAGGAGAGAAGGGCTTCAACAGCTTCTTCTACTCGAAGACAGGCATGTGAAACCATGCCCTAGTTGTGTTCTCCAAGGGGTTCCTACTAGTTTAATTACATCCGTTTAAAGTGGCTTCAAGCTGCACCAGTGTAGACGAGAGACTTGCTCGGTTTCCTTGTGTTGACTCGACTAAAAGTGTGTTTTGACTCAGGGAGGCTGCCGTTGCTCTTTCTGGTTCGGCTTTGCATCGGGAGGCTGCTCATCCCTGCGTTTCTCAATAAACTTCCTGGTCCGCCTTCTTAAGGATGCTGTTCTTTCGTTGTTCGCGCTGGTTTGTGCTTGACACCGCATCTGTTGTTTTTCCCCTATATTATTCCCTCTCTTAGTTGAAATCTTCATTCTTTTTCTCTTCTGTTCTTCGTTCCCTGTGAAATGCCTGTCTTTGGCACGTCTCCCACATCGTCCGTAGAGGATAGAGGCCAAGAATTCGTGAAACAGTGTCTATCTCTGTTGCTATGTCCTCACGGCTCTCCTCTTGTGGCCGTCGTGCCTCCTCTGTTGACCAGCTCTTACTCGAGTACTCAATACGTGCTGTTTCTCCCAGCTCCTCACACCACCCTGTTAGCGCTTTTCCCTTGCCAGACCTATTCCAAGTCACGCCTGATCTGTGCTTGTTTGAGGCTTCAGCTCGTCTCCAACTCCTGTTCCACGTTGCGCAGCCGTATGCATCCCCCATCCCCTGTTGCACAAAAGGTCCCTTTTGATTTCTCCTGAAACATCTGTCCTGCCACTGTGCTCAGGGGCAGAACCTTTCTCCTCCCCTTCTTTCAGTTTAGCCTAAGATGGTGAAATCCCCGCAGATTGTTTGTTCCCCTATTTCCTTTATGTTGCATTTCTCTCCAAGCACCGAAAGACTCCTCCCCTTCCTGCTCCAAGCCACCTCTCATTCTCTTTGGGTATGACCCTGCTCTCTTTCTTAGCGTCTGCCCGGCTCCCCCTTCGTTATATAGTATTTCTTCCATCTTACAGCGTGTGTCTTTTAGCCGGTTTCCCCCTCTTCTCCTGACCTCTGGTTTCCGTAGTCTGTCTGCTCACTTGTGCCCTCGTACGTGCAGATGGGTCTGTCGCTTCTTTTTTTGCAAACGAGCTGCCTTGCCCCCACTTTTCCTATGTGCCTGGCCCTCCTCTTCCCTCTGGAGGATCCCCACTGGTGTGTTTGGGCTGAGGTGAGGAGACCCGGGCAGCAGCTGCGTTCTGAGGAGTCACTCAATTCCATGGCTCGATCCCTTGAGCTGCTGGCCGGCAGATCCCTGCGTGGCTCGTTTCAGCATAAACGGATGGTGCAAGCTGCTTCTTGTCCTGTTCAGAGCTTGTGTGGCCAGGAGTTTGTCAGGGAAAAGACAACCAACGGAGATTTGGGATCACGTGTTGCTTTCGGCTTCTTCCCACTCTCACCCGCTGCACTGACAGCATTGCCGTGGCTCTGTGCCTGTTTTACCTACGGGTGTGGAGTATTTCTCTGAACCAAAAACCCCTTTGACAGCATCTCTCGGTCTTTTGCAGTCAGTCCTACCTGGTTCGACCAAGTCCACTTATTAGCACAGTAGATCCTCTCTTCCTTCGTTGCTTTTTCCCTGATACGACTTGAGCAGCAAAGCTGCCTTAATGCTTGAACACCCAGCGCTGCACGATTGGCTGCAACGCTCTCCCTCGAAAGCTCCACCCAGCCGACGGTGCGTCTTGGATGCTCACGAATCTCTGGATTTCCTCATGTTTTCCACCCGTAACTCCACTGAATACCAGCACCTTCCTGACAGAGGGAAGGGATAATCACTGGACAGCACGTCTGACAGCACTGTTGGCAAACCTCTGCCTCCTTCTTTGAGGCTTTCCGCTTTGAACCTGCCATGTGCTGGTTTATCAAAGTCCTATGAAGCCTTGGGTTTTAACAGACCATCGTCTTGGGCAAAGCTCTGTCTTGCGGTTCGATACCCAGTGCTGGAGGTCCCTCTGGAGGGAGAAGGAAAGGGGAGGAATCTTTTGAGGGATGCGTATGTGTGTGAAGATGCCCATGTGGAACTCTCAGGGTAGCCAGAGGCTTTTTGGCAATAAAGTTGTTTAATACGAGGATGAGCGGACTGTGGCTTCTGTTCTAAGGTGCCGCTGATTTCTTCCAGCGCTCTTCCGGACAGACGTGTAGCATCTTGGGCATTGTACCCTGTCTGCCTGGCAGCGAAGCTGGGGACGGCTCTCTCTCAAGCGTGGTTGAACGCGAGCATCCCAGGGACAGTTACCAATCCTCTGCTTTTCTTTTGTAGGCAGAGCGGCCCCTCGAGCCCCAGCAGGTCCCGGTCGGTGACGAGCAGCTGTCATGATCTCTACAGCACCTCTCTATAGCGGGGTGCACAACTGGACCAGCACAGAGCGGATTCGCATGTGTGGCCTCAACGAGGAGAGGTGAGGTGCGTGGGCGGCACAGCAGTGGAAGGAGGGAGAGCGGGGAAAGTGAGTTAGGGATCTGGAGAGGCTACAGGGAGGGAGCTGGTGCTGGCTCAGCCTGTTCTTACTGGGGTGTAAAACGGACTGTGGTGCAAAAGAGCCACGGGGGGAGGGATGGATGTGTGGTCAAATGGTGGCATTCTGTGATGGTCCCCACATCCTGTGCTCCAGCAAGGAGTGCCCCCACACACAGCGTGCTGGAGGTCTCTGCAGAGGAACCGTGGCTGTGTATAGCTGTATTGCTCCTACGGTGTTGGGGAGTGACGAGGCCGAGTCATCTGCATGTGCTATTGGCTTCACCAGACCTGTGCTCTGAACTGCCAGGGGAGGGAAAGAGCTTGACCCACTGCGAGCCAAGCTGCTAAGAAGAGCTTTCGGTGGCCCAGGGGGGTTAGCGCAGACCAAATGATTAGATGGGAGAGTTGTGACATGCCACCAAATAGGAGATTAGGGAGGATTAGTGGCTGGGAGGCAGAATCGATCAAGACGAGTTCCTGGCCTGCCCCGTGGCTTTGCATCGCCTTTTTATTCCTGCAGCTCTGGGGTCTTGTTGGCAAAACTGATCTCAGTTTGCGGCTTCCTTGAGGCTACGCCGCCTGTTCAGCGCATTTGCCGTAGCCAGAGCCAGAGAAGGTTTACGGGCTCAAAGGCAGTGCGTGGCGGTCGTTCCTCACTGCGGGTGTTGAGGCTTTTGGTGGCGACTCCTCCGAGGGCCGTTCGGGAGAGCGGCGGGGACAGGGACGAGCTCGGGCTCTCGCTCGGGGCAGGAACGCGGGCAGAGATCATCTTCAGCCCTCAGCAGCCGCTTGGCCCGCCGTGCGTCCCTCAGATAAGAGCTGGGGATGGCGTTACCCTCCGCCTCTCCTAAACCGCTCGGAGCTACTCCGGGTTTACAATAAACATTAAAGTTCGGGGCCGCGGAGCGAGGCGGGCGGACGGGACTGGCCGCAGCCGAGCGCTCTCCCTTGGCCGCCGGCCCCGTTTCGGGCCGGGCGGGAGGCTGCTGGCCGCCCCGTTCCCCGGTGTCCGGGTGTCGCGGGCTCCCCCCGCGTCCGCTCCCTGGGCCTGTGGAGGAGCCCCGGCCGGGGGCGGGCAGGCCGCAACACTGTGCTTGCCCCCCGGTGTCGTCCCGGTAGCTGACAGGGCCCGGGCCCGCCGGCGGCGGGGCAGATCCGGCCCAGCCGCCCTTGTGTGGTCGAGGGCGGGAGGGGGGCCGGGGCCGGGGCCGGGGACAGGGCCGGGCCCCGCTGTCCAGCTCCCGGCCGCTCCTCCGCGGTGCCGCGGGCCGCCGGCTGCGCTCGGGCGCCCCCTGGCGTCCCGCCGCCGCCGCTGCGCCGCCTGTGTGGAGCCGGCCCCCGGCCCCCGCTCCGCTCCGCCTCACGGCTCCGCGGCGACCCGGCTGCGACGGCTCCGGGGACCCCCGTTCCCCTCGTTCCCCACCCCGCCTCCCTCCCCTCGACCCGGCGCAGGGTTGGGATCCCGGGGACTGCCGCGGTCGGCGCGCCGGGCGCCGCACCCCGAGCCCCGCCGGCCTCGCTGAGGCGGCCCGGCCCCGGGCCAGCCGTCACCCGCGCCGCCATCTGATCTGCCCTGAGTAACGGCAGCCCTCGTCGGCCGGGCCGGGGAGGGCCCCGTCAAACCGCCGCCGGGGGAGAGGGAGGGAGGGAGGGCAGCAGCCCCTCGAAGGGAGCGGGGGCCGTCGCCGGGGCTCGGGAGGGTCAGCGGGGTTTGCGCTGGGCCGTCGTGAGGCAGCCCGGGGTGGGGGACCCGGTGCCGGGGACAGGGCAGCCTGAGGAGAAACCTTCCTCCCATCGCCTGTGTCCGCTATTTGTTGTGGAAGCCTGGAGGGTAGGGGAGTGAATGCAGAAGAAATCGCATCAGCGGCAGAAACTAAACTATAGCTTTTTTTTTTTTTTTTTTTTTTTTTTATCGGGGCACCAGCAGCTTGTCTAAATGGTCCTTAAAAGACCAGAGTATCGTCACCAGGTGAATGCTGCTGGGGCAGGAGTGTCCCGGGGCAAGCGCTGAACAGGCGAGCGCTGTCTCCTGCCCGGTCTTCTCGTAGATCAGAAGGACAGCTGTCTCCTCAGTGCGCTCCATTTCCGTGGAGTTCGCAATCCTTATCTGGAATTCAGGCTTTCCGCTCGGGAACTGTCTTCCAAAGAGAAAGGGACAAATGTGCAGGCCAGCAGGACATTGCGCACTGGGGCGGCTGCAGACCCCCGCTGCTCCCGTCATGGGCAGCTTGGGCTGAAGAGCTTTGGCACTGGAGGGAGATCTCCACCCGAGGCTGGAGGAGAGCAGCAGGACTGGGAAGTCCCAGGGCAGGGAGAGATGGAGGAACAGGAATGAGGAGGTGCCTGTGGAAGAAGAGACAAGCAGGATGGGGCTGGGAGAAGGATGGGGCTGGGAGAAGGATGGGGCTGGAAGCGTGTGGTTGGGTAGAACAGGAAGCGGAGGGGACAGGAGTGGGTGTGTGGAGCCGGGCTGTGACGCAGCGCAGTCAGGGAGGGCTGAGCTGGCCTGTGGTGGGACCAGGGGGTGTCAAAATAGCTGTGGGTAAGGAAGGTGCACAGAGCTGCTGGGCCAGGGAGAAAGCCCTGTCAGGTCCGTAGGAACCACAGGGTAAGCACTGATGTGTGAGGAGGTGTTACCCAGCGAGCAGAGCACCCACCGGGAGTGGGAGAACTGCAGTGGACAGTCTGCGGTGGCCACCGTGTAACATGGCGATGAGGAGCTGGCTGCCTGGAGCAGGCACGCTTCTTCAGGCTGCCAGCTGCTCTGCTGTCCCACGTGGGGACAGGGAGGGGTGGGATGCTGGGAGGGTATCTTGGAGTTTCATAATGCTGTGTCTTGTTCCTCGGCTAGGAGAGCCCCCCTTTCTGATGAGGAGTCTAAAACGAGCAGCTCCCAGCACTTGGGGTCTCAAGAGTTTTGCGTCAGCAGCAGCCTTTCCAAGGTGAGCTCCTCGCGTGCGTGTCTGGGTCCAAGAAGGCCTTTCCCTGACAGAACAGGCCAAGTAAGAGCATCTACCCTAATGGGTTCTGTGGGCTCCTTCTCAAGAGGGGTGCCCCTAGGTGCAATAAGGGCAAAGCAGTGCTCTGGTTGGGCAAGAGCTGTTTGCCACTTCTGCCTCTGTGTCCTGGGGTGGTGGGCAGAGAGAAGGTCCTGCCTGCTTCGCTAGGAGCCACTCGCACGGCTCTCAGGAATGCTTTCTCCCTTCTTGTTCCAGGTGGAGCTCACAGCAGTCAGCAGTGGTGGCAGCAGTGCCCAGGGGCTGGATGCTGATGGCAAGGTGGAGGAAAAGCTTGGGCCCAAACTGGAAGAGCAGCCACCTGAGCCCAACCCAAACCCGGAGTGTGCAGGAAAGACTGTGAAAGATGATGCCCTGGGCCCTCTGGCAAGCCAGGGGGATGGCAGAGGGCAGGAGCCTGCAATCCCCAGAGCTGCTGAGCAGGACAGCAGTGGTGCTGATGCTGCCTGGACACCTGCAGATCCTCATAGCGACAAGCAGGCTGATGCTCCTCCAGCCTGCTCCGTGGCTCCCGAGAGCGAGCCTGCTGGGAAGGAGAAAACCACCCCAAGCGCTGGAGCACAAGGGCCAGGCGTGCTGGCGGAAGGGACGTTGTCTGTGGTTGTCTCCAGCTGCAACACCTCTGCCTCCACTCCTGCTACTTTTACTTTGAACAGAGTGTGCTTTCCCACATCTCAGGCCCCTGCTATGCAAAAAATGCCCCTGTCCTTTCAGGCTGGGGCAGTTCTGAGCCCGAGCCAGTCGCTGGTGTACATCCCACCGCCCAGCTGCGGGCAGCCGCTCAGCGTGGCTACGCTTCCAGCCACCTTGGGGGTCTCCTCCACGCTCACCCTCCCCGTCCTGCCTTCCTACCTACACGAGCGTTGCCTGCCGGGCATTATCGCTTCCCCAGAGCTGCGCTCCTACCCCTACACCTTCTCCGTCACCAGACCTTTGGCTTCAGACGCCAAAGTGGTGTCTGTGGAGGTGAATCAGCTTAGCTGCCCTTCACCCTCGAGCGGAAGCAGTGCCCAGGCTGCTGCCGCCGAGGGTGCTCCCCCGTCCACTGCTGGCCCTTCCCTCTCATCCAGCCAGCCTCCGCTGGCAGCATCTTCTGGGAGCACTGCTCCCTCTTCCGGCACCGGTGCACATGCCAGAGCCCCGGCAGCTCCCGAGCAGCATGCGCCGGGGGCTGCCACTTCACTCTCTCCTCTGAAGTCCCCTCCACAGCTAGAGCGTGAGATGGTCTCCTCTCCAGAGTGTAGCGAGATGCCTCTCGATCTCTCCTCCAAGTCCAATCGTCAGAAACTGCCTCCACCCAGTCAACGCAAAACACCTCCTATGCCCATCCTCACACCCGTGCACACCAGCGGCAAAGCACTTCTCACCACGGTCCTGTCCAAGTCCCAGCGCGCAGCCCAGACTACGGGCAGCAGTGTCACCTCGTGTCTCGGCACCACCCCTCCTTTAGTCATCTTCCCCGAGTTCCTGCGCAATGGCGAGCAAGGCTCCTGGGTGAAGAACACCACGCTCATCAGCACCATTCCAGGCACCTACGTCGGCGTCGCAAACCCGGTGCCTGCCTCGCTGCTGCTCAGCAAGGACCCCGGTGTGAGCTTCAGCAGGGACCTGCGCCACCTTCCCAAGCAGGAGCCCATTTCCATCATTGACCAGGGAGAGCCTCGTGGCACTGGGGTTCCCTGTGGGAAGAAAGCCAACCAGGTCAGCACAGAAGGACAGCAGGATCCTGCCAGGAGACTTCTTCACGGCAGAGTTGCTCCAGGAGCTCCTTTGTGTCAATCCAAGGACATCTCCACCTGGAATCCTGGCCAGGGAAGTGTGTACCCACGATGCCCCATGAATGGAAAACCTTCCAGTCCTCAGCTTCTGCCTCTCGGCTGGTCTCCGTATCATCAAACACCTCTGCTTTCAATTGGCATCTCCACAACAGGGCAGCTGCCCCCGAACCAGACCAGCTCCTGCAAGCCAGCTGGTGCAGGTGAGCTCCCGGCATTCCCGAGCGTGCAGCCCACAGAGTCCAGCACAGCCGCCCAGAGCCTGCCGGAGGGGGTGCCCAGGCTCCCACCTCAGGAACGGGAAGCTGCAGCCAAGAGCAAGAGCTGCCGGGCCTTGCCCAAGCTCTACGAGGAGCCGGCCAATCCAGTCCCGTTGGATGCAGATCCGTCTCTTCAGACCAGTGCTTTGGATGTGAAAGGTGGGAAAGGGAAGCTGGACAACCCTCAGAAGGGTCAAGAGTGCGATCAACCAGAGGCTGACTCCAGTAAGGAGGGCAGTGTACAGACTGAGGCTCCCCAGGGGAGCTGTAGCGTCAAACAGTTGGATGCAAAGCCTAAAAACCAAGTGTTGGCAGCATATTTGTCGCATGATCTGCCCGCAGCTGGGCAGCAGAGCCTGCGAATGATTTCAGAGGTGCCCGCTGTGCCCACGGAGAGTCAACGCAAGGAGCTGGGCTGCGAAGGCGTCCAGGAGCCACCAGCTGCAGAGCCCCTCCAGTGCATGCGTCAGGTGGATCTGTGCAGGGTCAAGAAGGAGCGAGTAGAGTGCGACATGTCATTTACTTCTGTGACATGCCTACGAGCCGGGACTGCTCCCCAGGTCTTTCCCGAGGTCAAGCTCAAAGGAGCGGGCCAAATCAAGCAAGAGGGCAGCGTGCGCTGCAAGTCCAAGCGGCAGCATGATGGAGACACCAGGCAAGCCCACAAGAGACTGAAGTGCCAAGCCCAGGACAGCGAGGAGTCGCCAAGCAAATCGGGGAGCCGGAGTGTGCATGGCCAGAAGGTGGGTGGGATGGGCTGGGAGTGTTGGGTTATGGCAGAGGTTAGCAGGTGAGGGTGGGGGTGAGAAGGGAGCTCTCAGTGGGGAGTGCAGCTAAGTGCACAGGGCTTTCCACCCATGCTCTTTGGCATTACCTGGCAGGGGATTAATGTAGCCATATCTGCAGGTTATCTAGAGCAAAAATGGATCTAGGGTTTCAAAAACACTGAAGGACAGCAGCATGATGAGTAGGGGAGAGCAGTTTGTTTCTTCTCCTTTGCTGCTCCAGCTCAGTCAGTTGGCAGCTCAGGCTTCATTCTGTCTCCTCCATTCACAGTGGCGAAAACACCACGACAATCCGCATGAACTCAGCAAGCGAGAAGGCCGAACCGGCCTGGGATCAGTGAAGGATCACAACAGCCTCAGGGTAAAGCGTAAGCGCAGGAGGCCGGCAAAGACAGAGTTCCCATCTCCGGCGCACCGCGGGGACAGCCACGAGGAAGGTACTGTTGTGAATGGCAACGTGTTCTTGCTGGGGCAGGCTGCAGCGGTTCCTGTCGCCCTGATGCCCGTGGGGCCAAGCCGCTGCTCCCCTGAAGCTGAACAGCCTGTGGAGCTGGTGGCTTCCCGTAGCGGATTGCAAACCAAAATAGAGCTGTAGTGTGGTGCTGGACTGCCCTTCCCAGGCCAGCAGACGTGTGTGCACAGACCTGTGGCGTGTTTTCTCAAGGCTCACTCTTCCCCACAGGTTACCTTGAGAAGAAGCCCAAGAACAACTTTCGGGATTTCATTCCTGTGGTGCTGAGCAGCCGGACACGCAGTCAGTCAGGTGAGTTGGTGCCAGGGCACCCAGGTGGGAGTCTTGGGTGGACTGTGAGCATTACTGTTTTTCTGTGGCCTTGTGCCTATCTTCTGTCCCGCCTTGCAGGGTTTTTCTTGTAGGTACTCTTGGCTTTTTGTCAGCTAGAAATCCCGCTTTCTTGCAGGAAGCATCGCTGGCTCTTCTGCTGGTGTGACGGGAGAGTGTGATGTGACTGCACAGGAGATTTTACCATTGCTGGAGGAGGATCAGGAAGAAGAGGAGAAGGAAGAGGAGGAAGAGACATCCTTGAAACGTCGCAAGCTGCGAAAATCTCACAGGACATCACGCTATCACAGTCGCAGGGACAGGGACAGGTCTCTGTCCGAGAGGAGCAGCTGTTACACGAGGAGGACCCGGGAGCTGCCTTGGAGAGTGGAATCACCCAGGCAGCTGTGGGAGCCCAACGAGGAGGAGGAAGATGACAGCCACATCAAAAGGAAGAAAAGGAGACGACAGAAAAGTCGGAAATACCAGACAGGGGAATATTTGACTGAGCGAGAGGAGGAGCGAGTGGGCTACCCCCACAGGAGGCGAAAATCCAAAGCAGGTACAATCTGGGAAGGGGTTTCTGGTACCATGCTGGGAACCAACATGTTTTTTTTGTTGTTGTTGTTTTGTTGCTTTTTTTGTTGTGTGGGGTTTTTTGGGGCTTTTTGTTTTTTTGGTTTTTTCATTTTTTGTAATGATGAAACTCCATCATTATTAATGGCTTGATGTTGACAGCATGGGCTGCTTCAATTGATCAGCCCTTCTCTGAAAAATATTTGCAGTAAATTTTGGAGTAGGAAACAGCAGCTTATGTGGCTAATTAGATACTGATCTTACCCTTAGATTAAGACAGAGGGCGTGGGAAAATGAGAATCAGACGAGGTAGCACAGTGAAATATTTCTGGAGAAGCATGGGCCCCTGGGAGTAGTGTTCAGCATTCCCAGCTAAAGTAGAGGGAGATGGAACCATCACAATTCAACTGGGCTTTTTTATGCTTTGTCTTGCTTTATTAAGGCGACTTGCAAGCTTGCACCAGGGAGCACAAGGGTGAGAGGATTAACAAAGCTAGAGTGTCTGCAAGCGATGGAGAAATCCCCCTCTGTGGTTCGTATTTGCAGCTTTGCTAGGAGGAGAACGCTGTGCCACCTGCCTGTGTCCTGCTCTCTGCTCTACCTCTCCTTTTGTGTTTTCTCCCATAACTGCCCGGACCATGTGGCCAAAACTAAATCTGTGTCTCCCTGAGGTTTAGCAGTCTCTGCAGTCCCTTCCCTCTGTCTGTGCAGGGGCAGTTTGAGGCTGTTGGAAGTAAGGCTGGGATTCATCCAGCAGCGCACAGATGCCTCGGGGTGTGTGCTGACAGCTGGCTGGTAGCTTGTAGCTGTGTCCGAGTGTCCCACAGGTAACTTCTGTCGGGGTTGCAGAAGAGCATGTCCGAGCCACAGCGCTGGGGAACACACTTCTGCCAGCCCTCTGTGTGCTTGGGCCTTTCTCTTGGAGGCGATCTAGTGGATACGGACCTGTTGCGTTCTGCCACGTCGGTGCTCAGATTGACAGTCCTCAGGAGAGGCTGAGATGCTGCTGAAGCACTGTGAGAAGTAGTAGAGATGGCTGCTATCCTCCCACCAGCTGATCTCCCAACTGCTCTGGCAGTTTTACACCATTGCTGCAGTGTCTGGGTGCCTCTGTGAGACAGGAGTAAAGTTTCTGATGGGCTTCCTGGCATCTTTGTAGTTCAAGGGCACTCTCAGACTGTCTCCTGCTGACGCCTGCTCCAAACAGAGCCTGAGAAGGAGGTCTGAGTGCAGCAGCATTTGGGAGGGTTTTCTCCAGGAGCTTTACCACACATCTTAAAAGTGTCTGTCTTCTGTCCAGAAGCCGGTTTCGCTCAGGGACTGCTTGCTCGGCCCTCACATAGGGTGACCTTTTGTATTTCGGATTCAGAAGTTGTGGCCTAGAGCTGGTGCTGGCTTTGGAGATGAGGCCCTGGGCGTTACAGTGGCACTGTAAGCTGGCTGGCAGCCAGAGGAGGGACAGGGGGCCAGCCCACGTTTAGAGAAAGTGGTGTGTCCTGCACTAGCTAAAGAATCTGCGTCATCTTCAGGTACGCGCTGCAGTGATCCACTGACAAATGCCTGGCTCACTGGGGCCGAATCCCCTCCAGGAGAGGGGCACAGGCAATATTTGGTTGCTAATGCCACCTCATCATCAAGTGCACCAAAGAAACAGCCAGGACCCCGGGGCCTTGGGGCGGGCACTTGGGTGAAGGAGGCAATATCCCTTTGATGGTGAAGGTAACGCTTGGATCCATTGGTGGTGGTTCCTCTCTCTAACCAGTACTGCCTTGCTTTTGGGCAGACCGCTTTGATCAGCTGGACTGGTTGTTCCTCACCTATGAGTGCACACCCTGGCGTTTCACTGCTGCTCCGAGCCCCTGCATGTTGGCAGAAAGATATCAGGGAAGGAGCATCTCAAGTCCTTGTATACTGCCCTCGGTTAGTTGTCAAATTGTCGCAATACTGTAAAAAAGGCAATGACGGTGTTACAGATAGGCCAGCAGAAATCTCTGTCCGGTGATTGCTTCCAAAACAGCAATCAGACTAGTGATTGCTGTGTGCTACCTTCTTGGCAAGTATCCTCACTAAAACTTTGCTTAATTGGACCTGAGAGTAGCGCATGAGCTTAAAAACAAGTACCCTGTTCTGTGTGCTGGGAAGTCAGAACTGCCACCCCAGACCATGTCTCGTGGGTGCGCTCCACTTTGTTCAGAGCAAGGACTTGTCTCCTGTTCCTTGCCTAAGCGCATCCAGCATGCTGCATTGTGTCAGGGTCTGTCTAGCCCACAGTTTTCTCCTGACGGTGGCAAGCGCAGATGCTATGCAGGGCCAGCTCTCGAGCACAGCCACTTCCCAGACTTCCGCCACCTGGGCTTCCCCAGCATCCAGAACAGCTAAACTAGGGCTGTCCCTGCCCAGGCCTTCTAC
Source organism: Pluvialis apricaria (assembly GCA_017639485.1). Taxonomy (NCBI): domain Eukaryota; kingdom Metazoa; phylum Chordata; class Aves; order Charadriiformes; family Charadriidae; genus Pluvialis; species Pluvialis apricaria. The sequence goes on from CM030017.1 coordinate 709,842, forward strand.
AGCTCATTTATGGGTCTGTTGTCCATGAATTTGCCTAAATCCTCTCTGGTCCTCCTGGTAACATCTTCCTGCACCACCTTTGGTGGCAGTGAAGCCCTGAAGTCCCCTCCTTGACTCTGCAAAGTCCTTTCTTCTGTCTGTTTTTTAACTTCTCTCTTACTTATTTCATTGAACGCCCATAAGTCTTGTGCTGCAGGATTAGGTGAACAAGATTTCTCCACTCAGCCGATCCACTCTTTTATGGTTTTTGCAAATTTTGGTCACATTCTTCTCTGCCTTCTCCTCTCCAGACTGAGGAGTCCCAGCCTCTCTTAGAGCCCTCAGTTGTTTTGGTTGCTTTTCTCCATCTCTGCTTCGTTCTTCCTGAGATGTGGAGACCAGAAGAGCACAACAGTACTTGAGACATGTTTGCTTAGAGATTTTATTTGTGGTTCTACCTTGGTATCTTGGCCAAAGCCATTTTTCTCTACAAGATCCACGGCCCCTGCTTCCTAACAATAACAAAACGTAAGGGGAAGTTATTTGTGGTGCTTGATGTGGAAAATCTAGAGTCTCAGCATAACGTGGAAGCTGAAGATGCTGCTCCTGGAGATCTACAAAACCTGCCTTGTACTGGAGGTAGCAGTGTCCCTAACAGACATAAAGTTTTGTTCCTGGAGTTTATCCTCTTGATCCCTTGAACTAACCCACTGGGGCATCTCCTAGCTCTTCGCCTAGAAATGAAGCAAAGTCTTTGTTCCCAAACAAAGTGCCCAGAGCTGCAGAGAGAGCCAGGCCTGAGAGGCTCAGACTCTGCAAAGCTGTGTCCAGATGCCACCTCTGTCCTTTGGTCTCCAGTGCTCATCTTTGGTAACCTATTTTATTCCAGCAGTGATCATCTGCGCAGAGGGAAGTGTATGGCACCATACAAATCTGGGCAGTTATTTGTTCTCAGGGCTTTACTTTCTTGTTCCATGCTTTGTTTTCCCGTTGCTGTCGTGCCCTTGCTACAGGGTGCTGCTCTTTCAGGGAAGCAGAGCGCCTGTCCTTGCGGGAGGTGCAGCACTCCATGATAAGCAACCCTGCAGCTCTGTATGGTGCAAGGAAGAAAAGACTGGATTTCCCTTGAGGCATCCTGGTACTTCCTACCTGCATGCATATTAATTGAAACTTTAATGGGCTACCTAACTTAAGGGGGAGACAGGAGAAGGCAAGGGAGGGTCTGGTTTTGTAGGTGGGAAAACAATGACGATTCACAGGCAGCTTAAAGGAATACCTCCTGCGTTTTCTGTCTCTCCAAGGGGTATCCGGCATGAGCCCTGCTCAGCCTTACAGGTAGGGGAGTGCACCATGTGGCAGCATGCAGTTACCAAACTACTGGGAAGCGTGCTGACAAGCTGTATTGTGTCGTACTGGGTTCCCTGTTAGCCCTAAGGAAAAGCCTTGGTCAGTTGTGTGCAGGCCCCAGCTCTCAGCAGGCTTGGCCATTTCAGACAAGGATGGCTGTCTGTCGATGGGTGTCTGGTGTCCGTGCTGACGGGGAGAATCCCTGATGCTGGTGGGGAGAATCTCCCTGGTAGGGAGAATCTGCAGATTCACTCTGCTTCTGCTTACTGCAGTGCCTCCGCCATGGGTGTGGATTTCTGGGTGTGCAGCCATCAAAGATGGGCGGTTCGTTTTGCCTGGTGGCAGAGATCTGGGTTGCTGACCGTCAGTGTTGTACCTACAGAAGCTCTTCATTCCCATTTCTCTTTTAGATTTTAGGTACCGGAAGCAGAAGGAGTCTGTGCGGGGTAAAGGCACAGAGCTACGACTGAGGAGCAGGCTTTCCCCATCCCCCCGAAAATCTCAAGGACGCCCAGACTTTCGGAATGGCTTCTTCCTGGAGCACTCAGACAGCTCTCCTGTCCAAGAAGAGCTGGAGAAGCCATCAGGAAAACGCAAATGTAAAACCAAACACCTGGCAGGGATCTGTGACGAGGGGAAGGTATGCCTTGGGCTGATGAGGGGAACATGCATGGGGGGTTCTGAGAGAAGGGGATTCTTTTTAGTGAGCCATGGTCACGTGTGCCAAGGAGTAGTATTCCTTTCTTTTCCAGGGGAAAGGCTGCTGCAATCAGCCCAAAATGCGCCCTCTGAAGAAGCCGCAGGACTTGTGGCCACTTTGTAAGTCCCGTCGGGTCAGCCCAGGGAGCTCCCCTGAATTGCCCGTAGCCCAGAACATTCCTCCTGGAGCTCGGCGGCTGATTGTGAACAAAAATGCAGGGGAGACCCTTCTGCAGCGAGCAGCTCGCCTGGGCTACAAGGTGAGTTTTTGTTCCCTTTTCTGCTTTGTGTCCTGTGCTGCCTTGTCTGGGTTTGTGTGTAACCAGGCCTGCAATGATCTCGTTCCTGTAGGACGTAGTGCTGTATTGCCTGCAGAAAAAGAGCAGTGACGTGAACCATCGTGACAACGCTGGCTACACAGCTCTGCACGAAGCCTGTGCGCGAGGCTGGATCGACATCCTCCACATTCTGCTAGAGCACGGCGCCAACGTGAACTGCAGTGCGCAGGATGGCACAAGGCAAGCCAGTGAGAGGGGAACATCTGGGCAAGCCAGTGAGAGGGGAACATCTGGGCAAGCACTGAGACATGTGGGGACAGGGAGCAGGGTGTGTTTTTCAGGAAGAGCTGTCGGTCATCACTAGATTTGTCTTAACCCAAACCAGAGCATTTGCTTTGCGAACTCTTCCAGTCGCTTCTTTTCCTGCCAATGCTTCTGTCCTTGCAGGCCTGTCCACGATGCAGTAGCAAATGACAACCTGGAAACCATGTGGCTTCTACTCTCCTATGGTGCTGATCCCACTCTGGCCACTTACTCTGGGCAGACAGCTGTGAAGCTTGCCACCAGTGAAGTGATGAAGCGCTTCCTCTGCGGTAGGTGCCAAGCCTGGGGGTGGCAGTGTTTCCATGCTTACTGTCTGGCAGCGTACAGGACCAAATCTGGGTGTCAAAGGTTTAGAAGTGCTTCAGGAGCAGGTGACAGAATAATTTTAGCTCTGTCCTGTCATGCATGTGTGTTTTTACCACCCAATCTTTAATTATAGAATTATATACCATTTTCCAAATAAGATACAAATCACTTTTCAGTCTTTGAGGTACAAGGAAACAGCAATGCTCTGGTCACACAACTAAAGACAGCCGCTGTTCCACAGTTCCTGGTTCTACTGCATAACCTAAATGAACATATTTTTGCTGCCAAGTCATGATGCCTTCTACTTAAAACCATCTCTGCCCAAATGCTGCCTGCCTGCCGTTGCTAGAAAGGACCGTTTTGGATCCCCATGGCCGAGAGTGAAGCATGCCTGCTTTCTGCGCTATTTGTGTAGAAGCAAGATGAGCGTTGTGGCTTCTACGTGACAGCAAGGAAGAGACAGTTAGAGTAGCAGCGGTTCCCAGATAGATACAAGGCAGAAAATCTCCAGTGCTGAAAAAATCTTGTTTGCCCGCTGTCTGTCTGTGCTCCTCCAGGCTTAACTGTACACGCGGGTGTTGGAGATGTAATTTTGAACTCAAGACAACCCTAAGACCCTTTCTTTCCAACACACTTAGTGTTGCCAGTTGTTTTCCTCTTCCAGCTTCTATTTTGTGTTCTCAGGCCCGGGGTCATGTTGTCCCCTCCTGAGTGAGGGTTCCCTTCTTGCAAGTGATGGTTCAGCTTTTGCCATAATGCTTAACTGCAAAGTGGGGAAAAGCAGCAGAGGTGAAGCGGCTCACCCAGGATCGATGGTTATGCATGCCAGGATCATGCCTTGACCAGTAGATAAGCATTAACGCCCTCAATTTTTTCTCTTTAGATTACCTTTCGGATCTCCAGGGGCGCACTGATGGAGATCCTCGGACAGCATGGGACTTCTACAGCAGCTCTGTACTGGGTGAGTTCAGTCTGTGCCATTTCATTCACAGCAGCAGAGCAGAGAGAAGTAGTGCTCAGTAGTGACACATCATTCACTCAAGTCTGTCTGTGTCCCTCCCAACTCACGGCTTAGAGATCTTGCTGTAGTGTTACATGCTGGGAGTTGCTCCTGACTTTTTCTTTGGGAAGCTGCATGTGCGGATCCCTCCAAGTAGGCTGAACACAGCATGCAAGGCTAGACTCCAAGTGCTGCTGGTGATTGCTGAGCATCTCTGGCTGTCAATTCCGGAGCATGTTATTCTTGTAGCAATTCTTGTCACTCCCCTGCTAACCAGTCCCCAAGATAAGCCCAAGGAAGGCGGAGGACATACTTGTTCCTTCAGGGTGTAGAAATCTTGAACTTTGACGTTCCCAGAGCTGCCCATTCCTCTCCTCAGCTTTAGAGGGAAGGTGTTCATCTGGGGGAGGTCCTCTTCTTACAGTTCCAGGCATTTCCCAGGGAAGGCATGATTGGACCTTTTACTGTCACTTCCTGAAAATTGTGGTTACCAGCCTAGAAGTTTTCTTGAAATGATACAGGCACAAGGTCCACAAATTGTTCACTGTGTTGCTCCAGTTTCCCCAGCATCCATGAACGAAGAAGTTCTGGATCTAGCCATGGGCCTGCGGCAGACTGCAGAGTTCCTCCCAACCACTTCTGAGGCGGTAGATCAGCACTCTCAAGCCCTTCATAAAGACTTGGGTTATTTATGCTGACAAGCTAAAAGGCTCTTGACTTTTGTTGCTCACTTCCGTCATTTCCGACATCCTTCTAGAAATGAAAAAAATCAGATACATGTGGAAGGGTGCTCTTGGTCGAGGACTTACCCTTGGAGGACTCTGATGTCTCTTTGTTTCAGAACAGAAGAAATTCTGTACTCCTAAGTACGCTTTGTTCGTAGGCTTGTGCACCTCAGGCATGCCAAGGAAACTGTTCAAACCACAGTCTTCTCCTTCTGGATTTCTCACTCTTGAAGCTGTCATGATCCTATAAGAAGAAGTGTCTTTACCACAAGAAAGATAGCTATTCTTTGATGGTACTATATTTAAAGTAAAGATATTACCCCTTTTGATTTATCACTGATTCCCACTTGGATTTCTCTGATAAACAAGAAAGGAAAATTGTGTGTGGTTTTGTGGGTAGGAGAGTTTGGCTGTCTTTGGTTACTACAGCATGCTGAGTTCTTGGTTACCCGGAGAGCTTATGTGCTTGAGTTCTAGTATCTGCTTATGTCCCATTCATCAGTGTCCTTTCCTCTTGGAGGTCCTTGCGTGGGATTGTAGACTGCCGATTCTCATACCCTCTGGGAGACCCACTGCCACACACAAGTAATTTAGAAATGTGCCATCTTCTTCTTCAAGTACCCTAATGCCTGAAACGAAACGAGTGGATCTTGGAAAAGCAAGCTGATTGTGTTTCGTTCAAATTAGCTGCTTGTTTCAGTTCTGCCCTTTCCATATCCCTCAGCTTGTCTTGAAAAATCTTGTCTTGCATTACGTCTTCCCACGTTTCTGTCCCCCATCCCTGTAGGCAAAAAGAAAGGGATTTTTTTTTTTTTTTCGGTAAGCAAATCATCACTGACTTTTGGTGTTTCTTGGGGAGTGGAAAAAGATACTATTAAACACATCCTACCTCTTCCAGTGGGACTTCACACTAAATCCTGCCTACTGTGGATGTGTCTCTGCCGGGTTTCTGTCGTTCACGTGGTGCCACCTGTCAGGTTTTGTCTTCCTTCTCTCCTGTGCTACCTGAAGTTGGTTAACAAGCCAGACAAATCCCACATTGATCTGCCTGTACCCTTCCTTAGAAACATCATTTCATCCTTCCTGCAGTGGAACGATACTTCCAGTGTTGGCTGGGCTGATGCTTGCATCTCAGGTGCTTCAGACTTTAACAGGTACCTCTGCACAGCACTTAGGAGAACATAGGTTCCTCCTAGACATGAGAATCATGATCCCCAGAGAAATGTCAGCTATGCAAAATGTTCTGAAGCTCCTTGGCTTTGGTGTTGCTTGTGGGATATTTCTCTCTGGCTCGGAGAGTGGACAGCAGCAATCCCAAGCTGAAGTACCACCACGCTGCTGTCAGAGGGTCAGTCACACTGCCCCTCCTTTCACCCCTCAGTGGAGCATTCCCAGTGCTGCCCTTGACGCTGCCTTTGGGAGGCATTTTGCAGCAAGGGACTAACCCAGCTGGGAAGTAATGCTTTATCCTGCCGGGTCTGTTTTCAGCGGGCACAGAAAGGGACCTTCCTTTTCGTCCCCACCTAGATTGGCTTACAACAATCGTGAAATGGCAGTGTTAGAGCATTGTCACCCGTGCTTTGCCAGGAGCTACTGCAGGACACTGGGTGAGTCGGCAAGGAAGAGCGAGATACCCAAGCCTGAGACAGGGGACTGGTTTCTTTACAGTGGTGTTTACTGAGTGTTTTGAAATGGACCCTTTTGGCTCAGTTACCTTCAGCAGTCACCTCGGGTCACCAAGAGCGGATACTCCCCAGAGCAGGGAAGTACCCGGTTCTGCTCTGGAGGAACTGAGCTGCTGCCACAGGCAGCAAACCAGCTCAGCAGAAACCAGCTCTCCTCCTCCAGGGGTTCAGTCCTTCAAAGTTCCCCTTTCCGTCAGATCCACCAGCTGAAGCACAAAACACTGCATGTCCCTCAGGGTGGAGGAAAAATCCCAGGCCCCTGCTTGATCTGTTTCTATTCTTTGAGGCAGGAATGTTGTCCACATTTTCCTTTAGGTCTGCAAATCTCTGGGGGCCAAAAGATAATGAGAGAAGCCAGGGTGTGGGATCTCTGAGCTCTGGGTATGGTAAAGTCATCAGCGTCTCGCACTTCGTGCTACTGTAGTTCCAGATACAAAGTCCCACTCCGGGGTTTTGTTCCACACCTGGGACTAGCATTGGTGTGCCTGACTCAGTCTCCCCACTGCTCTGCGGTGGTACAGGATGTTCCTGTTCTTGTCGAAGCCTTCACTCGGCCTAACGGAGAGGACTGAGTGAGAAGAGTTTTCAGGATAGACATTGGACCATATTGTTGCCACATTAAATGCACTTAATTCTCTTTTCCTGGGTTGCTCACGACATTTGAGGGTTTTTTGGTGATGGCATCTGAGCTTTGCCTAGCAGTGATATCGGACCAAGATTCATGTCACTTATTTTTGTCCTATTCTACAATAAGTTTTGAAGATTTAAGCATCCTGTTTTTCCGTTTCTTAGGAAATATTTTTCCTTGGCAGGACTAAGAAATTATTTCCTTTTTTTTTTTTTTGTGAGACCCTGTTTGAGCCTATGTCTCCTGTCATCTGCCGTTGTTTCTTTATTAAAATAACGTTCTTGCTGGGTGCTGCGTTTATTCATAGAGCAGTATGGTGCATGGAGCTTTCTCATGCAGCACACCATAAGATTTTTTTGCAGCCTTTTCTCTCGTGCGTGGTGTTGAACTTTTGCATGATTGGTTTATTTGCTCACCGACACATTTGGTCTGACTTCTCTCTGTAGAATCCAAACTCCATTTTCTGGAAATTTTGGGGGTTATCCTGTATTGTCTCAGCAGGACAAATCCACTTTGCAAATGCAAGACTATTCATACCTCTTAATGATAAAATCCAGGCAGCAAGCGATTTTTCAGCAGATGCTTTTCAGATTGGTGAACAGTAAATTTAACTGTCTTTAAATGGTTTATGGATCGAGTGTGCTATTCTCCATCTCCTGTGGAAGCAAGTCCTGCTGGAGCTCGGGTACCTCCTGGAACAGCCAGCTTTAAGCCAGAAATCTGTGGGGCTGATTCTCTGAAGCCACGCTTATTGTTGTTTGGTTGTATTAGTCTCCAGCTCTGTGGCACAGTTTGATGGCACAGCCTTGCAGTCCTTATTTAGACACAGTTGCTGGCAGGCACCTCTGGATAACCTGCTGACAGTTGTCAAGAGCGGGATCTGGGTGGAGAAGTCCTCAACGAGCAGAGCGCAGTGTCTTCCTTTATAGGGTCTGTGCAGACAAAGCATCTCGGACGTCCACCTCCTTCCTCTCTGGCGCAGGTTCTTCCAGGCTGAGGACAGCTGTGCTGCCGCAGGGGAGGGGGCTGAGGCTGTTTCAGGGAGACTCTGGGGGTCAGCGTGTGGCTGACCCAAGAGAAGACTGCCAGTCCAAGTGGCTTATTTTGCAAGCAGGCAGTGCCTCGTCTCACGTGGGGGATCAGCGTAAACCTGAAGGTTGATTCTCTGACATCAGATGTTCTTTCTACCTAACCCGGTCACCGAGTGGAGTCTCGCTGTGCAGAGCAGCCAGTGCTCACTCAGAGTTTCTCCGAGGTGAGGGGCTGGAAGCAGAGCAGGAGGAGCCCCTGGGACTTGGCTCCTACCGCTGCTGTGACGTTGTGGGAAGGTGCATGCGAGATTCCGATGGTAGCAGGTCCAGCTGGGCAGAGCTGTTCCCCAGGGAGCGATGAGCACTGACTGGTGTGAAACTGTGAGCAATACCAACGTCTGTTTTGCTTGTTGCAGAGGGGAAGGATAGCATTGGATGCGATCTTCTGCTCAACCCTCCGGGAAGTTCAGACCAGGAGGAAGAGGAGCAAGAAGCAGACAATTTCATGTTTGAGTTCTCAGACAAGCCACTGCTTCCCAGCTATAACCTCCAGGTGTCAGTCTCTCGGGGGTGAGTATCTGCTCCTGGAGCAGAGAGCATTTGGGTGACATTAATGCTGGGGGGAGCTCACAGAACTTGAGCCCTTGAACTCATGAGGGCAGCAGCAGTACAACAAAGCCTTGAGGCTGTCCTTCACGTGAGGGATAACATGTTCATATATGGAAAATTCATGCCTGCCTGAGAAACTTTGAGAGCCCAAGCCAACTGTGTGCTGAGGAGACAGGCTGTATAGAGTGGCACTTGTGTCCTGTAGATCTCAGAGCACTCTTCCAAAGGAGGAGAGACCTTTATCCCTGTTCTGCAGGTAGAGACAGGGAGGAATGGAGCTATTGCACCTTCCCCAGGAGGGGGAAGAAATTGCTGCTGCTGAGGCAATGACATGCCTCTTGTGGCACAATCCCCATCACACACCATCTCGTAATCAAGCATTGTAAAGACTCTTTTTTGGAAAAATGTGAGGATAGAAACCACACTTTGTAAGTCCCAGGTCAGAGAAGCCAGTGGAAGATGCAGGATAAGGTGGAATTTTTTTGACTCATTCTCAGAGGTCCACCTCTGAGGTGGTCACCTTGGTCTCTTGTTGCAGTCAGCAGAGACCTGACAGCAGGATTTACCCAAGTGAGGAGTGACCGTCAGGCTGAGCTGAACCTCTGGGTGTGACCGGTCAGCTCTCCAGTGACTGTGGAGGAACCGGGGGGGACACCCAACTGGATGAGCACTCGGGCGGTGTAGACATGCTAAGAGAAGTCCCAGCCTGGGATTCGTTGGCTGATGGCCGGCACAGCCCAAAGCCTGTGAAGTCTGTCAGTCCCTGTTTTAGTCTCTTAGCGCTTGTTCCCCCGAGTTTATGAAAAGAGGAGAAAGACTGAGGGACTATAGGTGATGGAGACCTACACATGGGGGAATGGAGCAAGGAAAGACCCTTTGGTTTGAGAAAGGACAGGTTTAAGAAAGGACGGGTTTTAAACCAAAACCAAGACCAGCAGAGGTAAAGCCTAAAAGAGAGTTGTGTCTGTGTCAGCTCTCTGGTGCCCGCCGCTCTGTACCACGGGTGGTCACAGCCCCGGCATCCCATTCCCAGACGGCAGCACGTCCGTCGCTTCAGCTCCCTGAGGTTAAGAGCAGCTCGTGTCTCTTAGGAGGTTCTTTTCCTTCAAAAAATAAGGAAGCCTGTCCGGGCAGGAAATGGAGCCCCCGGTGTGGCTTACTGCTAGGTGGGGATGCTGCCGGGACACCATGGAAGGTGTCACTTTCACACCGATGTCCCTGTCTTGCTCTGAGTGCTTAAAAAAAGGTGTCGCCTGCCAAGCAGTGATCAAACCCAGGCGCATCTCTGAGCCCAGGTGCTGTACGTGTGGTCTGTCCAGGCCCTGTGGAAGAAGAGGACGTGGAGAATAGTGCCTGGAGCTCACCGGCAGCGCTGCGTCGAGGGGAGGGCCAGCGTGCCGGCAGCTGGGAGGCAGTGAGGTGCGCAACGTGCCTGTGGACCCCTCTGCCCCTAACCCACCGTCCTCTTGCCGTCCTCGCAGGCCCTGCAACTGGTTCCTCTTCTCCGACGTGCTCAAGCGGCTGAAGCTGTCCTCCCGCATATTCCAGGCCCGCTTCCCGCACTTGGAGATCGCCACGCTGCCCAAGGCGGAGTTCCAGCGGCAGGTCTCTCTCAGCCAGGTGCTGGCGCAGGAGGAGGTGCAGGAGAGCCCCGAGCCGGCGCAGGGCCCTGCAGAGACAGTGGAGCTGGTGCACTATGAGCCCGAGCTGCTGCAGCTGCTGGGTTCGGCGGTGGAGTACGAGGCCTGGAGCAGCTGACGGGGACGGATCACTCCCTGCATCATGAGGCAATAATAAGGACCAACGGGAAGCAGCCCTCTCAGCGCCAGCAGCTGGGACCCCAGTCTTTGGCCCGCCAGTCCTCCTCTCCTCAGGGTCTCCTCCAGCTGGGGAGAGAGGACCCTCGCCTCCAAGGACTTCCCAGGGTCCCTTCGCGAGGAGCAGCGGCAGTTGCAGCCGTCGGCCCCATCCAGCTACGGTGGGAGATGAAGCCCCTTCCATGGGGTTGTGTGAGCCGGAGCTCGTGGGGCAGCGGCAGCTCCGGCTCCACCGAAGCCAGGGGTGGTGGGTGCCGCTGCCCGTCCCCGCCTGACCCCATGGAACTGCGCCTCTCTGTTTGCCCTCCCCCTCCCAACGTCTTCCATAGTATTTATTTAATTAGTATTTAATTTGTAATGTTTCCTTTGTTTTTGCTGAGTCTGTATCACTGTGATGGTGAGCTCCGGGCTAGGGAATGAGGGCTTCCTCCGGCCCCTCTCCAGCACTCCCCGAGGCCGGCGCTCCCCCTGGACCAGCCAGCCCCTGTGCCGCAGACCCAGGGGGGTCACGGCCCTTGAGGGCCGGGCTCTTGCACCTCGGCTGAGAGCCTGGGGACAGTCACTTCCCTTAGCTTTGGAGCCGGCTTCTGCTGAAGGCGCTCACCAGCCAGCCGAGAGCCAGCCCCGCTGCTCCATCCTCTCACCGAGCTCCTTCCCGCATCTCATTCGTGCTGCTGCTCCCACTCCCCGGCGGCTGCTGCACGGGCAGGCGCAGCCTGCGGTCCCCAAGCACACCCCACGCTTCCCAGCAGCTTGTCCCCCCGCCCCGGGGTCTCTCGCCACCGCAGAAGCCCCCTCCTTGCCCTGCGCGGTGTCTGCTCGGCCTCGCCCCGCTCCCCGCGCCCCTCCTGTGTCACCAGGAGCAGTTCTCTGGGAGAGAGCGGGCACGGTGCCTGCCGCCCCGGCGCAGGGCAGGGCTGCTCTGCTCCCGGGAGATGGTACAGTTATATTGTACAGGTGCTAACAGGACTGAGGACGGGACAATCTTGGTTTTTCTGGCTCTCCCCTGCTCCGCAGCGGGAGCGTTGGGTGGGTTTTTTTGTTGGTTCGGTTTTTTTTTTTTCCTTTGTGTTGTGTTTCTTCCCAGCCAGGGCAGGTGTTCCCCCTTCCCCTTGGACTCCCAGCCGCCAGCCTCCCCTCCCGGGGGCCCGGCAGCACCTTGTTTAAGCCGAGGGTTTTTTGCCTTTGGGTGTGTATTCTGGTTGCTATTTCTGATTTCTGTTTTATTATAAGCAGCAACAGGCTGTGGTGTCAAAAACACTGATGTACAGAAAAAACCTGCATCAGGCCACCCGTCTCCTGCCTTTTCTTCTTTGTCCCGTGTCCCATGCCGGCTGCGGGCAGGGTTCCTCGCGTGATGACCCGAGCCTGTGGGGCAGCAAGGGGAGAGACAGCAGGGCTGCCTGCCCCAAGCTGCCCACAGCAGGGCAGGCGCGGGCTGCGGGGCCTCAGCCGGCAGCGATCTCTGTGCACCGTGGAGCAGGGGACATTGCCGAGCCAGAAAAGCTCTTGGGCAGACTCTGCTTCTCCTCCCAGCGCACGGACACCCACTTCTGGACTCGCGCTGGCAATGGAAGCTCTGCGGCCGAGCCCAGCTCTGCCCAAACGCCACCGCTGATGGCTGTGTCCAGCCCCAGTGCCCGGCAGCCCTGGTGTGGGGCAGCCGTTTCCTCTCTGGCTTTGCCCCTGTGGGAGCAGAGGGGGCTCGTGGGGCACTGCTGGGATTTTGTTATTTTTTTTTCTTTGAAACATGCTTTGGAAAGATCCGTTTCAAAGCTGTTTCCCCCATTCCCCAGCCCAGGTGCCCTCCAAGGCCGCAGGGATGGCTCAGCCTCTCTGCGTGCCCAGGATGTACCCGAACCCCAAAACCGTGTGCAGGAGGAGTGATGGGGTGGGCGCGCGTCAGGGACGGGGTGGGGGCACACGCTTGGCCGGCCACCGCACGGGTGGGGAGAGGGTGTGTGTCTGTGTGCAGTGGTGGGGGTGGTATGTGCTGATGGCGTGAAAGAAACACACATAGACACACAAAGCTGTTTTGCAAAGCAGCTTTAATGCTGTGGTGTCATCATCCATCCCCTCCTTCCTTGCTCCAGCCGCGCCTGGTGCTGCTGCAGTTACTGACCTGTGGCGCCAGACGAGGGGAGGGTCCGGCAGAGGTGCTGGCGGGGCTGGGATGCTGGCGTGGTCTGGGTAGTCCAGGGGTGTCCTTTATTCTTCATGGATGGCTTTGAGCTTCCAAGAAACAAAAGTCCTTAACTTCAGGGTGGTGGCTGTCCTCCTCCTCGCAATGAGCTGGGGTCCTTTAGCCATGCTGAGTGAACGTGGCTGTGCAGAATATGATGTACGCTATATATCTCCTAAGAAAGTTCATACAATTTCATAGAATCACAGAATGGTTTAGGTTGGAAGGGACCTTGAAGACCATGCAGTGCCACCCCCTGCCCCGGGCAGGGACCCCTACCCCCAGCCCAGGGTGCTCCCAGCCCCGTCCAACCCGGCCTTGAACACCTCCAGGGATGGGGCAGCCACAGCTTCTCGGGGCAGCCTGCGCCAGGGGCTCACCGCCCGCACAGTCAGGAATTTCTTCCTCATATCTCATCTAAATCTCCCCTCTTTCAGTTCAGAACTATTACCCCTTGTCCTATCACCATCATCTTCTTGGTGATACCAAGCTGTTTGGCGAGGCAGACACGCTGGAGGGGAGGGATGCCGTCCACAGCGACCTGGACAGGCTGGAGAGGTGGGCCCAAGCCAACCTCATGCAGTTCAACAAGGCCAAGTGCAAGGTCCTACAGCTGGGTCGGGGCAATCCCAAGCACAAATCCAGGCTGGGCGGGGAATGGCTGGAGAACAGCCCTGTGGAGAAGGACCCGGGGGTGATGATTGATGAGAAGCTCAACATGAGCCGGCAATGTGCGATCGCAGCCCAGAAGGCCAACCGTATCCTGGGCTGCATCAGAAGTGTGGCCAGCAGGGCGAGGGGGGGGATTCTGCCCCTCTACTCCGCTCTCGTGAGACCCCACCTGGAGTACTGCATCCAGCTCTGGAGCCCCCAACATCAGAAGGACATGGACCTGTTGGAGTGGGGCCAGAGGAGAGCCACGAGGATGATACGAGGGCTGGAGCACCTCTGCTATGAGGAGAGGCTGAAAGAGTTGGGGCTGTTCAGCCTGGAGAAGAGAAGGCTCTGGGGAGACCTTATTGCGGCCTTCCAGTACCTAAAGGGGCTCCAGCAGAGCTGGGGAAGGACTTTTTACACGGGCATGGAGTGATAGGCCGAGGGGGAATGGCTTTAAACTGGAAGAGGGCAGGTTTAGATTAATCATTAGGAAGTTTTTCACTTTAAGGGTAGTAAGGCACTGGAACAGGTTGCCCAGAGAGGTTGTTGAGGCCCCGTCCCTGGAGGTGTTCCAGGCCAGGTTGGACGTGGCCTTGGGCACCCTGGGCTGGTGGGAGGTGTCCCTGCCCAGGGCCGGGGGTTGGAACTCGATGGTCTTCAAGGTCCCTTCCAACCTAAACCATTCTATGATTCTATGATTCTATCACAACAGGCCCTGCTAAAATGTTTGTCCCCATCTTTCTTCTAAGCCCCTTTTAGGCACTGGAAGGGGCTCTGAGGTCTCCGCGGAGCCTTCTCCTCTCCAGGCTGAACCCCCCCTCTCCCAGCCTGTCCTCCCCGCAGAGGGGCTCAGCCCTCGCAGCATCTCCGGGCCCTCCTCCGGCCCCGCTCCAACAGCTCCGTGTCCTTCTGCTGTTGTGCCCCCCCGAGCTGAGGCAGCGCTGCAGGGGGGGCTCCCCAGAGCGCAGCAGAGGGGCACAGTCCCCCCTCGCCCGCTGGCCACGCTGCCGGGGATGCAGTCCGGGATGCAGGGGGCTTTCTGGGCTGCGATCGCACATTGCCGGCTCATGTCGAGCTTCTCATCAGTCAGCACCTCCAGGTCCTTCTCCTCAGGGCTGCTCTCCAGCCATCCGCCCAGCCCGGATTTGTGCTGGGGATTGCCCCGACCCACGTCCAGTAAAGACCAATTGCTACAAGAGCGAGGAAATGAGATTTCCCCAACCCTGCCCACAGCTGGCTGTGTGCCGGTGTGCCCGCAGGCAGCGCAGTGGGGGGTGGCGGGGTGGGGGGGCCGTGGGAGTGCGTGCACACAGGCAGTGGCAGCAGTGAGGGGATGTGCACACGCAGAGCAGGCTCCTGCCACGGTGGGAGTCTCTGTGTGCATGCGCACTTTTGGGGGCACACCCGGTCACTGCCGCAATGGGTGCGTGTCCGTGTCTGCGTATCCCCAGGCCCAGGGGTCACCCCTGCCCTTTGGGGGGTCCCCACTGTGCCAGGCCCCCGGGTGCCACAGGGGCTGCACTGGCACCCACCGCCCCCGCAGCACCCGTGCTGGTGTTGGCGCTGCTGCTGGCCACCCCGCGGCAGGCCGAGCCCCCAGGACGGCAGCAGCCTTTTTCCGACGCAGGCAGGGCCCCCAAAAGGTGCCGTACCCCCAGGCTGGAACCGGCGCAGCTGCAGCCCCCTTCCCAGGGCTTACGGGGGGGGGGGAGGGGGGCCAGGAGGGAGAGGCAGCTGCAGCTCCAGGGCAGGTCAGGCCCCCCCACCCAAAACAGCGTCTGGAGAGCTTTGCATGCCACCTCTGCTTTCTCACCACCCTTCTCCGCGCCAAACCAAAGACCCTTGGGAGAAGCAAATACCTGCTGGGGAGAAGCCCAGCCTGGAGGACTGCAGCGCTGCTCGCTCTGCTTTTGGACCAGCTGACCCGAAAGATGGCACCACGGGCACGTGCTGCTGCTCATCCTTGGGCTCTCCCAAGCTGCAGCTCTGGCGCCGGAGCAGGCAGTGATCCCCTCTCTGAGGCCCCACCGCAGCTGTGTCTGGCTCAGTGCCGGAGCCTGCAGGAGCTACCGGTGGGAGATGCCATACCCACTCCGGCTGCCGTGGCCAAGCCCTGTCCTGCACCTCCGCTTCTCCTGGCCACAGCTTCCCGGGGATGATGGTGGTGCTGCCGCTGCGGGACCCCTGCAGAAGCCTCTGTAAGGCGGCGTCTGTGCATGCACAGAAAACAAGCGCCGGCTGCGGCAGAACAGAGAATTGTGAGAAACACGCTCGCTGTATTGAATTTTAGTCGGGCAAATTCGGTGGAGCAAAGGATATGTATTACAGCGCTGGGAGCTACACAGGGGATTTCTCCTCCCGTGGCTCAGTTTCCCCATTACAAACGCGGATTTTTATTCCATATTCCTCATGCCTAGTCATGTTTTTTCTTCGAAAACATTTGCATAATCAATGAGTTTCCAGAACACAACCTACCCCCAATTGCACAGTCAATGAGCTCTTGGAATGCAACCCACCCCCAAACATGCCCCCTCCCCTCAAGCGGCGCAGGCGCTGTGCTTCTTGGTGGTCGCTGAAGTCTTTCTCACCATGTCCTTCTGGTGGCTTCTTTATTCTTCACACTCCTGTGGTTATCTTGGCTAATGACACCACCTTTTGTTTTTCACAACGATCCCGAACTTTCAACTGTTGTTTTCTTTGCTATCCAATCTAACGCTATCCCTCCCCCCAAACGCATAGCAAGCACATACCTATCTCAGCTGAAGCCATAGCAAGCACATTTCTATTGACTGTATAGCACGCACACACCCATCTCAGCTGAAGCTGTAGGGAACACAGATCCATTGTAGCTGAAGCAAAATTCTTTTGCTAAATTACTTATTACAATTCCACCCTTTTTCTATTTATCATTTAATTTTGCTGAAGCGTTCTACATTCATTCCACAGGATTCTTCCATTGTAGTAAGAATTTGAGTGGCTTCTTCGAGGTCGTCTTTTTCCTTGGGTTTTCTCAATATCATGAGTTTCTGAGGCCCTGATGCTGCCGTCCTTGCATCTATAGACGTGGCCGTTTTCTGCATTCCTTGGATTACACTGTGAATTAATCTTATGAAACAAGGTATTAAACAAGGCAGAAATAAGAAACTTGCTAAGGCACACAGCGAAACCAGTCCTAATTTCTTCCACCAAACAACCCTTAGCAGTCCATCCCACCAACTGGCATCTGCTATTGATTTCCATTTTTGCACCGGTACATGTGCTATTTTCCGGATATCAGTAGCGACTCCTCGTACTGCTTCTCCATTATCATCAATTTTTAAACAACAATCAGATATGTTGAATTTTCCACAGACCCCGCCCCTCCTTCTACTGCTAGCAGATAGTCCAGTGCGAGCCGATTCTGGTAAACTGCCGCCCCGTCTGAGTTTGTTGGTGAGCGAACAGTTCTAGTCCTGAAGCCGTTTTGTTAGTTACCAGCTCAACTATCGCTTGTAGCCTTATAATCCGATTCAGCATATAGATGGGGGTTCTATATTCCCAGCTACCGTCCTGGGCCCACGTGGCCGGTCCATATGTCTCTATGATTCATTGAGGGGGCCACTCGTCTTCTCCCCACCTTTGATGTCCTCCTGTTACGTTCCGCTTCTGTCTCTTCAAGCTTCCACATACCCGCACGCCTAGCTCGTCACTGTCTTCAGATGGCAGTAAGAAAAATCCTAGTTGAATTATTCCTAAGGTGCAATTCCCCCCCAGTTAGGTGGTAATTCTGGGAACGCCCGGTTTCCACATATCCAAAACAACCCATATGGTGCCTGCCAAAACTCTTTCGTTGTATCCTCTATATTTTCCCAATATTGCGAGATGTCTTCAATTCCTGAGAATGGATTCATACCCTCCTTCTTACATTTAAAGAGACTACTGTTTGCTACCCGGGTGCAATTTTTGCTCTCATTTTGTAACGCTAGATATGACCTTGGTTTTCGAGGAAACCAAGTTTGGGTGAAATCTGAATCTATCTTTAAACCTTTTTTACATGGGGTCTCCCTGATTCGATTTGCAAAGTTCTTTCCCTCCCGGGTCAAACAGACTTTTCCAATTACTGTGGAACTTAGCACCCATCTGTCAGGTCTCCTTTTTCCTCTCATGGTGAGAGTGTAATTCCATTCCAGGATTTCAACTGGACTCAAACTTGTTCCTCTCCACGGCCACTCTTCAGTCATTAAAGGTCCCCCACAGACCCAGCAGTCAGTCACATTTAATTCTTTAGCTATGTCCGTTGCTAGATTTAAAAACAAGTTTTGCCCAAGAGTGGGGAATCCTAACTCTTTTTGTAGCTTCTGGTATATGCCCTCGCTTTGTACTTTTAATTGTTTTCTTTTCTGTTTTATAACTTTTGTCACGCTCTTCACTAGTTCTTCCTTCACCATATCTTGTACTCCCCCTCTGTCTGAAATATCCCAGTGACCTGCCTTAGTGAAACAGAGCCATTTTTCTCCTCTAGGACATCCTATTCCTAATCTTGTTCCGCCTATTCCTAAATTCGGTCCAACCCAATATTCTTGTCCGCCGTATTTGCACACTCTTAAACTCTCACGGGTATAACATTGGCGATTGATATGCGTGTGCACGGTCATAGTATAAAGGGATTGTCTACCCCAGGAGACCGTCTGGTAGCACTTCTGGCATTCATCACCAGATACTAAAGATACCGCTCATGATGATAACACTAGGAGTGGAGGTCCAGCATGGCTTATACCCCTACCTCTCGTGCCTACTGGGGTGCTTCCAACAGCCGAGAAATATTTCTTCTTGGCAGTGAGTACAGAGGCCAACCTGGTCTTGCCCTCCATCCTCTTTAGTTCGGTATCTCTGGTTCTTGTGGTACGATAGGGTTTTATCTTTGGTCCTCAAACCCTTATTGGCATTGATATTTCAAGGATTTATAAACATCCTGGTTTGGGTCGGTCCAGGTTAAGTAATTCTCTGTGGGTTCTGCAACAATAATACACTTATCTATTGGGGTTGCATACTCACATCAGATACGCTGAAGATCGAGGACTTGGGAGAGGTACTGCTCCAGTCTGCCACGGGGACCTAAAATGACCTTATTACAATTATTACACTTAACCATATATACATGCGATAATTACAGTAACAACAAAGTAGGGTCGAAGGGGTTTGGTGCCGCCCTAGTCCGAAGGCACTTTTGAGGCTTTCACTGTCTGTTGCTTCCATGCAGCAGTGCTGACTCTTATGTGCCTTCTGAAAGCTCTCCAGGGCTTTTGTCTGTCAAAGCAAAACCACGAGACTTCCTTCTCGCGGTTAATTTCAAGGGGTCTGTGTGTGTCTCTACCACCCAGTCCTCAGGTGGCTCTACTGGCCCTTTTACTCACGTTATGTGGGTCCACCCTTTTTCTTTTGTTCGAATTGCTGTTTCAGTAGTTAGCAGCACTTGGAAAGGTCCTTCCCAAGTAAGTCTTAAAGTCTCTTCCTTCCATGTTTTCACTAATACCCAATCTCCTACATGGATATTGTGTATTTTAAAGTCTAATGCGGTGGTTTGTGGGAGTTTCCCCTGCTCTCGGAGTTGCTCCAATGTCTTTACAACAGTCAAAACATACTTGCGAGCACAGGATTCTCCTAGTTCCGGGACTAGAATCCTTTCCCTATTGCCCATGTAAGGGAGCCCAAACATCATTTCATACGGAGAGATGCCCAAGTCTTTTCTTGGGGCCACTCTGATCCTCAGTAGTGCTAGAGGCAAGCGTTTTGTCCATGGCATCTGTGTCCCTATGGATAATTTAGTCAGGGTTCGTTTTAGCGTTTGGTTCATTCTTTCTACTTCTCCTGAACTCTGGGGATGCCATGGAGTATGTAAGTCCCATTCGATTCCTAATGCATCTGTCAAGCCCCGTATTATTTTTGATGTAAAGTGAGTCCCTCGATCTGAACTAATCCTTTCACAAATCCCATACCTAGGGATTATTTGTTCGAGCAAAACTTTGGACACGTTGTTTGCAGTAGCTTTTAGAACAGGGTATGCTTCAACCCAGTGAGTTAGATGGTCCACTATTACTAGTAAATATTTCCACCGTTGAACTGGTGGTAATTCAGTGACATCTACCTGTATTGCTTGGAAGGGTCTTAGAGCTAGTTCTCTCCCACCGCTCACCTGTTTCCTCATTACCTTTTTGTTTACTTTCTGACAGATTAAACACCGATCTGCCAGTTGTTTAGCTACTGTATATATTCCTATACACCCATAATTCCTCAAAAATTGGTCACATAGAGCTTGGGTTCCCCAATGGGTGCTCTGATGCAGCTGTGTCATTACTTCTCTAGCTAAAGCTTTATTCAGCATTTGTCTCCCATCTGGGAGTAACCAAATGCCTTCAAAAGTTTCTGTTCCTCCTATTCTTTTTAATTCATCTTTTTCTTTCTGTGTGAACTTTGGAATCTGCTTTGGAGGATCCTCCGTCGGTATTAAAGCTAACGTGGTTATCGGTCCTTTCTGTGCTGCCAATGTTGCCCGCTCATCCGCTAACCGGTTCCCCTGTATTTCGAAAGATGTCCCCTTGTGATGTCCTTTTATGTGCATGATAGCAATTTCATTCGGCTTCATCAATGCTTCTAGTACTTCAGTGATTAGTTTTTCATGTATTAGCCCCTTCCCTCGGGAATTTATTAGTCCCCTCTCTTTCCAAATTTTTCCAAAGGTATGGACTATTCCATATGCATACTTCGAGTCCATATAGATAGTGCCTTCTTTTCCTTGAAGATAATCTAAAGCTCTCTTCAAAGCGTATAGCTCACAACTCTGGGCTGACCAATTTGCTGGTAATTCCCCTTCTTCAGTTACTGCCTCTTCTTCTCCATCGATGACAGCATAACCCCTTGCTCTCTTTCCATTTATACATCGGGAGGAACCATCTATAAAAAGTTTTTTCCCATAGGGCATAGGCGTGTCTATTAGGTCCTCTCTTACCCTGGTTTGGTAATCTATAAAGTCTAAACAATCATGTTTTGGCTCCCCACTTTCCTGTCCATACAAGAATTGTGAGGGATTCAGGTTTCCGTCTACTACGAGGGTCAAATCATTCCTTTCCATTAAAATGGTTTTGTATTTCAAAATTCTGGAATCTGTTAACCACCGGCCAGACTTCTGAGATAAGACAGTTCTTACAGTATGGGGGGGTATGTACGATAAGGGTTCCCCCAAAGGTTAATTTTTGGCTTTCTTCTACTAATATTGCTGTGGCCGCTACTGCCTGTATGCATGTGGGCCACCCCCGACATACCGGGTCCATCAATTTGGATAGGTATGCCACCGGTTCCCTTTCTCCGCCCCATTCCTGTGTTAGGCCTCCATGCGTTATCCCTTCTTCGGTGTTTACAAAAAGATGAAATGGTTTTTCTAGGGAGGGGAGGGCTAAAACCGGGGCTTTTATTAGCTTCTGCTTCAATTCTTTAAATCGCTCCTGTTCGTCTTCTGTCCACTGTATTGGACCTTCTTTTACTAGTTTGTCATACAGAAATTTAACTGATTGAGTGTATCCCTCAACCCATAGTTTACAGTACCCTAGTAACCCTAAAATCTTCCTTATTTCTCTCTTCGTTCTTGGGACACTTAATGCTGTAATCCCAGAAATTCGTTCTGGATTGATTTTTCTTTTTCCTTCGCTAATCAGATGCCCTAAATACCTTACTTCCTTGTGTACAAACTGCAGTTTTGTCCTTGAGACTCTTAATCCTTGTTCTCCTAAAAAATTCAGCAAACGTATCGATGTCTCCCTGACTTTCTGCTCTCTTTCCCCCGATACCAATAGATCATCCACATATTGCAAGATTCTTACTCCAGGTTCTGCCTGGAACTCCCCTAAAATTTTCTCTAGCGTCTGTCCAAATAGATTTGGGGATTCTGTGAATCCTTGAGGCAGGGAGGTGCAGCGGAGCTGCTGCTTCCTTCCAGTGTCCGGATCTTCCCATTCAAAGGCAAATAAGTTTCTACTCTCCTCTGCTAGTGGACAGGCCCAAAAGGCATCTTTAAGGTCTGTTACACTAAACCATTTATGATTATGCGGTATTTTACTCAGGAGGGTATATGGGTTTGAAATGACAGGGTGCCGAGTCTGTACTCGTTTATTGACTTCTCGTGGGTCTTGAACTACTCTATATGTCTCATCAGCCTTCTGGATGGGTAGAATTGGACTATTGTAAGGTGACATACATGGTTCCAACAATCCGTCCTTCAACAATGAATCAGTTACTGGGTTTAGACCTTTCCTCCCCTCGTAAGATATGGGATATTGTTTTATCCTTATTGGCCGGTCCTCTTTAACTTCTATTTGCACAGGGGGTCTCTTTAGGCTCCCTCTATTTCCTTCTTTAACCCACACTTGAGGCATAATTCGCTTTTCATCCTCCTGGGTTAATTCAAAGATTTTGACTACAATCTTTCCATTTTCTGGGGCAGTACCTATCCCTAATTTGACTTGTAAATCTCTACCCAGCAAGTGTACTCCTGCTTCTGGTACTAATAAAACATCTGTTTTTATTGTCCTTTCATCATCTCGTATTTCTACTTGTTCTACTATTGGTACTTTAAAACTTTCTCCCTTTGCCCCTACCACAGTGGTTTGTCTCTTACTAACTTCACATCCATAAGGCAATTTCATAATACTAGACTTCTCAGCTCCTGAGTCTACTAAAGAGGTATAAATTTCCTCCTGGGGGCCTAATTTTAAATTTATCAAGGGCTCACCGTTTCTTTCTTCCCCCAGGAGGTGGAGCCCCTGACATCCCTAATCAGTAGCGTATTCTTCTTGTTGACATATTTTAAACTCTCGTTGATCTCTCTCTCGCCGGGGACACTCTCTCTTAAAATGTCCTTCTTGCCCACAATAGTAACACTTTCCGCCGCCCGGACCTTCTGGTTTCATCCATATGGGCTTTTTGAGCGGTGGCAGATGGGCTCTCTGTATCTTGTATGGTCTCGTTCCTGGCCTTAGATTCTGGGGCACCTTATCTTTAGTCTTTGTTATTTCTTTTACAGTCGCTACCATTAGCTTCGCTTTTATCCTCTGCTTCTCCTCATCACGCCCCACATATACTCTTTGTGCTTCTCATAACAACTCATTGATTCCTCTCTCGTGTCAGTCTTCTATCTTTTCGAGTTTCTTCCTTACACCTGGCCAGGCATGGGTGACAAAATTTACTTTTAATAATTCCTGGCCAGCCACAGTCTCTGGGTCAATTCCAGAAAACTGCTGAATATTTCTTTGGAGCCTTTCCAACCATTCCGTTGGAGACTCCTCTTTCCCTTGTTTATCATCAAAGGCTTTGCTCGCATTTGACCCCCTCGGGGCTGCCTCTTTAATTCCCCTTATAATTAATGTCCGATAATCAGACATGTTTCTTCCCCCTGTGGGGTCTTTTTGATTCCAATCAGGTCTTTGTAGGGGTAACTTTTGGTCCCCTGCCACCCCATGAACGTTTTCCCTTTCCCATATTCTCATCCCTGCCACACGAATCATTTGTCTTTCCTCAGGGGTGAACAAAGTTCCCAGGATGGGTTGCATTTCTTCCCAAGTGTATACATTTAGGCCTAAAAATTGGTCTAATTGTTCTGACAAACCTAGGGGATCTTCCAACAATTTCTTCATTTCTTTTTTAAAGTTCCTGACTTCTGTACTGGTTAGGGGCACATTCACAAATCCCACCCCATTTTGAACTCCTGGCATCGGGACCTCCCGTGACGGATGCAGCTCGATTGGTTCCGTTATTTCCTCATTTTCTTCCACTATGGACCTCCTCACTTCCTACCTCCGTCTCCTCTGGCTTTCCCTTCTAACAGGGGCTTGAGGCTCTCTCGCGCCTTCTGGAAGGTCGGGATTATATGGGGGAGGTAAGTGTTCAAGAGGATCCCAGACTGGTCTCTGGTCCTCCTCCTTCTCCTTTTGTGTCTCCGATTTAAAAACCCCTACATCTCCTTTCCAGCATGCTGCCTATTCGCTCTCTTCTTGATCGAACGGCTCTTTAGAGTTAACGTGTACATTTAGTGTTTGACACAGCCATCCCTCCATAGATCCATACTTTGGCCAATATAACTTGTCTGGCCTTATGGGCTCTTTGGTCCATTTAAACATACAGTAATTGATCATCTTTGCTTTATCCTTACCCTGGGTGCAGAACTCTCCTTCCTGCCCCTGTTGTAACAACATCCTCCTTAATGGACTGTCCGGAGGTATTTCTGGAATTCCCTGATCAGTTTTTCCCTTAAATTGCTCTTGACTTTTTCCTTGTCCCATTTTTTCTGGGGGGATCTCTCAACTCCAGCCTTTCGCTTCGTCTCTTCACCGGCCGGTCTCCTCGCGGAGATACGGAACAGCGGTTAAAAAGACTCCACGCTCGCTTCACAGATCTTGTCCGTGTCTCATTCACACCACTCTCAATCCCCCGTCACCCAGCCACCCGAGTAATACTTAACAGTCAATTTTCTTACCCAGGTCTTGTGCACAAGTATTATCGGCTGCCGCGGTTATCCCTGGGACCCCTCTTTGGGCCACGAGCCCCTTCGCTGAGCTGTTGCCGCTGGTCCATCACTGTGAGCGGGGAGAACCCGAGGATCGCTGAAATCAGCAGTGGCGCGCCGTCCCGGTCTGCTCACCTGTCCAAGGCTCCAAACGTAGGCTTCAGATATCCCAGACGAGCCCCCAGATTGTGAGAAACACGCTCGCTGTATTGAATTTTAATCAGGGGCAAATTTGGTGCAGCAAAGGATATGTATTACAGCGCTGGGAGCTACACAGGGGATTTCTCCTCCCGTGGCTCAGTTTCCCTGTCACAAACGCGGATTTTTATTCCATATTCCTCATGCCTAGTCATGTTTTTTCTTTGAAAACATTTGCATAATCAATGAGTTTCCAGAACACAACCTACCCCCAATTGCACAGTCAATGAGCTCTTGGAATGCAACCCACCCCCAAACATGCCCCCTCCCCTCAAGCGGTGCAGGCGCTGTGCTTCTTGGTGGTCGCTGAAGTCTTTCTCACCATGTCCTTCTGGTGGCTTCTTTATTCTTCACACTCCTGTGGTTATCTTGGCTAATGACACCACCTTTTGTTTTTCACAACGATCCCAAACTTTCAACTGTTGTTTTCTTTGCTATCCAATCTAACGCTATCCCTCCCCCCAAACGCATAGCAAGCACATACCTATCTCAGCTGAAGCCATAGCAAGCACATTTCTATTGACTGTATAGCACGCACACACCCATCTTAGCTGAAGCTGTAGGGAACACACGTCCATTTTACCTGAAGCAAAATTCTTTTGCTAAATTACTTATTACAGAATCATAGAACCATAGAATGGTTTAGGTTGGAAGGGACCTTGAAGATCGTCTAGTTCCAACTCCCTGCCCTGGGCAGGGACACCTCCCGCCAGCCCAGGTTGCGAACGTGCACTGGTTTGGGTAAATGGGATTTTCCTACAAGTGCCAGTGAAAGAGCATCTCACATGGAGAACAATCAGTCATTGGAATAATCTCCCCAGGGAAGTGGTGGATTCCTCAGCACTGGCACAGGCTGCCCAGAGAGGGGGGGGGAGTCTCCCACTCTGGAGCCATCCCAAACCCGCCTGGACGCCGTCCTGTGCCACTGCTGGAGGGGACCCTGCTCTGGCAGGGGGTGGGACTGGGGGAGCTCCAGAGGGCCCTTCCAACCCCCACCAGTCTGCGATTCTGGGATTCTGTGAATATTGGACACTTTTTTAAGATTCAGCTGTGCCGGATGCTGGGCCATCTTGTCTCAACCATGCTTTCGCCAAGAAAGGTTGGACCAGCCAATCCCTGAGGTCCCTTCCAGCCTGGCAGTCTATGATGCTGTGATTTGCCCAACAGGCGCCCAGGAGGCATGTGAGGATAGAAACCACACGTTGTAAGTCCCAGGTCAGAGAAGCCAGTGGAAGATGCAGGATAAGGTGGAATTTTTTTGACTCATTCTCAGAGGTCCACCTCTGAGGTGGTCACCTTGGTCTCTTGTTGCAGTCAGCAGAGACCTGACAGCAGGATTTACCCAAGTGAGGAGTGACCGTCAGGCTGAGCTGAACCTCTGGGTGTGACCGGTCAGCTCTCCAGTGACTGTGGAGGAACCGGGGGGGGACACCCAACTGGATGAGCACTCGGGCGGTGTAGACATGCTAAGAGAAGTCCCAGCCTGGGATTCGTTGGCTGATGGCCGGCACAGCCCAAAGCCTGTGAAGTCTGTCAGTCCCTGTTTTAGTCTCTTAGCGCTTGTTCCCCCGAGTTAATGAAAAGAGGAGAAAGACTGAGGGACTATAGGTGATGGAGACCTACACATGGGGGAATGGAGCAAGGAAAGACCCTTTGGTTTGAGAAAGGACAGGTTTAAGAAAGGACGGGTTTTAAACCAAAACCAAGACCAGCAGAGGTAAAGCCTAAAAGAGAGTTGGGTCTGTGTCAGCTCTCTGGTGCCCGCCGCTCTGTACCACGGGTGGTCACAGCCCCGGCATCCCATTCCCAGACGGCAGCATGACCGTCGCTTCAGCTCCCTGAGGTTAAGAGCAGCTCATGTCTCTTAGGAGGTTCTTTTCCTTCAAAAAATAAGGAAGCCTGTCCGGGCAGGAAATGGAGCCCCCGGTGTGGCTTACTGCTAGGTGGGGATGCTGCCGGGACACCATGGAAGGTGTCACTTTCACACCGATGTCCCTGTCTTGCTCTGAGTGCTTAAAAAAAGGTGTCACCTGCCAAGCAGTGATCAAACCCAGGCGCATCTCTGAGCCCAGGTGCTGTACGTGTGGTCTGTCCAGGCCCTGTGGAAGAAGAGGACGTGGAGAATAGTGCCTGGAGCTCACCGGCAGCGCTGCGTCGAGGGGAGGGCCAGCGTGCCGGCAGCTGGGAGGCAGTGAGGTGCGCAACGTGCCTGTGGACCCCTCTGCCCCTAACCCACCGTCCTCTTGCCGTCCTCGCAGGCCCTGCAACTGGTTCCTCTTCTCCGACGTGCTCAAGCGGCTGAAGCTGTCCTCCCGCATATTCCAGGCCCGCTTCCCGCACTTGGAGATCGCCACGCTGCCCAAGGCGGAGTTCCAGCGGCAGGTCTCTCTCAGCCAGGTGCTGGCGCAGGAGGAGGTGCAGGAGAGCCCCGAGCCGGCGCAGGGCCCTGCAGAGACAGTGGAGCTGGTGCACTATGAGCCCGAGCTGCTGCAGCTGCTGGGTTCGGCGGTGGAGTACGAGGCCTGGAGCAGCTGACGGGGACGGATCACTCCCTGCATCATGAGGCAATAATAAGGACCAACGGGAAGCAGCCCTCTCAGCGCCAGCAGCTGGGACCCCAGTCTTTGGCCCGCCAGTCCTCCTCTCCTCAGGGTCTCCTCCAGCTGGGGAGAGAGGACCCTCGCCTCCAAGGACTTCCCAGGGTCCCTTCGCGAGGAGCAGCGGCAGTTGCAGCCGTCGGCCCCATCCAGCTACGGTGGGAGATGAAGCCCCTTCCTCCGGCCCCTCTCCAGCACTCCCCGAGGCCGGCGCTCCCCCTGGACCAGCCAGCCCCTGCGCCGCAGACCCAGGGGGGTCACGGCCCTCGAGGGCCGGGCTCTTGCACCTCGGCTGAGAGCCTGGGGACAGTCACTTCCCTTAGCTTTGGAGCCGGCTTCTGCTGAAGGCGCTCACCAGCCAGCCGAGAGCCAGCCCCGCTGCTCCATCCTCTCACCGAGCTCCTTCCCGCATCTCATTCGTGCTGCTGCTCCCACTCCCCGGCGGCTGCTGCACGGGCAGGGGGTGCCCGTGGGACCCACCAAGGCAGGAGACGCGCTCTGCAGGTTGCCAGCTATGTCTCCTGTCCCCTCTTTGCCCATGGTGCTGGGCCAGCCGGGCTCCTCCTGGGGACAAGCGTGGGCATCCTCGAAGAGCTCCGGGAGCGTCTGTTGACCCAGATGTTGTGGATGCTGACGTCTTCCCCTTGCGACAGCTCTCTGTCGCTGTAGACTTCCCACTCCTCTTCCTCAGCCAGGGCCCCAGGCTTTTCCTCTGGGCTGTTCTGCTGCCACTGCAGGGTGATTCTGAGCTGGGACAGGTTGTGCCCGGTGCGGGCCAGGAAGCGCCTGTCCAGCTCCTGCAGAGGCTGCGTCTTGATGGACAGGGTGTCCAGATGCTCTGGGAAAGCCCGGTGCTGCACCTCCAGCGATCTCTTGTGGAGGTCACAGTTGATACGCAGTGCTGGTGTTGCTGGTTTATGCTCTGCCACACATCCCCAACAACCTGGCCTCTTGTCCTGTCGCGGGGCAGCTGGCACCGGGCCCCTGCCGGCAGCACCAATGCCCTCCCGTGCATGGGGATGAGGCGTGCGCTGAGCTGTGGGAGCCCTGCTGCCGTCGGCCACCCAGCGCTTTCCTGTTCTTCCTGTTACTGCCAGAGCTCTGCTGTACGTCCAGTCCTGCAGTGCTGCTGGCTGCTCACTGGGTCCCCGGTTCCCAAGGAAGACCTTGCCCAGGCCCTCTTTGGTCAGAGGCGTGCCAACCTTGTGAAGAGGGCTTTAAACTAGAGTCCAGGGGGAGGGGAGGTGGAATCCATCCCACTCTTACCAATATGATGCTGATACCAGTAGTAGAGGCCCACAACCTGGAGATGGGTTGCAGGTCAGCAAGAGAGGACCTGCAGTGCACCGTAAAGGAAAAATAGCCACTCCAGCCAGGGAGCCCAACTTAATTGCCTCTATGCAAACACACGTAGCAGGGAATTACGGAATTTTCAGAGTTGGAAGGGACCTCTTGAGATCATCTAGATCAATCCTGCCAAAGCAGGATTGCCTCAAGCACGTTACTCAGGACTGCACCCAGGCGGGTCTTGAACATCTCCAGCGCAGGGGACTCCCCAGCCCCCCTGGGCAGCCCGTGCCAGGGCTCTGCCACCCCAACCGGAAAGAAGTTTTTCCTTGTGTTAGAATGGAACTTCCTATGTTCCAACTGGTGCCCGTTGCCCCTCGTCCTGTCACTGGGAACCACTGACAAGAGGCTGGCTCCATCCTCCTTCACCCCACCCTTTAGATACTTGTCTGCCATAATGAGGTCTCCTCTCAGCCTTCTCTCCTCCAGGCTAAAGAGTCCCCGCTCTCTCAGCCTTTCCTCACAAGGGAGGTGCTTCAATCCCTCAGTCATCTTAGCTGCCCTACGCTGGACCCTCTCCAGTAGTTCCTTGTCTCTCTTGACCCGGGGAGCCCAGAACTGGACACAGTATTCCAGTTGTGGCCTCACCAGTGCAGAGGCGAGGGGGAGGATGACCTCCGTCGACCTGCTGGCCACACTCTTCCCTATGCAGCCCAGGATGCCGTTGGCCTTTTTGGCGACAAGGGCACATTGCTGGCTCATGGATAATTTTCTATCTACCAGGACCCCCAGACCCTTCTCCTCAGAACTGCTTTCCAGCAGGTCCACCCCTAACCTATACTGGTGCCCAGCATTCTTCCTCCCCAGGTGCAGGACCCTGCACTTGCTCTTGTTGAACCTCATGAGGCTCTTCTCTGCCCGGCTCTCCAGCCTGTCCAGGTCACGCTGCATGGCAGCATGGCCTCTGGAGTGTCAGCCACCCCTCCCAGTTTGGGATCATCAGCGAACTTGCTGAGGATGCACTCCATCCCCTCATCCAGGTCATTGATGAAGATATTGAACAAGATTGGATCCAGTACTGACCCCTGGGGGCCGTAGCAAGGGGAACGAACAAGAGGAGTTAGAGACACGCGCACACCTGCAAGGCTATGAGCTAATCAGCATCATGGAGACATGGTGGGATGGCTTCTGTGATTGGAGTGTTGAAATGGATGGATACAGGCTCTTCAGGAAGGGCAGGCAGGCGGGACGAGGAAAGGGTGTCACCCTCTATGTCAAGGATGAGCATGGAGCTCCACCTGGGGACAGATGAGGAGCTGACCGAGGGGTTATGGGACAGGGTTAAAGGGAGGTGGGGGTTTGCTTCAGGCCACCCGACCAAGAAGACCCTTGGGCAGATGAGGCCCTCTATAGACAGATAGGAGCAGCCTCACAATAACAAGGCCTGGTCCTCATGGGGGACTTCAGCCACCCCGGTATCTGTTGGAGGGGGACAACAGAGCAGGGCATAAGCAATCCAGGCAGTTCCTGGAATGTATCAATGATAGAGGAACCAATGAGGAGAGGGGCCATGCTGGACCTTGTTCTCACCAAAAGGAGGGGCTGGAGGGGAATGTCATGCTCAAGGGCAGCCTTGGCTGCAGCGGTCATGAGGGTAGAGTTTGAGAGCCTTGGGGTGGAGAAGAGGGCACACAGTAAGCTCGCTACACCCTGGACTTCAGGAGAGCAGACTTTGGCTTCTTGAGGGATCTGCTTGCTGGAGTACAGTGGGATAAAGCTCTGGAAGGAAAAGAGGCCCAAGAAAGGTGGCTAATATTCAAGGACTGCCTCCTCCAAGCTCAGGAGTGATGCATTCCAACAAAGAGGAGGTCAGGCAAAAACATCAGGAGGCCTGTGTGGAGGGACAATTTGGCTCCTGGACAATCTCAAACAGAAAAAGGAAGCCTACAGAGAGTGGAAACAAGGACAGTAGCCTGGGAGGTAGACAGAGAAATTGTCTGAGCAGCCAGGGATCAGGTTAGGAAAGCTAAAGCGCAGATAGAGATGGATCTGGCCAGGGACATCAGGGGCCACAAGAAAGCCTTCTATCGTTCTATCAGTGGCAAAACGAAGACTAGGGAATATCTGGGCCCACTCAGGAAGGAAAATGGGAGACCTGGTCACCCAGGACATGGAGAAGGCTGACATAATGACTTTTTTTCCTCAGTCTTCACTGGTAAGGGCTCTAACCATACCACACTACTGGTTGTGTCCCCGGCTCCCAGGGAAGACCTTGCCCAGGCCCTCCCTCGTGAGGCACCGGGCTGTGTCCTTCACAGCTACGGTGCAGGCTGCGGGGCTTTGCGAGGCAGGCCTGAAATTCCACACCGTCGCAGGTCTGCCGCTCTCGCTGCAGGTGCCCCGAGAAGGCTGGACCGGCTGTTGGTGCCTGATGGCTGGAGTGTTGATGGGCATTTCCCATCCCCCGGCAGAAGGTGCGGTGGGTGCTGCTGGCAGAGGAGGCAGCCTGCAGCAGGCGCTGTCAGCTGCCGGTAGCCGAGCTGCGGGGGGCGTGCCCGGGTGCTGGTGGCAGCCTGGGGAGCCTCTCCTTCTATTTCACTGTGGTGCTGGGCAGTACCACCCAGTTGCAGGGCAGTGCCTCCCTGCACAGCAGGCTGTCCTTCTGCAAAAGAAGCCGAGGAGAGCGGCTGTGTGACGGTGTCCCTTGCCCCCACGTCCCGGCTGGAAGACCTCCTGCAGCCGGGCTCCCCTGCCGACCCCCAGGGCAGTGCTCGGCTCAGCCCAGAGCCGGCTGGGAGAGGGCTGGTCCTGCCACGGCCCACGAGAGGCCCAGCTTGCTACGGGGGCTGAGTACGGCTGTCCCCTCCTGCACCTCCCGCACCGCTGGCCTGCCCATTGGCAGCTTGTGGGGTCGGGAAGACATTTGGCCCCGTCTCCCGCAGGCTCCCTACCTGTGCGCGGCGGCTCCCAGCGTCCTGCGAGCTCACTGGGCAGGGCAGCCGTGGCAGTCTGTCCCCGTGGAGGGACGAGGCCTGGCTCTGCCTGCCTGTGACCTTCCTGTGGGCAGGAGGAGAAGGCATGGGATGGAGGTGGCTGCCTTGGCACAGCAGCCCCCCCACAGCCCGGCCCTGGCACCAATGCCGCCCCGTTCGGCCCCGTCCCACCATTGGCCTCTCCCTCCTGCCCCGTCCCTCACCTGGCACCTCTTCTGCAGGCTCGGCAGCCCCTTGGTGGGCTGAGAGGGGGCGTCCCGTGCCGTAAGCACTGCCGTGGGCACCCAGGGGAGATGCTGCCTCCTGAGGCAGGTGCTCTCCTGGGAGCGGGCACCCCAGGGTGCTCGCTCCTTAAATACCCCCCCGGGCACCATGGCGACCCGTGTCGCACTGGGCTCTGGGCATGATGCGGTGCCCTCATCACGAAGCCCTGGCGGTCGCTGTGGAGATGCCCACGCCCGTGACCGGCTGGGACCCGTTGTGCCATGGCTTTGAGCCGGCCGGGACCGGCTGTGCCCGGCACGGGGCAGCCCTGCCCTCCCCTCGGAGAGGCCCTTGCAGGCCCTTGCAGGCCGCCTCCAGCACGGCCCGGTGCCAGCAGCCTCTGCAGAGCTGAGTCCCGGGTGCCTTCAGCAGCTCAGGGTGCCACCGTCCCGGGCCTTGTCCCCCGGCATTGCTCCTGCCCGGCTGCTGGAGGTGTGCCAGCGTTCCTGTGGGACACGAAGGTGTCCCCAGGGGCTCTGGTGGCCACTGCGTGGGCCAGTGCGGCCCTGGGGCTGCCCTTGTCCAGCGGTGCTCCTCAAGGAGCCCAAGTGGAAGGCCTTCACCGCGGCACCCGGTGCCAGCTCTTGTCACAGCCATCCTGCCATCATGGGCAAAGTAAGCCTGCGCGGGCACAGGGCGGGTGGGTGGTCTGCTCGTGTTGGGGGCTGCTGGCTGAAGCAAAGAGGCCTTGGCTTCTGTAGGCGGCCGCCTTCCCACCCACACAGGGAAGCTCCAGCGCTGGCAGCAGCTGCGGCTCCGCTGCCTGTGGCTCTGCCTGCTCTGGACTGGCCACTCTGGGAAGGGGACGCACGCGCACATTTGGGAATGGGAACGCATTGCAGAAGGAGCCCTGCGGCTTTTGAAACCTCCTGAGAGCCGAGGGAGCCGAGGGAGCCGAGGGAGCCGAGGGAGCCGGGCAGCGCGGGCCGCCGGCCTCAGCGCGGGCGCGTGGCAGCCGCTCCGACTGCGACGGCGCTCCCCGCAGGGCGCTGCCACCGGGGGGCCCCGCGCGGGGGGCGGGGGGGGAGCCCGGTGATTGGTCCGCAGCGACATTTGCATACGGGCGCGCCCCCCGCGCCGCTTCCCGCCGCGCCCGGCTACCGACGGTGCACGCGCCGCCCCGCCCCCCGCCGGTGGCTGCGGCCGGAGCCGGGGGGGCGCACCCTTTCCAGAAGCGTCCTTGGGGCGGGAATCAGCTCAGTATCCTGGTTCGAGTGACACAGGAGTAATTTCTCTTCTAACGCTCGGGCAAACTGCACTTTCAGAAGACTCCGGTGTCTGAACTGGTGAAAATACTTTACAGCCAGCCGTGGTGTGGGGGTTTCAAGGTCTCGGTGTTTTCGAGCTCCCCAGGTGCGGGGACGAGGAGGAGCGAGACCCGGGCACTGGACCCGAGCTGCCCGACAGGGTCAGTTCACACCATGAACAGCACACTCACTATCAGTTAGAAAGTTTGCTGAGGAGTTCTCTCTCTCCCGCGACGGCTGCCGTCCTGAGCACCCCCTGCCCCGGTGCCGCAGCCCTGAGCCCTTCCCTTCCCCCCGACGCCGCAGCGCTCGCAGTGTCCCACATTGGCTGTCCCCGCTGGGAGCCCGCGGCTTCTGCGGGTGGAATGGGCTGAGGGTAATCCTTGGGTATTTTATATTGGTATGGGGACCAATATTGGTTCTTTAGTGTTATTAATGGTAATTATCTGGTCTTACGCTATGAAATCTGCTTATATTTAAACCCTCAGGTTTCCTTGTTTTTTCCAATTCCCCTTCCCTGGGTGGAGAGGGGTCATCAGGTGAGAGAATAATTATCTAAATGACAATAAATTGTTGTGGGTTCCTCAAACCACAACAGGAGAGCTTTCTCCTTGTGATGGTGGAGACCCAGCACTGCTCGAGGGGCCCGGGGAGGTTGTGAGGTCACCAGGTTTGCAGTTCCTCAGTCTGGTGGGACCCAGTCCCGAGCCTGGTCACAGGCTTTTGTCAAACTCCGTATGAAACGGGCAGCACAAACCCCACTCTCCTGTTGCTCCTGATTGAGACACCCGTGCACGCAGCCCAGACCTTCGACCTCTGCCGCAGCAGGACTGCGAAAGCATCCTTTCCACCGGGGCTCAGGGGATTCTCTGCCTTCGCAGCCATGGCCCCCGACCTGGGAAGCAGCTGGGCCCGTGGGGACGGGGCCGCCCTCACGCTGCAGCATCCACAATCTCCAGAGCTGGTTTCCAGCAAGATTCAGTTGTTCTCCCTTTGCTCCGTTTTTACTCACGAGCTTCACCTGTCAGCTGGACACGGAATAGACAGGAGCATGCGGGGAGTTCCCATCCCCAAATATGCATCCAGGGCTTTGGCCATATGCCTGCGCAACTACATGCGCCAAGCCCAGGCCCACCTCCCTGTCCTTCCTCTGCTGCAGCACTGGGGACACAAGGCCATCACTCGGGGCAGCTGTGGTGAACGGAGTTCAAGGCAGTTGGCGACGGGTCGCAACTGGCGTTCCCCAGGGCTCGGTGCTGGGGCCGGTTCTGTTTTTATCAATGTCTTTTATCTGTCTTTATCAATGATGTGGAGGAGGGGACGGGGTGCACCCTCACTAAGTTTTCAGAGGACACCAAGTATGGTGGGAGTGGTCTCTACAGCTCCCTGAAAGGAGGCTGTAGCGAGGGGAGGGTCAGTCTCTGCTCCCAAGGAACAGGGGATAGGACAAGAGGGAACGGCCCCAAGTTGCGCCAGGGGAGGTTCAGATTGGATATTAGCAAAAATTTCTTCCCCAAAAGGGTTGTCAAGCACTGGAAGAGGCTGCCCAGGGACGTGGTGGAGTCACCATCCCTGGAGGTGTTTAACAGGCAGGCAGACGTGGTGCTGAGGGACATGGGTTAGTGGTGGGTTTGGCAGACAGACCCTCAACTGCACACCCTTCCCCTCATGTGCCAAAGGCATCAACCTTGGATGTCTCCAAGTGCATAGTGAAATGCCACCTCTCCCTCTGACTCCCACCCCACCGTGCAGCGCTACGGCCCGTTCCCGCATCCCTTTTACCTGGCACGCACAGCCGAGGGCTCAGTGTTAACAGAAAGCACCCAAATCCCCACATGGTGGCTGGAGAGGTGGTAACGTGCTCCCGATATCATCAGGCCCAGCATCACTAGTGACTGGTTCTCCCCACCCACTTCAGCTTGTACTCTCCAGACCTGTGTTAGTGTACCTCTTCCATCGCTCTCATAGTCCCTCACCTCCTGCCTTCGCAACTCTAAGCCTCTTTCATTCTTCCCATCCCTTCTATACCCCATCTGACAACCGTCAGCAGGCTGGAGCACACGCGCCTGGCTTCAAATGCAAGTTTACATGGGAGCCGCTGCACCCCGTACTATTTCATCCCGTTGGGATGTACTTTGTTCCTGCACAGGCAGCACTTGCTGCCCAGAGCACAGCCCTGCACGCAGCCAGCCGGCAGGATGGCAAGCTCACCAGTTGGGCAGTGCTTCAAGAAAAGAGGCAGCTCTGCAGGCTTCTCCGTTGTTGATACAGGGGAAAAACTCACAACAGCAGGCAGCACACTCCCCTTTCAAAGCCAGCAACGCACAGGTGCAGAAAGAAGGCGTTTAACTTAGAACAATCTGAATTTATTGGTGCAAACATTAGAACTCTAGGTGACTGGAAATATTCACAAGTACTCGGAGGAAGCTGTCTGAGATGAAGGGGTGCACGCAGCCAGCGGCCCCCGCTGTCCTACTCACTCCCATTGCAGTGTTCCCGTTCTGGAGTTTAGTCTTCGTGGATGTTGAAAAGTTTTGCTACTTCGTTGAGATCATCATGCTCCTCCCCATCCTTGATGATCTGAAGGAAGGAAAAACACATTAAAACCTGCACATACAATAAACAACCACTGCTGCAAGACTGTACATGGTCACCAGCCACTGCGATGATGAATTTCTTAGATCCTCTCTGAAGCTGTGCTGATGACAACTCACCAAAACGAGGCAGTCCACAACACAACAGTACTTACTACAGCCAAATCTCAAAGTCTCAAGTATAGCATTATCTGGCTACAGGAACGGCTGGAGTTAAAACCAACCCCATGCTCCCTGTAGGATTTGTTTCTGTTGTCTGGATTTCCCTTTACACGTGGGGAGAACAAGCGTCTCCAAAAAGTGATTCCTCTCAGCTCTGAGAAGATGAGCCAGTCTCTTTGCAGTGACAGAGGAGCCACTGTAAGTGGCTTAAACTTGCAAGCCTGTCTTTTAGACAAGGAGACTAAGAGGCCACGGAGCCTGTACATACTTGGCACTCTGATTTAGAGGAAGATTAAGAGAAGGGGCGCTCTGATTAAGAGAAGGAAGGAAAGGATCTCTCTTACATGGGGATGGGAGAAGCAACGGGTTTAAACTGCATTGTGAAAGCTTCAGATTAGATACCAAGGGAAACTTCCAACATTAAGAATAGTTCATTTTGGGCCAGATCACCTGGGGATAGTGTGGAATCACTTTCATAGTTTAAACTACTGAAATTCTCCAAAGATGTTAAAAAAAATGACCTAAGTATAGCTGATCTTACCTTGGAGGATGGAGACAGACTAAGCACCTAGGCTTCTAGGCTGCTTCTAACCCTGACTTTTTGTGGCTGTGTATCTAGGATGATAGATGTTTAAGACTGTTTTAGACACTTGTACATTAGACAAAGCAGCACAAAAATAGGACATTTCACTCTGATGCTCAAGTCGCATGTGATTCTTGCCTGTACTTATTACAGACCTGAAATTGCAGCCATGCAAAGGCAAGGCTTGAAGAATAAACCTGATCCAAGTTGTTTCTGTAAGAATGTTGAACAAACATGCAGAAAAGCACAAGGACATCTCCCGTAATTCACCTGAGACGGGGCTACCATTGGATATTGCACAGCTCTGCTGCGGACAGAGCATCTGCATTTATTTATCCTCATTTTGAATTGATAGGTTGATTTTTCCACAAGAAAAACCCCAATCTAAGCAAGCCTCCCTGTTCAGCACACTAGTCCTGTACTGACCTTTCGAGCAATAGGCATCCTGTTGAAGATGTTCCATAATACGATTCCTACCACAACTTTATCCCTGAGGTAGAAAATGACACCTTTTCCATAATCTTCTCCTTGCTTTGGAACTTGAGGTGTGGGTGAAGAGCTTGGAGAAATGTGAACTTCTGAGGCTTCTGCTTCTGTTTCACTCTCTGATCGAATACCTGTCCCTAATTCAAAGACAAGAGATATCAAGCATCCAGTGCAGGAAAAAAAGCAGCGGCTATTTGCCTGCGATGGTGAAAGCAGACTAATGAGCAGGGTCTGTAAGAGACTGAGGTGTGTTTCTTTGAGTCGTGTCCAGCAAAAGTTAAGTTTCAATAACACAAGAACGAAGCAATCCTAGCGTGAAGCACAACACTGACAATTCCCAACTTTCATCACCAAATGCCAAAGACAGAACACTCTACTTCTTCCAGGCACCATATGCAAGATACACGTGCTTGGATCCACGCGATCTTTTTTGTGCAAAACCTGATCATTTTATTGCTACGGAGAAAATTAAGCTTCACTGGGAAAAAAAGGTTTGGTTTTGGTAAATGAGTTACATGATGTCTTCTTGGAAGAATGTTATGTTTTAATCACATTTTAATATCAAAACCAGCCTTTAAAGCTTAGTCTAGAAAAGAACCGAACAGATTGATGTCTCCTAGTGCTCCACGCTGAGATCAGACGGACTCTGTGGCCACTACACAGAGCGAGACACAAAACCCCCCGTGCACGCAGACGGCTCCCAAGCATGACTGTAGCCCTACCTGATTGCTCTGTCACACTTTTCGGTGTGTCTTTTGCTGTTGCTTTAGCAAAGACTCCTACTGTTGGCAAACTACTGTCAACAAGGCCAATGGCTTCGTACCCTACATTAGGACCCAGGTCGCTCCTAGGAATGAAGCAGAAAAAAAAATAAATCATTTGTAGCATTAGTGAGACAAATACAAGGCAATTCCATCCAGCCCCAAATCCTTAATGACGGGTGTTGTGCGAGACAGATCATGGTATGCAGGAGAAATGACGCACATTAGTCTCTTCTGCATACATTAGGGTGGGACAAGGAGTCAAGACACAGCAAGTCTAAGGCCATCAGTTTCAGAAGAAACCAGTTCAACGAACAAAAACTTAAAATACTTAAGGCCTGCTCCCTTGAAGGAAGCTGGGTTGCTTCCAAGAGCTGCATATCTCTCGACTCTTTAGAAAGTCACACATCTGACCTCAACATTGAAATGTGAGGATCAGGACGCAGTTAGTAGGTACCTGCAAAAATCTCCTCTGTTGTTTGCTTAGTATGAATGTGACTAGGAGACAGAGTTGGGACAGAAGCAAGCGTTCCTCCGGGTCCTAATAAGACCATTTGACCAAACTTGTGGCAATGCTGAGTTATAAGCATTAGACTTTGCAGCACAGACAATTATTTAGTGCATATTTCAGAAAGCATTTAAGGAATATTAAAGAGAAGAACACATTGCTGTAACACCTCCTCAAACTGGGCACCAGCTGAATTTGAACTGGGCTGCTTACAGGAGTCAAGCAACCGTGATTGCAGTAAGTCCAATGTGTCGAAAGCATTCCCAACTATGCTGAGGAAATAAATGCATCCCACAAAACAATTTGGATATCTCTATGTACATCACTACCTTTCTGGCCAGAATCCTCCAGCACAGACTGGCGTTACTGAAGGAATACCAATAATGTGCCAGCTGACCAGACTGGGCACCCAGCAGTGGGTAAGTCAGAGCTCAGGAGCTCTGTTTCCTCAACATCCTGAAAAAATGCAGGAGGCGTTCTTGCTATTTGCCAGCTTTTTAGCACAGGAGAAGGAAGTCTCACTCAGCGAGTGCTGGCAAACCCCCTGAGTTAACACCTGTCAACAAAACACAAGACTGCAACTCCCAGTCCCCCAATTGCCTGCATCTGTGTCACGGTCAGAGCATCCTAAAGAAAAACACACAATTGGACTGGATGCTTCTGTGTCCTCGTTTAGAAGTGACATGAGAAACTCTTCTAGGTCCAGAGCCCGTGCAGTATAGACCAAGTGTTCAGTTAAACAACAGCCAAGTCATAAATAACTGTTTTTGAGGGGGTTTCTCCAAGAAAAGCAAAACTTCTTCCCTGATATTTAAATTCCTGCTAACTTTACATTTCTGATCTTGAGCTAACAGGCTTTGGGATATTTTGTGTGTGTGTGTGTGTGTGTGTGTGTTATTTTTTGGTTTTAGGGGGGGGTTGTGTTTTGTTTTGAGAAGAACTTCAAAAAGTTACAGCATAACTGCCCATTTTCTCGATACCTCTCTCTGGAAAACAAGAAGCTTGCACTACTACTCCTGGATGCAGCGATGCGTTGCTACTAAAGCATGAGTTCAGCTCATCAGCAAAGGTGCAACACAACTGAAACCAAGAGTTTTGTGCTGGGGAACTTCAGATAATTGTAACAGAAAAGCTGCTGCTAAGTTCAACCTGTAAATTAGCCTTCTCTGAGGAAACGAGCTGCTCTTTATTGCTACTTGCTTTGCTGAATGGGACTCATTCAGGGAAAAACTGGGATCTGCAGGAAGGAAAAACATTTCAGAGAGGTCACGGCAGAGCAGGGAATGCTCAAATGCCCTCCCATTCCCTGAGCTTCTGGGAACACGAAGCTGCACGAGGGATTTGCTGAAGTAGTTCCACTACACTGAGGAAACAGAAACCTTTACACGGTGTCATAGCTCCTGCAATGTGGCCAAGTAAGAAATACCAAAAGGAGAAATCAACGTTACCAGAACATGGACTGATGCCAGTAGGGCTTCGCAGCTCCTGTCATGTTTTCTCCAGCTAGTCTTCCACTCACAACAGCATGATCGTGGTGCTCTACACGTCTCCTACCTAGTTTGATATCGTAGAAGCAAGCAGCATCCCCTGCCTTAAAAAGAATCATTCAGTGAGGACTCGACATTGACATCGAAAGCTTAAATTAACATACAAACAAAAAAGGGCATTGGGACGAGAACAAACTAGAACTACGAGCTGAGGTTTTCTGACAAACCCCAAACACCACCACCACCTTATCCCACTCCCCAGGCTACACAAGTCCCAGTTTCTCAGCATTTTTCACCGATCTTTGGAAAAATAAGACAGCATCAGGTACATTTTTCCAGAGGAATCACAGTCTCGACTCCCACCAAAGGGACTCTTATGCAATAGAGTAATCCGCGCTATCTTTGTTACCCCAATTCCTCTTACACAGCATAAATATTCAAAAACTCGTACAGTCGTTACCACAGCAACAAAGCGTGCCGTGGTGCATGAGCAGACTCCATGGCTGCCAGCAGGATCTGCACAACTGGTCTCATTCCTTGCTGTTTTTTTGCCTCATTCACCTAATCGAGGTATACCAGCCCCCGTAACTCCGTGTATTCTGACTGCATCATCACAACCAGCAGACAGAAATCTCATTTGCACATACTCACCACCCAGATATTGGAGCGTGCCTGCAGCTCCGCATTCACCCTGAACCCGCCAAAGTCCGAGTCCACCTCCAGCCCAGCTGACTTTGCTAATTCCACATTAGGCTCCAGCCCTACTGCAGCCACAATATGATCCGTCTCCACCTGTTTGGGAATTCATAATTATTATCTTAATTCTCTCAATGCCCCTGCAGACTTCACCCTCTCCCTGCTTTTAAATTTACCTTTCGGCCATCCTTCAGTTTAATCACCAGCCGATTGCCAGAGACAGAGACAGACTTGACCACAGCGTTAGGCATGACATTAACACCCTCTGGAAATAAACACAGGAAACTTAAAGGCTTGCTCGGGGGTCGACGGGCTTCAGCTGAAGCAGGCATCTTTGGTGCAGATGCAGGCAGAGCAGGGGCAAGGTGAGGGACCAAGGGAGACGCCACCTCATCTTTGCTGCATGTGTCAGTAGTTTGAGTGAAGCACGAGCAGAAAGAAACCCAGCTAAAAAGTTTGAAAGAGCTACTTAGATGATAACCAAAAGCACGTCTCATATGATGACAAAGTCGCATCCAAAAGTACTCCCCAAGTCAGGTTTTCAGGCACTAAGGACATTCGATTACCTATTGCTGTGTCGCAGCCAGACCCAGAGGTCCAACAAAGCAGTCCATAAACAAAAGTAAGTCAGACCTGTGGGTTATCAGGCCCTGCAATCTGCAGCCCAAACTATAGGCCTCCTCCCTCTATCCCCACTCCCCTCACCAATGCACAGGAATATATTCTGCACTTAATATAGCGAGTGGAAAAGGTATCTCGGGTCTTACCGACTTTATCAGCTAAACACTGCAGCAGCTGGCCTTACAAAGGTGTATGCGTAAGGCATGGGGCTACACAACCCTTCTCCCAAAGTGACTCTAGGATGACTGCATTAGGCTGTCAGAAGTCAAATTATTCAAAGCTAGAGCAACTCAGAAGAGAAGAACAGGCAGTTATCGTAAGACAACTTTGGTTCCAGATTACAGAGGCCATTACAGGAACTCGCAAGTATGGCAGCAGGGATCATTCTGTGCAGGAACAGCCAGATGGAAGATCTCACTGGCTCCAGCATGCAGATTTGCTTGGCTTTCCCAGAGGAACTGCTGAGAAGCCAGATATTCATGGCAGCTCTGTGCTACCCAAGCTACCTGAACTGCAGCTTGTTCTGTTCTGCACCTGGGCCACCTTGCAAGGGACCCAGTCCTCCTGAGGCTCCACTGACAGAACGAGCAGAGAGCTGTATTTCACAAGGAAGAGCTACGCAACAGCCACTGGCCTAAACACCACAGCTCTGCCACTCGCAGAGGAGGAGCACTGGAGTGCAACTTCACCTCTCCTGACTTTCTCTGTGGTCCAGTTGCTCAGATATTCAGGCAAGACTTTGCCCATATTGCCATTCTCTGGAAACAGCTGAATCACCTCCAGGCCTCTGGTTCGTGCTGGAAGGAAAGGAAAGAGGAGGCTTCTTACAACCCATGGATAAAGAGCAGCAGCACAGACTTCAGGACACAAACATATGCTTTACTTTACACAAGGAGCTTGACAGAAGTTTCCAGAACTGGGAGTTCTGGCTCCCAAATTTTCCACAGGAGTCACAAAGTGACTGGCCACTGTTTCACACACACCTACAAACTCTAGGGTAACAGACAGCAGACTTTTAAGTAAAATGCTTAGTATTTTTGAGAAAACTTCCCTTATTAGAGAAATTACTGTAAAGACACTACTCAAAAACTTCTACACACCTGACGGTAAGAATCCAGTTGTTCACAACCCCTTTGGCATAATAGTTTTAGGGTGGCTTTTAGCATTTAGGGAGCAAATATAACTTTTTATGGGGTGGAATGACTTTGCAACATGCGCTGGCCTGCAAAGCTTCCAGGGACCCCAACTTACAAAAACCCTTGTGGTCAGGGGCTGCTCGACAGCTAATGAGAGGGAAAATGAAAAACCAGGTCAGGCCATACAGCCAACAAAACACACGTGCATTAAGGTTATTGCAGACAAACTGCAAGTCTGTGCAAAAACTCAGCAGTCGGGGAATGAAAAGGAAGT
Organism: Pluvialis apricaria; assembly: GCA_017639485.1. Taxonomy (NCBI): domain Eukaryota; kingdom Metazoa; phylum Chordata; class Aves; order Charadriiformes; family Charadriidae; genus Pluvialis; species Pluvialis apricaria. The sequence goes on from CM030017.1 coordinate 751,534, forward strand.
TTATCATGTTTACATTCAATGTCTACCACTTCCATCAAGGTGCCAGCTGAAGACAAGCTGCCTGCAGCAGCACACTTACCTCTTCTTCCCAGAGCACAGGCCAGCTCACTGCCAAGAAAACCACCACCAATAATTGTGATGGACTTGACTTCTCTTGAAATCTTCTCCAGACTTTTGAAGTCCTCAATCTGAAAGAAGATTTGTTCCCATTTCAACAGCAGGCAGAAGATATTTTTCTCCAATTTCTCCCTTTGAAATAAGGGCAACTCTCTCCCCAACTTAGAAAGGGAAACATGTTTCTCCATCCTCCTGTTCATCTATCGTACAGAAAAAACTCTCAGGCTTCCTACTGTTTGTGCAAGCTTTTCCCTGCCCAGGCAATCTCAGTCCTGCATTTTCCCCTAACTTTCAAGAAAAATTACAATGAAGTTTCTAGACACAAATGTACCACAGCACATACATACAGTGCTACAAGGATGCCACAGCTTACATCATCCATCTTTCCCTTCCCACAGTTGAGCAGACTGGATCTTAGGGGAAGCCCAGCATGGAGCAGAACGTTCCCATAAGGCTTCTTATTCCCGATTCATTCCCTGGACCAGACTAAGGAGAAGCCTGCATGCCTGTTTTAAATCCCATGTTTTCAAGAAAGAGTATTATGTCAACAAAAAGTAACTCTACAGCAAAAACCAGAAGACCATTGACTGACTTCCGTGTCTTTTATTCACTTTGTCCCAAGGCACAGGTGAAGAAATGCTATGAAGAAGGCATGGATATCAGTTTATTAGTTCATCAGAAAAACTATTTAGGCCAGTCCAAGAGCTAACATGAACACTCAACTTCATACTCAGCATGGGTATCAGTTTTAGTCCATCAGAAAACTATTTAAGCCAATCCAAAAGCTAACATGAACACTTAACTTCATACTCAGCTAAAATTTCACAGCATGAGAGCAACCTCTGTCCTGTCTCAGGCCAAAGGCCAACCTCGCGCCCGTGTGCTGCAGAACTGTGGCCTACGCTTACTCAAGAAGTGTGTGAGGCTCGAGTACTAAGCTAGCTTCCTGTGTCTTCTCATGGTCCTGAAGGCACGCACTGCTTACAGTCCAAACTGACTTGCAAGGCTTACATTGCTCGTGTTTTTAAAAGGGCTGGAAGGTGCAGCAAAGTCATACAGGAGGGAAACTAAAAAAAAAAAATAATCACACATTATTACAGCTCTCAGGCCTGAGGCAAGCAGATGAGTGGCCTAGGAGACTCTACCCTGTTTACCTGCCTGGGGAAAAGGAATAAATAGCAAATGGACTCCTGGTTACCAGCTGAGGGAAGCAGCTGTCCTGGACCCAAACCAGAGGAGTTAAAAAGCTGAAAACAGTGGTACTGGCTCTGATGTATTTCAACCTCATCCCAGGACTAGCAGCACCTGGAGATTACCTTTCGGAACAGTGTCAGCCTTCGCTGTACATCTTTTCCTGCTCTTTCAATGGCGGGTAAGTTCCTTGGGGAACCACCTGAGGGCAAGAGCAGAGAGAGAGACTAATGATACCATGGCCATGCTACTGGCTATCCAGACAACGCAAAGCTATCTTTAACCTGGACTGTGCTTTCCAAACTGTTACAATATCATAGAATGGTTTGGGTTGGAAGGGACCTTGAAAATCATCCAGTTCCAACCCCCCTGCCCTGGGCAGGGACACCTCCCCCCAGCCCAGGGTGCTCCAAGCCCCGTCCAACCCGGCCTTGGACACCTCCAGGGATGGGGCAGCCACAGCTTCTCGGGGCAGCCTGCGCCAGGGGCTCACCACCCTTGCAGGGAAACATTTCAGGTCCTAATATCTGATCTAAATCTCCCCCCTCTTCCAGCTTGAAGCCATTCCCCCTCATCCTATCACTCCATGCCCTTGGAAAAGGTCCTTCCCCAGCTCTCCTGGAGCCCCTTTAGGCACTGGAAGGCCGCAATAAGGTCTCCCCAGAGCCTTCTCTTCTCCAGGCTGAACAATGCCAACTCTCTCAGCCTCTCCTCACAGGAGAGGTGCTGCAGCCCTCTGATCACCTTTGTGGCCCTAATATGCTCTATTCCCTGTTGCTGTCTGGGTTTTTAACATGAAAGACCTTCTGTGTGAGCAGCAGGTGACCCAACAGCCACCCAGAGGAAAAAGATCTAATGCTATACACCTTGCTTCACTGACTAGAGACAGCCAGTTCCACTTAAACCACAGAGGGCTGTAGAGCTGCTAGGGTTAGATGCTGGAGCAGTGCTCTGCCCAAGCAAGAGCTTGTTGTTCTGCTTCCTACTGCTACAGGCAGGATTTGAAAAGGCTGACCTGCGCAGGAGTTCCTTTACTGAGTTATTGGGGAAGTCACCTTTTCCTCCTTCCCTGCTGATTCTCACAGGGGAAAACTTTAAACGTCCCAGAGAAGCTGGCCGATGCGAGGCAGGTGAAAAACCCAATGGCATGGTTGCCTGTATGACTGTCCTTCATGTGACTGCTCTGCCAAGTGTCTGACGCAGACTGCAGAAACTTCCTTGTAAAATAAATGCCACTGAAATAAAAAGCCTGTCACAAGAGAAAGAACAAGGAGAAAAAAACCCCAACAACTTACCAGTGGCAATTAGACATTTGTCATAGGATATCTGGGTACCATCACTGAGTTTCACTATGTTGCCTCTAACATCCATATGCACAACCTGCAAAATCAAACAAGCAGGAGAGCTCAAGCTTCCATGCACTGTAGACCATTTGAGTTAAACTGCACAGACTATTGATTAGAGAAGCAAACTTGGAAGTAACATTCTCCCACCTTTAAGTTATTAAAGGGTGTGGGAGGGGGAAAAAGAGAAGACTGGAAGTAGTAATTGAGACATCTTTGGCAGCCATCATAGATCAGGTTGATCTTCCCAGGATCTGAGTCTAAGAAATGGACCCAGACGCCTAGTGTAGTTCAGCACCAAGAGGAGTCACTTGAATCTTATTTTAGAAACATATAAAAAACTAAGTAAGGGAATATATCAGAAGCCTCACATAAACCTTTTCATGTTCCTGCTGCTTCTGCACAATGCTTTTGCTCACATTATATCCCACTATTCAGCTCACTCTGCTCTCCTTACCTCACCCTCTGACCGATACATAGCCTAGTTCGATTCTGTCACACTCTAAGCTGTACATATTCTTGTCCCATCCCCAAACTCTAGAGTTATTATCCTTCCCTCTTCCCCATCTTCCCTCAGCTCACTACTCTTCCTCAAACTCCTCCGTTTTCAAACTTCACTCATGCTGTCCGTAAGGTTAGTGTGGTCCCTGCTTCGTCATACACACTTTTCCTGAACTTGTCCACATTCTCCTCCTCAGCCAACCCTCCACACCACCATCTACAGTTGTTTAGATTCAGCTTAGAGCACAGGCCCTGCTTGGGAAGAACTGTATGACGCTAGAACAACAGCTAGTGCTGTACCCACCTTCTTGCCACAGAGAACTGCTACTCCACCATTTTCTACAAAAGGCAGATCACGAACAGGCACATAGAATGACGGCGGCTGGAAATATATACTGAAAAAAGCTCCATTATCAAATGGGTTCCACTTTCTCTGTGATACCAGCTATTCAGCAATTACCGATAATACAAAGACAACTCTATGCATTCATAACAAGCTCCAGAATTCTTATTTATCTATTTTCAAGAATTAGGGTCTTCACACAGTTGAAGTTCAAGGGTTTAGAACAGTAAGGCTTTATCACAAGAATCAAATGTGATCCAGGGTCCCTGGAGCTCTGCTCTAAACTATAAAGCTATACCCTCGCCTTTACTATTAACTTATTTCACAGGATTTCTGCCAGTGGTGGTGTATGTCGAAGGGAATCGTAGCAAGATTCAAGAGGTATTAAGTACTGAGCAAACTCTCGTGTGGGAAGCAGCACTCCTCTTGCCAACTGCCAGCACTGCCACACTTTTCAGTCTGCTCCTTAGTGCTTGACTGACTTGTTTGTATCTTCTCAGCATCCCTGGGAAGCCACGCTTCACAAGGCTGCAGCCTACATCATGGAGACTCGCGGACTCCACAAGGTATCAGTCAGCTGCTCCAGTGCAAAACAACACACACAAGCTCTGCACACAGCATGCAATGCTGTCCCTTCTTCCATCAGCCTAGTGACACCGCACACAGACACACGCACACCCCTGGGCTCGCTTCACAGCGGACACAAACACAGAAATCGACCCAGCGATTTGTCCACACAGCACTCTGGGGTCCTGCAAAGCTCTGCAGTGGCTCTCTCACAAGAACAGTTTGATCATTGTCAACTTTTCATTAAACGCTCTCCTTCATCCCTGCTACCCGTAAGTGACACATACCTCCTCTCTTTGCCATTCCACTGTTTGAATCGCAGAGTCTCTGTCACATTTGGATCATCTGAAAACCATAGTTCTTTGGAAAGAGGTGGACGCATATAGGGCAGGGCTGGATCTTCGGACACAATCAGCACCTTTAATCAGTCATTAAAAACATCAGCTGTATTGATGCCAGGCAAATAGCAAAACACACAAGAGAGGCTCTGAAGCAAGCACAGTATTCAGCCATCCACACAGCTCTGCTCCAGAACAGGGCATCTCTTACCCGGGCACCAGGGTCACGAGCCCGAATGGATCTGGCAGCAGCAAAAGCAGCAGTTCCTCCACCGATCAGCAGGAAAGGAACGTGAGATGGGACCTCAGGGCGAGTTCCCGGAGCTGCAGGTGACAGATTGGACAGCTTACTGCAAATACAGCAGGGAAAACGGCCCAGCCCCAAAGAACAGCGTACGTCACCAGATGCCTTTCACATACAGACTGCCTTTGGCAAACTGCCCTTCAAATACCTTCTCCTCCCCTTCCCTTCCACCCCAATATAAAGAACCATCCTGTTGCTTCACTCAAAGCTCGCTCCCTCCGTAAATCAAACTGTCAGATTTCAGCAAATTGTTTTTTTCTGAGCTAGATCTGCACAGCTGAGCTCAATGACAATCGCAGAGTTTTGGAATAGAAAAGAATGCTGCTTACATTTGCACAGCTGGGTGAAGTGGTTGCAAAGTCAAAGACTCACAAAATTCATTTCCAGCTTTCAGAAACTTCATATAAGACCAGGATATACTCTGTACAGTAGATTCAGGATAGCAAAAACATGCTTGGCCTCTACTCTGGCCAAACAACGCAGCAGAGAGCCAACATTCGGGTTTTACAGTAAGTGACAGTTTGCTGAGCTAGTAAGAGGAACATAGCCAAAAGATTCTTCAAAATGCCGGGAGAAGAGACATGGCCTGGGTGTCATTCAAATCAGAAAATAATTTTTAAAATTATTTGGAAAATACGAATAGCAAAATGTTTGATCTAGCTGCATGTCATCTTTAAGAACACAAATCAACTTGTAAGCAAGATGAAAACTCTGCGCTGGCCATTCAGTGAACGGTTTATAAGAAAGTAAAGTTCCCTAAAATGCCAAGGCTTATTTTTCTGTAATTTTATTTTAAAAGGAGACCAACTTTTGAGTCCCTAACAGAATGCATTTTCTCCCACATGCAGGTCCTGTTTCTAAGCAACATGCAGTTAAACCGTATGTAGGAATAAAACAGTCAGTTAAATATTACCATCAAGACTCACCTGCTGTGCCCCGAGAAGCAGCACCTGCATCTGAAAGAGAAGACAATGATTTATTCAGCGAAGCACAGGCTATCAAGGATACTGCAGTTCGGGGTGGACTCAAGGAGACCACAGGATTAACAGACTCTCTGCTATAAAGGGACTGACTCTCCAGAAACGTAGACTTACCAAGACCTCTGCTTCCGCAGTTATGCTCTCACTGTCTGTTCTCCAGCCTCAACCCTGACAAACATGTTTTATCCTCTCCCTCAAACCAAAGCAATGCGTTTTCTGTCCTGTCTGCAGGATATTCTTTCTGTTGGCTTCCTAGTAAAATGACATAACACACCCTATCTTCTATGACCTAAAGCCACTGTTAGTAGGAAATATATCGTCCTCTGGCTCGATAGTTCAGACACAACGGTTTGAGATCTCAGCCCACTATGCACGGGACAGGATTTTGTGCTGGCAGACCATACTGTCCCTTTGGAATCACAGTGTCTTTCCCAGACTGTGTAAGGGTAAAAGCCAAAAGCAGGGCTAACTCTTTTCTCCTTTTATCACACAAGTCATAAACAGCAGAAAGGAGCCCCAAGAGATAACTTTATCCTCACAATTATCTGTAAAACAGAGCCTTGTTCTGGGTCAGGGAAAGCTAGCACCATCTTCTATGCTGGGAAGACATAGGAATTCACCGAGACGTGACAATGCTCTGAAGGCACAGCTTAAGCTAATCTGTGTTTTCAGAAGGGCTCTGTTCCATTTGTTTTAGAGGTCTCGAGTCAGCAGCTTACAAAAAACAGACCCAAACCTAGAACTAGCAGGCTAGTACCCACCAGGAGACGATTCCTTTTCTTGAGATCGTGTAGTTATTGTTGTGACACGGCTGGTGAATCGCTCTTTGTTTTCTCTCAATGTTCTGTATACCTGGAGACAGACAAGGAGATATTTACCTTGTATATGTTACAGCATCAAGGCACCATTCTGCTTCTACCCCCCGACAGGCTTTTGTCTACCCTGCTTGCTCAGAAAAGCCATCTGCTTTCAATTAAAGCACACGGACCAAAATATACCTCACTGAAAATAGTGCCCATAAAGGCATGTATACATAGCTACAAGAGCAATGCGCTCAGAAAAGGATCTGCTCTACATATGATGTGATGGATCTCAGTTGTCTGGTTGCTTCCCATAAGCAATCAACCCTTCTGCAGATGTTTGGCCTTTGGGCTGCAGACCTGTTTCAAGAGGAGCCATATACAACAAAGGAAATGCAGTCAAACCAACCCCAATAAGCTATTTGCAAGCTAGGCCAATGCACACAGCACAACACAAGGCTGCAGAAAAGGAAGAAAAATTCAAGGCAAAAAGCAACTCCCAGCTTCAAAAGCCTAGAGCAGCTGGACAGAACGAGCAAACAACCTTACTGGCTTTCTTTAGGCCAGATGTTAGAGGTGTGTTAGCAGTGGTAACATTGCTGATGTTAGCAGTGCTCTTCAGACACAGGAGCGTGGCTGTTGTAGGTAACAGCCTTCAGCTGGAAGAGATTCCCGTGTCTGAACACTGACCTTCTGTTTATTTGTCTGTTAAACTCAGGATACAGTATAAGCATAGCCTGCATGCTCTGGGGATACAATTTAGTGGTACAGACAAGGAGGGAACATCTTTTAAGACATCATGTTAACTTCCAAGAAAAAGTGGAAATGTAGAGGAACAAAAGACAAGGAGACTGCTGGAAGCAGGTCACAGTATGATATTTTCCCCCAGTTAACAAATTAGAGGGAAGAAAACACTGTTTTAAAGGCAAAACCTAGCCTTGCTAATAACCCGTATCACATGTTCATGACATTAGTTTTCATATTGCATTGCTTATAAAAGACAAAAAAAACCATCAAAACAGTCTGAAACACAACTGCCTATCCAATTACTGGATTTTGAACTGTGAAAGAATATTAAAACTGGAACATCTCCAGCAAGAAATAAAAGCCTCCTAAATGTAAAGGCACGACAGGTAATGCTGCAGCTGATGCCAAACCACTTACTGTTAGCTAACCGAGTGTTATGACATCCAAACTATGTTTGAACAAAAGTTAATTCCTTTGGGGAACTGAAATCTGTTTTTCTCCCTAGATATTCTGCATTTTACCAATTTCCACAATAAGGTGTTTTATGACATAGCAAATAGCCTCAAACAAGAACTGAGGCATTTAATGCCAGGCACAAGAAAGAGCACAGGCAGACAAAAGCATATCCAGGGAACTGAAACAACATCACAAAAATCAGAAAATGAGAACCCGTCAGTGTTGAAAAGAATTAAGATATTTTTAAAGCCTTTTGCTTAAACATATAAAAGTCAAGGTTAAGAAAACTACTTCTGCTTTCGCAAGCAGAACCATGAAGTTTTTAAGCAAGTCCGAAGGGCAGCATACAACAAATTAAATCTGATCCCTTAGAAAAAAAACATTATATACATGCAAAATATCAAATCAGGTCTTCAGGATAAATTTTTCCAAAGGGACAATGCCAAGTTCTTTCTAGTCAGAAACATAGCTGTTTATTTTGCCCGATAATGGAGTGATATTTCTGTGCTCTTCTCTGAAGAAATCACAGTTAGACAAGTTTTCTTTTCTTTTCTCTAGCATACTTATATTCAGTTATTTCCTTTTCTTTTATGTCAAGGTTACTGATATCAGAATAGATGTGTTAATTAATTTGTGCCTTTCTGATGGTTACAAATTGAAGATGGCCAGTTTGGGTTTTAGATTTATGTAATGTGGAAAAGTTAATTCCAAGGCACTTTTTCCCCACTAAGAACTACAGTGTTTGAGAATATAAAATTTGTTAACTTAAATTATTTGACAATGTCCCTTGAAATCAAATATCTGAGGCCAGGGAGCACAAAGACGGTTTAGTTAAAGTAAATGGCTAACTTGGTACAACATACAGAAAGGCACCCTCCCCCTACCCTCTCACCCAATTAAAAGACATTTATTTAAGCATCTTACATAAGCTCCAGTCCCAGTGACTGTTCCTCCTACAATTAAGTATAACAATAGGTTGCTGCCAGCTTTGCCAGGAACACCTGAAGACGTCAGTGATCTAGAAGGGCATCTTAGATGATGACATTGCAAAACTGTAGGTGAAGACAGGCAATGAAAGAGAAGAGAGGGAAAGAGCTGAATATTAAGGACTCTTGATTAAACAGGTCTTGGGAAAAGCAGAATGTGCTTTGTAATTTCAGTTACCTTGTTTGTTTAAAAAAGTACAGCAAGGCACAGTAAAGGATATTTAAAGGGAACAGGAAAAGACTTTTCCTCCATGCATTCTTTTGAATTTTTTTTTTATTTCCCAGGAGCCTTCTGCATGTGAAGAGTTTCATTAGGAGAAAATCTTGCAACTTTTAATGAATGTGATCCTCTAAGAGAAAGAATTTTGAAACAAAGATTTGTGTGAGGTAAACTTAGGACCCGTCCACTCCTAGGTAATGCTGCTACTCTCCAGCTGTCTGGGAATGTAATTTACTCTTTAAGTTGGGCTGAAAAAACTTTATCCTTTTGAATTGGATATAAATGTACGCTCACTAGTTTTGGGCTGATTTTGTATATTCACACAACCTAAACACTGATGTTCTGAATTGAGATTTGGCAAAGAATGGTTTACTTTGGTATTAAAAGTATATGCCATCCAATGCTCCCTGAACTCTATGCTGCTATCACATACAAGACAACAGACGGAGCTGCAGTTAGTCATAGTATGTAAAAAAAAGAGTGCCTTTATAGTAGAAAAAAAACCACAACCCTAAAAGGTAACTGAAATTACAGTAAAAAAAATAAATTATCATAAGAAGTTAATTTCCAGCCATCTTAGTTAGCTCCCCTTTAAGTTTTCTGAAGGAGGAAATAGCTACACAGATAAAAAGCTAAGTGAAGTTAGCTGAAGTACAGCAGACGCTTGACAGGAGAGATGTATTGCAGCTTCTTTCCATGAACTACCTTTCTACTTACATAGGCACCCGCTCCTAATGTTGATAAGCCCACAATAAGGACAAACACAGAACTATTGCCTTTGCCCCCGGGCACACCAGAGCTAGCCACTTGTCTGCTCATCTGCAGTTTTATGGGAACATTCCAGCGCTGCAACAAGTTGCCTAAGGAATACAATTTATTAGAGAAAAACACAAAAAGACTGTCAATACAAAGTTATGTTTTGAAATTCAGAGACCAAGTGATTTCTGAAACCAAGTAAACAATCTACTTGTTTGAAACGCCCAGTACCACATCTGAGTGACTGCAGTGAATTATTCTCTGCCATAAACAATGGCTCCAGGCAGTTGTGGATACCAAAAACATCTGTAAGATCAAAGAGTAACTGAACAAATTAATAGCAGGAGTATCTACTAGGAAGCTAGAAAGACCATCTCCAGCTGAAGGAGCCTTCAAGCTACGTATCGCTGGGAGAGTACATCAGGCATGTGCATGTACTGCGCATTTGCTGTTCTTACGCCCTTCTCCAGGTCTCTTCTGTCAGAGGTCCAAAGATGCACTTTGCTCTGCCACGTGTGAGCAGAGGCTAACATAACTTCATTAGGACGAGCAGTAGGTACGGTTCTACCAGCAAAAAGTCCTTCTGCCAACACAGCTTATTCCACTGAGGTGAACTACCAGCACAAACGCGCTTCTGCTGACAGAAAGGGCATTCCAAATGAGAAGGAGTAGCAATGCTTGCCAATCCACGCGAAGGCATCTACCAGCATGCAAGCAAGACAGCGCATCTAGCTGCACAGCTATATAACATGGTCAGTGGGTTTTTTTTTTTTCACTATAGTTTAATCACAGAGATCTGATTGGGACAGGCAGGAGTCTAAGTGGAGCAGTCACAGTGATGGCTCCAAGTGCTGTCGACAGCGCTGCCAGCCCAGCTGGAGCTGCCAGCGGTGGTTGGGCTCTTCTGCAGAACCTGCTCCCACCGGGCGCCGAAAACACCTTCCGCCTCCTCCGAAGCTCAGACGACACGCGAACTGCCAGACCCATTCCGCCTCTTGGTGGAATCACCTTACTTGTGATAGAAACCCGCAGCAAACCCACAAGCATCCAAACAGATACGAATACGCTAAACAGCTCCATCCAACTCACGGTTTCCCAAAACATGGAAGTTTTCCCTCCCGTTCCCGGGAGCCGGGCACCGATCTGCGCCTCCATCGCCCTGCCTCCGTTCCACCCCCACTCCATTTCCCACCCACAAGCCTGATGGTGCGAGCGGTGGAGCGGAGCAGCCCGGCCCGCCGGTGCACCGAGGGCAGAGCAGCGGCCCCGCGCCCGTTTGGCCGCTAAAAGCCTGTTTGGTGTTTCTTTGTCAAATTACCTCCTCGCTCGGCAGCGCCCAACGCCGCTGCAACGGCGGAGCGGCTGCCCTCTGCCCGCCTAACGGGAGGCGAGAGCCCTCGGGCGAGCTGCACCTCGGGGAAACCGCCGGTTCCTCACGGCAGCCGATCTCCCCGGGACACCGGCCCCGCGGGCAGGGAGCTCCGGGCCGGGCCGCCGCTCCGCCGAGCCACACAGGCCATAGCAAGAAGCGCCCCGACCCGCCGGTGGGAGGAAGCCAGCGGCAGGCACCGTGCCCGCCGCCCTCACAGAGCCACAACCCCCCCCCCCCCCAAGGGACTCGGGCCTACCGCACCGGCAGGGCCCCACCGGCCTGCCCGCCTCCGTACCGGGGGAGACAGGTCCCGGTCCCGGTCCATGACTGACCTGCGGCGGCGCGGCCCCGTGGTGCGGGGCTGAGGGGGCGCAGGGCTCGCGCCAGCCCCCCCGCGCCGGCGGCGGCGGCCACGCTGCAGCGGAACATGTCGCCGATCGCCTCACGCCGCTCCCGGCCCCGCCGCCCGCAGGGCGCATGCGCCGCCTCCCGCGCCCCATTGGCTGCCGCGCCCTCCTCCCCCCCCCCCCCCGAGCCTTTCCGCGTGGGCGCTCTGGCTCCTCCGTCTCTATGGTAGCGCCGCCATGTTGCGGCCTCCTCGCTGCCTCCCGCGCCCACCCCGCCGCTCCGCCTCCACCGGCCCTGGCCGCCGTCTGCTGCTTTCCACCCCCATCTTCTACGCTAACGGGCCGCCGCACATCGGGCACCTCTACTCCGCCCTGCTTGCCGACGCCCTGCACCGCCACCGCGGCCTCCGCGGCGCCGGCCCGGGCCGCCTCTCCACGGGTGAGCCTGTGCGCCGCGGCCCCGCGCCCTCCGGCTCCTCCCCGGGGCTCACCCACCTCCCCCGGGGCTGTCATCGCTCCCCGTGTCCCCGTGCCCCCTCCCCACGGTCCTCTCTGCCGTTTCAGGGACCGACGAGCACGGGCTGAAGATCCAGCAGGCTGCGGCCACTGCAGGGACTTCGCCAGCGGAGCTCTGCGAGCGGGTCTCGGGCCTTTTCAGGCAAGCCTTGACCCAGGCCGCCGTCTCCTTCACAGACTTCGTCCGCACCAGCGAGCCCCGCCACCAACGAGCCGTGCGTCATTTCTGGGGGGCGCTCCGTGACAGCGGGGCTCTCTACAAAGGGTGTTACGAGGGCTGGTACTGCACTCCCGAGGAGTGCTTCCTGCCCGAGAGCCAGCTGGCCGAGCGCAGGGATGCCCAGGGACGCCCCTGCAAGGTGTCGGTGGAGACCGGCCATCAGGTAACCGGCACTGGCCCAGCCAAGGGTGGCCAGTCCTGTGGAAGCACAGTGCATTCATCTCTTGCTCTGGTCCGGCCAAATTTCGGGCTGTTTAATGCTTTCTGTAGCCTTTTGTGATTCATGTCAGCTGGGCCTCGCCTGTATTTCATAGAATGTCTCTTCTGCATTTGTAGTGGTGTGTGGCTGTGCAAGGGAAGGCTGCCAGAGCCCCAACGGGCAGATGCAAATTTCAGCCACGTGCCATGGGAGTCAGCTGCTGCTGGGTTCCACAGGCTGTTGGCCTGGAAGTAGCATTTTAAAGCAGTGATGAAATAAGTTGGCTGTGCGGAAGGATAAAGGTGTTTATAACTAAAGTGTTCGTTGGGTGTCTGCTGTTTCAGACCTGTTTTGTGAGGCAATTCAGTTTGGCCTCTGGACACTTTTCATCAGTCTAGTTCCAAGGGTTTCAGCCCTATGTAAAACACTGTAACATCATCTGCCTGTGGTCTAGTCTGATGACTAGGAGTGCAAGTGGGAGCGTGGTACCTGACCGAGAGTCTCCTGCTGCTGTGTTTTCTGTAAGGTGTCAGGAATTACGCGATTTAATCCAGCAGTTGCAGATAATCGTGCTTCAGAGCTCAGCAGAGGTTATGCTCTTGTGGTATTTGTATGAGGCTGGGGCATAGAAACACAGAAAGGGTTATGTTGGCAAATAATATCTCCTGATAAAGCACCTAATGTAGTTGGGGAAAAGACGAAGTTTCCAGGGAAAGAAATCATTCTTTAGATCTAAAATAGAGCCAGCAGGCTTCAAAGTCAAATGTACCCTGAGAACGATTACTTGTCTTCGCTGCATATTGCACTGTCCAAGAGAAACAGTAGTGTGCATGGTGCAGGGAGGATCTTGCAAGGTGGTGGAAAGAGATGGTAGGTGTTTATTTCCAATCAGAAAAAGACAGTTGGGTAGTTCGTTGCTTGAGGGTTTGGTGAAGGAAAAGAGGGAGTTTAGAACATGCGGTAAAACCCGTACTTCTGGTGAGTGACTTTTGGTACCCAGTAGAACCTGCGGGTGAAAATATATAGCTCACCTTTGAATTATGTTCTTCAGGTCTTCCTTGAACACTGAGAGACCAGAGTCTGTTCTGTAGGAAGTGATCCTCCTCCTTCACTCTGTTACTGTGCTTTTGTGTCATTTAATCTGGAGAGGAGCTGCCGGAGGCTCCCAATGTGGTCAGGGTACGGAGCACAGGCCTTCGAGAGGTAGAGGCAACTGGGCCAGTTTAGTTTGGTAAACAGGATGCGAAGTGACAAGCTAATAGCAGCCCACCCCTCCTTGCAGGGCATTTATAAAGAACACAAATCCATATGCATCTCAGGGTGCCAGGTGCTAGAGCAAGGAGTGATGATGCCACAAGCTGTGCAGGGTCAGGCTGAGCATTAGGATAAGCTCTTTCCCCGGGAGGATGGTGCAATCCTGGGGCAGGTCCCCAGCGAGGTGGGGGAGTCCCATCCTTGTCTGGGTTAGGCTCCCGTCACCCTTGGCTCGTGCCAGCCCTGCTGTGAGCAGGCTGTGGCGCTGGAGAGAGGTGGAGGGCCTGTCCCACTTCCGCTGCTCTCGTTTTATGGGTTCGTTCTGGTGTGGACGGTGGATTAGTTTACTCGTAGAGTGAGCAGATGCTCCATTGCAGGGCCAGAACTGTGTTCTGTATTCACTGGGAGGGGAGCTGCATTTATTGAAATACTGCATTCATTGCTCAGGTCCAGGCAGGAGACAGTTGGTGCATGTGGGGCTGCAGGGGTTCCCTTTCTGATGCGGAAATGAGCTGGAGGTGGAAACTGCCAGTCCAAGGAGCATGCTGAAAAGCCCTGGGGGGGCTGGTAAACAAGCTGAACGTGAACCAGCAGTGCACCCTGGCAGCAAAGGCAGCCAACGGGATTAGCTCGGGCTATTGAACAGGAGCAATACCTGTTCAAGGCATGCAATTATTCCCCTTTACTCTAAATGACCACATCTGGGTACTGCGTCCAGATTGCCGTCTCCCAACACAGGAAACACAATTCAGAAACTGGAAGAAGTTCAGTGGAGGGCCACCAAGATGGTTAAGATGCTGGAGCACTTGCCATTTGAGGAGAGGCTGAGGGAGCTGGCTTCTTCAGCCTTGGAAAAGACAGGATTTGGGGATGGCCTAGTGGCAAAAGCTCCCCAATAGCTATGAGGAGGTCATCAAGAAGATGGAGGGAGGTTCTGGTGGTACATGGCAGGAGGATGAGAGAACAGGCGTAACTTGAAACAAGAGAGGTTCAGACTGGATTTACAGAAACTTTCCCTGTGAGGACAGCCGAGCAGCAGAGCAAGCTGCCTGGGGAAGTTCTGCGGTCTCCCATCTGTAGAGGTTTTCAAGATGTGTCTGGCTAAAGCCCTGAGTAACCTGTTCTAACCCCGTAGGTGGCCCTGCTGTGAGCAGGAGGCTGAATTAGAGACTTCCTGAATTATCCCATGCTTCTAAGGTCAGGGCTGTTTGAAGGTCAGGAGAGACAGCACACATATTTCTCTGCAGGGCAGATATTCCGGTAACTGTTAGCAGGCAAGCCTTGAACAGAGACACCGGTTTTGTGGGTTGTTATAATTACTCTGCCCTTTATCAACCTCTCTGTACGCTCCAGGCTCTAACTTAGCAGTTCTCAGGAGACCGCCTATTTCAATCTCTTTTCCTCTTCCCACTGAACTACTTTCTACTCACTTGTCAACCGCCTTCTCTGCAGGTGACTAGCTGATAGGTAGCTCAGCTCTTAGCACCTGGCAGAGGACGGGAGGTGGGCTCTTCAGAGCCAAACATCAGACCTGGTCACCATTTCGGAAGGAGGGATTGCAGGTCCTGCTGTGAGATGGCTTTTGTGTCCTGAGTTGTTACCCAAAAGGATCGCTGGATTGTGTAAAGGGGAATATTGGATGGAGGGCATTGCATTGGCTCTGTGTGAAGTGTTGCTCCTGGACAGAGTGCCGAGAGCTGGTACCCAGAAACTGAAAAAGACTGTGGAAAAACAAAGAATTTGGGGGCTGGGGGAGGGGAACCAAAACATCTGTGTGTAACTTGTTTATGATTTGTGTAGGGCAGAATATTTCTTTTGGGGTGACCTCTAAGCAAGTGAGAAAGGATAGTATTTGCTACTGGCTGCTGCTGAAATTAGATCAATTCAGCTACATCATAAAGCAGTTTCGTACCACTAGGATTAATTATTCCTTAGGGTATGTACCACTAGGATTAATTAATTATTCCTTAGAGTATATACCCACTAGGATTAATTATTCCTTAGGGTGTCTCAGCTTGAGGTGTGGTAGGCTCTCTAGTGCTTGTGTTGCAAGTGAGGCACTTTCTGGCTCAGTCAGAAGTTGTTGGGTTCAGTGCTAGAAACAAACTCTCCTGTGATGCCAGAGCCTATACTTTCTTATCTTAGAATCTTATTTATCTTTAAAAGGTAAGAATTCTTGACCTAGCCATAGATCTCTTGAGTGCCTTTACGCAGCTCACTCATACCGTATCTACCCACAAAGTTTTCAATGATTTAGCTAAATGTGTCATTTAATGAATTTAAACGTGTGGGAGGAGTGCTGTCAGTACTTTAACATGATTATAGGCTAACAAAGTTAGCAACTAAGATGCTGTCGTGGTTTAACCCCAGCTGGCAACTAGGACCACACAGCCGCTTGCTCACTTTTTCCCCCACCCCCAGTGGGATGGGGAAAAGAGTGAGGGGAAAAAAATAAGGAAAACTCGTGGGCTGAGGTAAAGACAATTTAATAGGTAGAGTAAAAGTCACGCAAGCAAAGCAAGGAATTCCTTCACTCCTTCCTGTCGGCAGGCGGGTGTTCAGCCGTCCCTGGGGAAACACGTAACGGTGACTTGGGAAGACAAACGCCATCACTCGGAACATCCCCCCCTTCTTCTTCCCCCAGCTTTATATGCTAAGCATGATGTCACATGGCACGGAATATCCCTGTGGGCAGTTGGGGTCAGCTCTCCTGGCTGGGTCTTCTCCCAGCGGTTTGTGCCCCCCCTGGTCACTGGTGGGGCAGTGTGAGGAGCAGAAAAGGCCTTGAGAGCTTAGCAGCAACCAAAAACATCAGTGTGCCATCAACACCACTCCCATCCCAAACCCGAAACACAGCACCGCACCAGCTGCCAGCCAGAAAGTCAACTCTGTCCCAGCCAAAACCACGGCAGATGCTCTAATGCTTAAACTGGGGAAAAAGAGGAACATAGTGCCAAAGGGAAAAGCAGAGGCACCCACCAGGCTTGTTAGTAAGGCAGTAATTATGTCATTTTGTCTTTTCATGATTTTCTACTATTATTGCAAAACTACCTTTTTAAGAAAGCATATTTTCATCTCCCTAATTCTTGCCCAATGACACATAAATCTGGCGGGCAGAAAGGTATTGCTTCCCTGGGGGTATGAGCATCTTTAAAAGCAGAGTGCTGAGCCATCCCAAGTGCTGAAGTCCTCAGGTGTTGTGCTGGGGAACCCGGGGAGGTGGTGACAGGAGAGGGGGTTCCCAGTAGCCACAGAAAGATGCTGGGGGCTTCATAGGTGGTGGGGAGCACACCCAAATGCGGAGGGAACATGCGACAAACTCTATGTTTAGAATTCTGTCTGCAAATTTTAAAACTCTTTGCAGAGTGTTTGGGCCGTAACTCTTTTCTCTCCTGCCTTCTCAGGTGCACTGGACCAAAGAGGAGAATTACATGTTCAGGCTCTCGGCGTTTCGGGATCCGTTGCGGAACTGGCTCCTGGACAACCCACACGCCATTTCCCCTGACCCTTTCTACCAGCGCGTGCTCCGCTGGCTGGAAGAGGACTTGCCGGACTTGTCCGTCTCTCGTGAGAGGAGCCGGCTGCAGTGGGGTATCCCTGTCCCCAGTGACTCCACACAAACTATTTACGTGTGGGTGGATGCCTTGGTGAACTACCTGAGCGTGGTGGGCTACCCTGAGACGCACGGGGAGTGGTGGCCTGCTGCGCACCATGTTGTGGGCAAGGACATCCTCAAGTTTCATGCGATCTACTGGCCAGCACTGCTGATGGCAGCAGGGCTGGCGCCCCCCGAGCGAATCTTTGTGCACTCCCACTGGACTGTCCGTGGGCAGAAGATGTCCAAAAGCCTGGGCAACGTGATTGACCCCTTTGCTTGTATTGGACAGTACACATTAGATGGATTTCGGTACTTCCTGCTAAGGCAGGGCGTACCTGAGCGGGACTGTGACTATTATGATGAGAAGGTGGTTAAGTTAGTGAATTCGGAACTGGCAGACGCGCTTGGGGGGCTCCTGAATCGGTCAACAGCCCTCAGCATTAACCCCAGCAACACTTACCCTTGTTTCTCAGAGTCTTGTTTTCCCAAGGTCTTGGATTACAGGGAGGCAAAAGGCACGGGTAGGGCTTCTGCTGAAGACTATGAGCTCGTGGCATCTGTGGCTTCTCTGCCTCTGCAGGTGGCTAGTTATTTTGAAGGTTTCCAGATCTACAAGGCTTTAGAATGCATTGCATTGTGCGTAAGGCAGACCAACAGTTTCTTCCAGAGACACAGGCCTTGGAAACTTGACCGCAAAGACCCCGCAGAGCAGCTCTGGCTTGACACCATCATCCACGTCACGCTGGAATGCCTGCGTGTCTACGGGACTCTCCTGCAGCCCGTGATCCCACACACAGCAGACAAGTTGCTCTCCAGGCTGGCTGTTGAGCCAGAAGAGAGAGGTCTCTCCAGTTTGACATTCCTGCCGCGCTACAATGGGAAGCCATGTCCCTTTGAAGGGAGGCAGCTTGGACCTGACACCGGCGTCTTATTTCACAGACTAGAGAAGTCAAGACAGCATCAGATAGAAACCAAGAAGCTCTAGGCTCCCACAGACAGCTTCTGGAAATAAAAGCCTCTAGGAACTCCCGGAAAATGTTGTCTTTGTTAAAAGCATGTTCCTCCTGTCTCTCGGTGGTGGTATCAAGTGGGTGAGCGGGAAACGGGGCTGCACAGGGCTGTGCTGTCCTGGACTGGTGACAGCCGTAGGTGACGTGGGGAGCAGACGCCCTCGGGCAGATTGGTTGTGTGGGCAGGGCTAAGGGGTATGAAATTTTCGCAGGTAATACCCATGAAGGAATGCCTAACTGGGTAAGCTGGCAACAGAATGGACTGAAGACACAGCCCAGGGCTTGAATATTGCTGCTGGTTTTCCCTGATGTGTTTTATGGGCCATAAAAAGTGGCTGAGGCAGATATTTATCCCCTTAAAACAGGGAACTCTTCCTGTACAGTCTTGGGAGCCCTCTTGCCTGTGTTTCATCGGCCCTCCTGGCCCCTTTACCTTGTCTTTTCTGACGTGAGGAGCAGGTCAGGTGCTCTGCTGAGGACGTTTCAAACATGAATGTGGCAGCCAGACTGCTCAGCAACCTCTTCCAGGGACGGCAGCTCCCCAACTTGCTCCCTCGCTCTGGGAATCCCTCCTCAGGCTAGCGTTCGGGCTGGGTCTGCGGGAGGAGCAAACCACCCCTGAGGGAAGAATGGGTCTTTCCCAGGGCCTTCTCAGTGTTGTCTCTGCTCACGCGGGGAGAGGGCTGAGCGGCTGTTCTGCAGGTGGTGTCCTCATCTCAACTTTGCCCCGCAGGTTTTTGGCCAGGCCAGAAGTAGCTGGGGGTGATCAGAAATGGTTTCCTGGTGACATCTGTGGGCTGTAGTCCAAATGGATCTGTTGGGTCCACCGGCTGAGCTTCTGTTAGGGGCCAGAACCTCAGTTCAGCTGATGTCTACGTGAGCCTTGGTGGAGAGGATCCCTTCTGTGTCACTGTGCTGTTCATACCGGCAGCAGTCCAGCGAGACAGGAGGGTTCAGTGGTCGGGCAGGTGGTCTCGCTCAGCTGCAGAAGCCTGCAGACATGACCAAAATTGCAAAGGAGGGATGTCTTTTAGCCCGGACACAACTTTATGAGGCTTTTTCCACCTGCTGCATGGTTTATTGCACACCCTGTTTCATTTCAGTGCTGCTGGGAGCGGGCAGCGGAGCACTGATACCCCGGGGCAGTTGTGACCACTTGGGGACCTCTAGTAGATCGTAGAACCATAGAATGGTTTGGGTTGGAAGGGAGCTTAAAGACCATCGAGTTCCACCCCCCTGCCCTGGGCAGGGACCCCTCCCCCCAGCCCAGGGTGCTCCCAGCCCCGTCCAACCCGGCCTTGGACACCTCCAGGGATGGGGCAGCCACAGCTTCTCGGGGCAGCCTGCGCCAGGGGCTCACCACCTGCACAGGCAACAATTTCTTCTTAAGATCTCATATCAATCTCCCCTCTGTCAGCTTAAAACTGTTCCCCCTTGTCCCATGGCTCTTCTCCCTGACCCAGAGTCCCCCCCAGCTCTCCTGGAGCCCCTTTAGGCACTGGAAGGGGCTCTGAGGTCTCCGCAGAGCCTTCTCCTCTCCAGGCTGAACACCCCCCCTCTCCCAGCCTGTCCTCCCCGCAGAGGGGCTCAGCCCTCGCAGCATCTCTGGGCCCTCCTCTGGCCCCGCTCCAACAGCTCTGTGTCCTCCTCCTGCTGAGGACTCCAGAGCTGGAGGCAGCACTCCGGTAGGTCCTTCCCAGCCTTTGGCTTATCCAGTTCCCACCAAGTGTCTGTGCATCGGGAGTCATCTTGAGTCTGGGGCCGGTTTGGGGGGACTGTGGTCTCTTTTGCAGCTGCCCAGGCTGCGTTACTGGGAGCAGCGCGGCCCTCTCGGAGCACCGAGGACACAGCAGAGGGAAGGGCGCACGGTGCTCCATCGGTTCTCCACGATGCCCCGTGCCACGCTATCCGCCCGGCTTCGCCCTGCCCCGGGGCCCGGCCGCTTGTACCGGCCGCCCCTGGCTGCCGCCGCCCTCCCGCCGGGAGCGCTGGCTGCCAGCGCGGGCAGAGGGACGGCGACAGCCCGGTCACCGGCGGCGCCACGGCAGCACCGGGGGAGAAGGGCTGGAGGACCGGCTGTGCTCTGGCGGGCGGCTCCGCGCCGGGATCAGCGCCGGGGCCGTACCCGGGGCGTGGGGCGGAGCCGTGCCGGTGCCGGTGCGTGGGGCGGAGCTGTGCCGGTGCCGTAGCCGGGGCGTGGGGCGGAGCTGTGCCGGTGCCGTAGCCGGGGCGTGGGGCGGGGCTGTGCCGGTGCCGTTGCGTGGGGAGGGGCTGTGCCGGTGCCGGTGCCGGTGCGTGGGGCGGCGCGATCCCATGAGACGGTGAGGCCGGTGGCGGCGGCGGCGGCGGGGCGGGATGGCGGCGGGCGGCGGGCGGCCGCCGGGCCCCGACAGCTCGCTGGAGCCCTACGTGCAAACCCGCATCTTCAAGATCATCGTGATCGGAGACTCCAACGTGGGCAAGACCTGCCTGACCTTCCGCTTCTGCGGCGGCACCTTCCCCGACAAGACGGAGGCCACCATCGGCGTGGATTTCCGCGAGAAGACGGTGGAGATCGAGGGGGAGCGCATCAAGGTGGGCCACGGCGGCACCGGCAGCGGCCCGGGCTGCATCTCGGCACCCCCAACGCCTCTCGGGGGCTTCTGTGTTTCCAGTGAGACCCGAGGGAGGGGGGACGGGGGAAGGTTTCTCGTCCCCCCGTGTTGCAGAGATGCTTTCGGAACGGTCACTGCAGCCTTGTCGCCGTCGATGTGGGTTGCTGGAGTCCACAGCAGTCTGAAGCGATAGCTTGGGGTGAAGCGCTGCTGTCCGCCTGCTCTCCCAACACCCGGAGGAACCCCGGTCCTCCAAGCGTCAGGGCGGCCTCCAGCTTCAGAAGCTGGACCAAAAGAGAGGCGAAGCTGCAGGGAGCTGGGGGAAGGAGCTGTAGGCAGAAACCAGTGGGGTTTGGGGTGAGCAGATGGTTGTAGGCTGGCAGTGGCTGCGCCGGGGGGCCAGGAGCTCGCAGGAGCTGGTTGCAGTGGGCTTGGCAGCTGTGATATTGATGCTGAAGACCGCTTTCAGTGAGCACGGGGAGGGTGCAGTTTCAGCAGAACTAGAATAGGACGAATTTGCTGTAGAAAAGCTGGTGTGACACTTGTAAGAAATACATCAGCCTAGACCCGCAGAGCTCCGGCTGTTGTGCCACAGAAGATCTGCAGATCAACAGCAGCTGGTAGGAAACAGCCTGGGAGCAGTTTGCAGCTGAGCTTGGCCTGCCCGGTTTGGGGGATCCGCGCCGACAGCAGTCTGGGTGTAAGGCTGACTGCTGGAAAAAGCAAATATTGCTATTTTGCCGACAGATGGGTGATCAAAAGTCGAGGGAGTAATCACAATGAAATCAGAGTTATTATTGGTGGGTAAGAACTTTAGTTGTGCTTTTAAACTGTCCATGAACATTTTTCTCTCTCTCCTTTAAGCAGAGAGGTGCTCATTTCCCCCCCTGCCTTCCCCAGCTCTATCCCACACCACGTAGCTGCGTTGCTGTAAGCTGTAGCGCAGGCTGGCATGAAGCTTTTCTTACTGCCACGAGCCAGAAAACGTTGCCAGGCTTTCTACCTTTGGATATTAGTTGTGCTCCAGCAGGCAGGAGTGGGAGGCAGTGCAGCAAATCGGCCTTTTCCTGGGACCATGAGTCCAAGAGGGGAGGAGAGAGGTGGGAGAGGTACCCTCCCTCTCCTGCTCTGCCCGGATGGAGCAGCCTGGGAGAGAGCAGCAGGGAAATGAAAGAGCAGCAGCTCTTCTTTGTCAGCATTTTTCCACTCCGAAAGACTCTGGGGCGGGCACTGTCCCAGTGGGGTACAGGGTGATTTGGATTAACCCCAGACAGTTTGGAAATTGCCAGTTCCAGGCTTCAAGACATTACCTACAAGGGCCAGCAGAACTCAGTGTCACAGACTAACAGCAAAGTGTGGGTTGGAAGGGACCTCTGGAGGTCATCTGCTCCACCCCAGTGCTGAAGCAGGGCAACCCAGAGCCGATTGCCCAGGACCATGTCCAGGTGGCTTCTGAATATCTCCAAGAATGGAGGCTCCCCAACTTACCTGGGCAATCTGCACGAGTGCTCAGTCACCCTCACAGTGAAAGGTGTTTCCCGATGTTCAGAGGGAACCTCCTGTGTTTCAGTGTGTGCCCACTGCCTCTGGTCCTGGCACTGGGCGGCACTGAGAAGAGCCGGGCTCCATCTTCTCCGTAATCTTCCTTCAGGTAACTATACACATTGGTTAGATTCCCCTCCTGAGCCTTCTCTTCTCCAGGCTAAACAGTCCCAGCTCTCTCTGTCTTCCCTCATAGGAGAGACACTCCAGTCCCTTCATTGCCTTTGCTGGACTTTCTCCAGTCCATGCCTCTCCTGCACTGGGTAGCCCAGAACTGAACACAGCACTCCAGGTGTGGCCTTGCCAGCGCTGAATAAAGGGGGTGGATCACCTCCTTCGGCCTGCCGGCAATACTTTAATGCAGCCCAGGACACCATTCACTGCCTTTGCTGCAAGAGCACACTGCTAGCCCATGTTCAACCTGGTGTCTACCAGGACCTCCAGGTCCTTTTCTGCAAAGCTGCTTTCCAGATGTGTGGTCCCCAGCGGGTACTGGTGCCTGAAGGTGTTCCTCCCCAGGGCCAGGACTTGGTGCTTCTCTTTGCTGAACTTCATGAGGTTCCTGTCAGTGCAGTTCTCCAGCCTGTTGGAGTTCCTCTGGATGGCAGCACAACTACCTCACACCCTAGCCACGCTCCTCCCAGTTTGCTGTCACCTGCATGCTTGCTGAGGGTGCAGTCTGCCCCACCATCCAGATCATTAATGGAGTTGTTGAACAGGACTGGGCCCAGTATTGACCCCTGGGGTACACTGCTAGTTACCAGTGTTCAACTAGACTTTGTGTCACTGATCACCACCTTCTAGGCCCAGATGTTCAGCCAGTTTCCAGTCCACCTCACTGTCTGCTCATCCAGCCCAGGAGCTTGTTGGCTCCTCTGTCACTTGGGTCAGGAAGTTGTCATCGGAGCTCTCCAGAAACCTCCTGAATTGCTTGTGCCCTGCTGTGTTGTCCTTCCAGCAGCTATTGGGGTGGTTGGAGTCCTCCACGAGGACTAGAGCCTGCAAACATGAGGCTGCTCCTATCTGTCTGCAGAGCACCTCATCAGCTTGTTCTTCCCAGTAAGTGGCCTACAGCAGACACCCCCTACAATGTCACCCATGCTGGTCTGCTCTTTAATCCTCACCCATAAGCTCTCAGTTGGCTCCTCACCCATCCCTAGAGCTCCATGCCCTCCTGCTGCTCTCACGCGTAGTGTGGCTCCTCATCCTCTCTGCCCTGACTCCTCTGTACATACCACTGTGTAATTGTCGGGGTTCTCTTTTATGGCGTAGGATTAGGTGGACAAATGTCCTGATCTGGCACAAGAATGTTTGTGAAATGAGAAGTGCTTTGTGCGGTTCGTTTCTGTGGTGGGGATGGTGGTCAAGTGCATCAGGAAGAGAATGAGAAGCAGGGAGCAGCCCAGCAGCAGAGAGCTGTAGGAGGGCTGCCTGGCAAGAGTCAGGTAAGTCACCAGGCAGGGACTTTTCTTGCTGAAAAGTGTGCTGCCAATTCTCTTGAATAAATAGGATCAGCTGCGGTGGCTGAGAAATGGGATACACTGTGCAGAGCCTTGCGCTTGCCTGTGAAGAGTGAAAGTGAATGAAAGTACTGACATGATCTCTCTTACTAGATGAGCTTGGCTGAATTACACAAGCGTGTGCGCTGGCCTATACAGCCTTGGGCACTGTCAGCATAGGCCCAAAAGCTCGTGTAACTCCTGCATTGATCCTTGTTCGTCTAGTAAGAGATTGACCCTCCCTGCAAGGCTCGCTCTGCCTGCGCCCTGCCTCGGGGCTGCAGCACCGCTCTCGAAGACAGACCAGCAGCGAGGCCTCCTGCGTCTTCCTGCAGGGAGGTCAGCAAGCCGGGCCCTGCCCTGGATGGACGCTCAGCGCTCCTGCAGCCTTCTTTCTTGTCTGCTTTGCTTCCTAGGTGCAAGTGTGGGACACGGCTGGCCAGGAGAGGTTTCGGAAGAGCATGGTGGAGCATTACTACCGCAACGTGCACGCCGTCGTCTTTGTGTACGACGTCACAAAGATGACCTCCTTCACCAACCTCAAGATGTGGATTGAGGAGTGCAACGGGCACGCCGTGCCCCCCCTGGTCCCCAGGGTGCTCGTTGGGAACAAGTGTGACTTGAAAGACCTGATCCAAGTGCCATCCAGCATGGCTCTGAAGTTCGCCGACGCTCACAACATGCTTTTGTTTGAGACCTCGGCCAAGGACCCTCAGGAGAGCCAGAACGTGGACGCCATTTTCATGTGCCTGGCCTGCCGGCTGAAGGCACAGCGGTCACTGCTCTGCCGGGACCTGGAGGGGCGGCCGGGCCCGGCCCGCAGGCTGGAGCCATCGCACGACGCCAACGGTAAAAACTCCTGCCCGTGCTGAGCCGGGCGGCCCCGCCGCTCCCGCCGCCCTCTGTCATGGTCACCCCAATAAAGTCTCTGCGGCTCCAGTCAGCTCTGGGTGTTGCTTTGCGCGGCTCGGGCCCGGTTCGGCCGCGCTCGGGCCTGTTCGGCCGCGCTCGGGCCTGTTCGGCCGCGCTCGGCCCCGGTTCGGCTGCACTCGGGTCTGTTCGGCCCCGGTTCGGCTGCACTCGGGTCTGTTCGGCCGCGCTCGGCCCCGGTTCGGCTGCACTCGGGTCTGTTCGGCCGCGCTCGGCCCCGGTTCGGCTGCGCTCGGCTCGGCTGGGCGGGGGGGAGGGGTGGGTAGGTGGAGCGCGGTGCGCATGCGCGGCGCCGGGCGCATGCGCAGTGTGCGGCGGCGGCGCCATGAAGTAAGTCTGAGGGGCGCGGAGGGAGGGAAGGTAAGGCCCGGCTTGGTTGTTGCCGGTGCTGACGGTGCCCTCGCCCTTCAGCCCCCTGACGAAGGTGAAGCTGATCAACGAGCTGAACGCGCGGGAGGCGGAGCTGGGCGTGCAGGAGGCGGTCTCGTGGCACGCGGAGTACAAGGACAGCGCCTGGATCTTCATCGGTACGGTACGGGCCGGGCCGGGCCGGGGTGGGGGGGTGCCGGTGCCGGTGCTCTCTTCCCTCCTCTCCCTCTCCCTGCAGGCGGACTGCACTACGAGCTGACGGAGGGAGATGTCATCTGCGTGTTCTCACAGTAAGTGCCTCAGGCCCCCGGGCCCGCTGCCCCCCTACCCCTGCCGCGAGTGCTAAAAGTGTGTTGCAGGTACGGGGAGGTCGTCAACATTAACCTGGTGCGGGACAAGAAGACTGGAAAGTCCAAAGGCTTTTGCTTTCTGTGCTATGAGGACCAGAGGAGCACCATTCTCGCTGTTGACAACTTCAATGGGATCAAGGTGAGTGAAGCAGCCTGAGAGGTGGTCCGGCTGGCCTGCCTGCCGTGGCTCCTGAGGTGCTGCTGCAGGTCAAACAGGAGCCCCGACAGCACGGGTGTCATGGGGAGCTGGTCTGTGCCTTCGCTAACAGCGTGGCTCTTCTCATAGATCAAAGGAAGGACGATTCGAGTGGACCACGTGGCCAACTATCGGCCCCCCAAAGAGTCCGATGACTTAGATGACGTCACGAAAGCCCTCCATGCAAAGGGTTGTGGAGTTAAAACACCACCACATACGTCATCCGATTCTCTGTCGGAAGATGATGATGTGCCCATAAAAAAGCAGAAAGGTGAGGTGTGTTCCTGCCAGTCTTGACCCCAGGTGGGAATGTCTGCACAGAGCCCGCGGCCTTGCAAGGTCCCTGTGCTCAGGGGAGTACCAAGTATGTGTGTGCTCTTGAAGACAGCCACAGCCCTAACGTCCAGACTTTACTTTGTGATCTCCTGAGGGGTATTGGAGTGCCTGTATCTGTGCCCTTACCTGTGAATGTCCTCCCCCAGCTGCTGAAGAGCTGTGTCTTGCAGACAATAATAGCACTTTTCCCAGAAGAAAGCCTGCCAGACTGTAGGGTTACTGCAGGGGGGAGCAGCTCTGTGGGGAGGGGGAGAGCGAAGGCTTAGGAAAAGCACCGCTTAATCTTAAAATGTGTGCTGCTACTGCAGGACTAGAGTGCTGTAGGTGTATGGAATCACAGAATGGTCATGGTTGGAAGGTCCCTCTGGAGCTCCCGCAGTCCCACCCCCTGCCAGAGCAGGGTCACCTCCAGCAGTGGCACAGGACGGCGTCCAGGCGGGTTTGGGATGGCTCCAGAGTGGGAGACTCCCCCACCTCTCTGGGCAGCTGTGCCACTGCTCTGCCACCCGCACAGGGAAGAAGTCCCTCCTCAGGTTGAGATGGAACTGCCTATGGTCAAGTTTGTGCCCGTTCCCTCTTGTCCTGTCACTGGGCACCACTGGAAAAAGACTGTTCCCGTCCCCTGGCACCCTCCCTTTAAGGATTTATAAGCGTTGATAAGATCCCCCTGAGTCTTCTCTCCTCCAGACTAAAAAGCCCCAAGGCCCTCAGGCTCTCCTCATCAGAGAGATGCTCCAATCCCCTCATCATCTCCGTAGCCCTTTGCTGGACCCTCTCCAGCAGTTCCCTGTCCTTCCTGACCCGGGGAGCCCAGAACTGCACACAGTGCTCCGGCTGTGGCCTCCCCAGGGCAGAGCAGAGGGGGAGGATGCCCTCCCTCGCCCTGCTGGCCACACTCTGCTGGGTGCACCCCAGGGTGCCATTGGCCTTCTTGGCCACCAGGGCACATTGCTGGCTCGTGGTCACCCTGTTGGCCCCCAGGACTCCCAGGTCCCTTTCCACAGAGCTGCTCTCCAGGAGGTCAGCCCCCAACCTGTACTGATGCATGGGGTTATTCCTCCCCAGATGCAGTACCCTACACTTGCCTTTATTGAACCTCATCAGGTTTTTTTCTGCCCAACTCTCGATTAGGATTTTAGTCATTAGGGTTTTTTCCATCTGTGCAGCAGAGATCTCGAAAATTTACCCTTGTGAGAGCCAGTGGAATGCTAAAAGCAGTGTGTTACAGTAGCTTGCTGTGGCTTGCTAATGACTTCCAGGTGGCATCCACCTGGGATGGGTTGTGGCTCCCATGTGTGTGGTGATGGTGCGGTGGGATGGAGGTCTCCGTCGTTCTGAAATTGGCTTGGAGCTTGCAGCATGGCATGCAGAGGAACCTTCCCTCCTGCAGCCAGGCCCTGCTTGTGGCAGACAGGCATTAGCAGGTATTTGGGGCCGTCTTGTAGCTACAGCTGAGCCCTTACATTGTTGGGGATTTTGGGGTTTGAGACCCATCCACTGCGCTCCCGCATTGAGAGAGGAGTTCAGCGCTGTGTTGCATGGAGGAGGGCGCAGGGTGGATGGGGCCTTAGCGCGGGGCACGTCAATCAGGCTGGAGTCCTAGTTTGAGAGAAGGGTTGGAGGAAAGAAAATAGGCAATAAAACTAAGGGTGGGGGCAAGATGCTGCTCCAGAGTGCTGAGGAGACACACAAAAATGAGAGGCAAAGGAGAGTGAAGGGGGAGAAGAATCATTTGGTCTGGAGAACAGAATTTCCACGGGGTGGATCACAGTGCTCTTACTGTGTAGATGTTACTGAGGCAAGGGAATGAAAGGAGGGTGCTCGATATTCCAAGCTGTGTTGAAGTGCCTGAGGGCAGCCTTGCTGGGAAGAACGCAATGTGGGGAGTGTTAAGGAAGGAAGTACGATGGCTCAAGCTGGAGAAGAAAAGTATTGGGGTTGGAAGTGGAATAAGATCTCTCTGAGGGGGGGGAAACAGGCTGCGAAGCTTGGGTGGCAGGGGGAGAACTTAAAACAGGAGGGGAGTTGGGAAGGTGCTGTGGTGCTAGGCAGCATTTGGGGAGTGGAGGTGATGCTTGCAGGACTGTCTGTCCCAAAAGATGAGCCTTGTATTTCAGATAAGGAGAAAAGTAGGCAGGAGCGGCAGAAGCAGAGCTCGCAGGCCACCAAGAGGGCGGTGTCCACAGAGGAGGCACACCCCAGAATCAAGATTAAGAAGGAGAAGGAGGACCCTGCCTACGAGCGCTACGCCAGCGGTAGCCAGCAGCCCTGGAAGGGCTCCGAGAGGAAGCCTGTGAGCAGGACACAGCGGGAAGAGGACGAGCGGAGGCACCAGAGGCATTCGGAGAGGAGAGGGGAAAAGAACTGCCAGGACCAGAGGGGACAAAGTGGTTTGTGGGACGAGAGGGAGAGGAGAGAGGAGGCTGGCAGGAAGGACAACGGGCACAGCAGCCGGCGAGAAGAGTGTCCCGAGGGAGGCAGATCCCGGGAGCGGGGCTCCGGGAGAAGCACCAGCCGCTGCTGAGCCCTGGGACCAGTACATCAGGGGCCGAGAGAGGCCCCGAGCCTGCCCAAAAACCTGCTCAGAGCCTCAGAGTCTCACTGTATCTCTCGGGGGGGGGGGGGGGGATGAACCATGTCTGGACTGTTCACCTCCAACACCTTCCACGGTTTCTTGTTCAGTCCTTGGAACGAGGAACGGTGCTGCAGACTGGGACATGAGTTCTGTTGCCTCTCTCAGCCCTTCTTGCGGGCTCCCAGGTGTGCTGGGACACTGCGCTGCCGCACGAAGATGGTGGCTGGGAGTGTCAGGATGCTCTCCATCCCCAAAAATGACCCAGTGCCCCTCCAACACCATCCCTGGTGGGGATTTTTTTTTTTTTGTTTTGCGCGGCAGGGAGATGCCGGTGGGCGTTTTGCCTTGGCCCCAGCGCTTCTGTGGCGCATCCCCAGAGCCGCGTGGGCGCATGGTTTGTTTTAAATGACTCTTAATAAAAATAAATTAAAAAAAAAAAAACAGTTAACCTGTTAGCCCATAGCGTTTCTTCTCTCCCGGTGACGGAAAGGCGGGCGATGGGGTTTTCGCCTGGTTGTGAGGCGAAATAACACCCGAAATGGGTTTGGGTTGTCAGGAAAGGGGGAATTTTTCCCCTCCTGAGCAGTTGGGACCGGGCCCCGAAGGTTTTCCGCCTTCAGCTCCGGGCGGGAGCGGGAGTGTTGTGCGGAGGTGATGGAGGAGGGCGATGTTTTCCTTCCCGCCGCCGCGCCCTGCGCTTCCCCTTCCGGGTCAGGGCTGCAGCGGCCCTCCTTCCCTTCCCCTTCCCTTCCCCCCCCAGCTCCGCCATGCCATGTCCGCGCTCAACTGGAAACCCTTCGTGTACGGCGGGCTCGCCTCCATCGTGGCCGAGTTCGGTGAGGCGGCGGGAAAGAGGTGGTGGGGATGGGGATGGGGATGGCCGGGTCCGGCGGGACGTTAATGGCCGCTCTTCCCCCCCCCCCCCCCCCCCCCCCGCCCCTCAGGTACGTTCCCGGTGGATCTCACCAAGACGCGGCTGCAGGTGCAGGGCCAGAGCGCCGATGCCCGGTTCCGTGAGGTGCGGTACCGCGGCATGTTCCATGCCCTCTTCCGCATCTGCCGGGAGGAGGGCGGCCGTGCTCTCTACTCGGGGTAAGCGCCGGCTGTCCCCCTCCCCTGTCCCCCCTGGGTCCCGTCCTCCCCACCAGGCACCCATCTGCCCTCCCTGGTTCCCCCTCCGTCCTCCCCAGACCCCCATCTGCCCTCCCTGGTTCCCTCTCTGTCCCCCGGGCTCCTCCCCACCTGCCCCAAGTCCTCTCCTGTCCTCCCTGCGGCCCCCCCACCTGCCCCAGGCCCCTCCTCATGCCCTCCCCAGACCCCTCTTTGCCCTCCTGGGTTCTCTCCCCACCTTCCCCGCGTCCTCCCCTTTGCCCTCCCAGCTGCCCCCTCCTCCCCGGTCTCCCCACCACCTGCCCTGGGTCCCCTTCTGCCCTCGCCGTTCCCCCTCACTCACCCGCACCGGGTCCCCCTCTGCCTTCCCGGGTTCCTTCCCCGGGTCCCCCCTCTGCCCTCCTGAGTCCTCTCTTGCCCTCCTGAGTTTCCCCCCCTCACCTGCCCTGGCCCCCTTTCTGCTCTCCAAAGTCCCCCCCCCGTCCCCCTCCCACCTGCCCTGTGTCCATCTTTGCCCTCCAGGGTCTCCCCACCACCTGCCCTGCGTCCCGCCCTGCCTGCTCCATGTCCCCTCCCTCACCCACCCTGAATCCATTCTCTCCTTCCCCGGGTTCTCCCTTCTGTCCTCCCCGGGTTCCTCCCCTCTGCCTTGCCCGGGTCCCCTCCTGTCCCCCTGGGTCTCCCCACCACCTGCCCTGGCTTCCCTTCTGCCCTCCCAAGTCCCCTCCTTCCTTCCCAGGTCTCTCCACCACCTGCCCCAGGTCCCCTTCACCCCTCCTGGGTTCCCTCCTGCCCTCTTGGGTCTCCCCACCATCTACCCCAGGTCCCCCTCCAGTTGACCCTGAGCCCTGCAGGGGGCCCGCGAAGCGGTGCTGCTGCTGCAGCCTGGAGACTCCCGGTTTTCCCCAGGTGGGGAGCGAGGACTTGCCGAGGGCTGCGTGGGTGCCAGCCTGCCGCACTGGGGGGTGTGTGGGGGTGATCCTCGGGCACCCGGGGTTGTTCCCTGACAGAGCTGGGCTTCCTGGGGAGTCTGAGCCATGGCAGGGGCGAGCCTGGCCCAAGATCTAGAAGCATAGAATCGTTGAGATTGGAAAAGACCTTTAAGATCATCAAGTCCAACTGTTAATTTAACACTGCCAAGCCCATGGCTAAACCATGTCCCTCAGTACCACATCTGCCCATCTTTTAAGTACAGCCAGGGATGGCGACTCCACCACTTCCCTGGGCAGCCTGTTCCAGGGCTTGACAACACTTTTGGTGAAGAATTTTTTCCTACTATCCAATCTAAACCTGCCCTGGTGCAACTTGAGACCGTTCCCTCTTGTCCTATCACTTGTTACTTGGATGCAGAGACTGACCTCCCCCCTCGCTACCCCCTCCTTTCAGGGAGCTGTAGAGAGCGATGAGGTCTCCCCTCAGCCTCCTCTTCTCCAGGCTGAACACCCTCAGGTCCCTCAGCCGCTCCTCAGCAGACCTCTGCTCCACACCCCTCACCAGCTCTGCCCCTGGCAGTTTGGGGGCTGATGGGGGGGGACTTGTGCTGGACCCCCGCACTGGCAGGGTTCAATGGTTTCATTTGTTCCCCCGCTCAGGATCGCCCCTGCGTTGCTGAGACAGGCGTCTTATGGCACCATAAAGATTGGCATTTACCAGAGTTTGAAGCGGCTGTTCGTAGATCGCATGGAAGGTCAGTGACTGTGTCAGCAGAGACACCTCTCGTCCCGCCAGAGGTGCGGCGTGAACTCTCGTGCTCCCTGTGCTGTGTGGTTTTGCTCCTTCCTTGCTCTGTCCTTCCCAGCTATAGACTCCCACAGAAATGGAGTTCTCGTTACTTGGCGCTGTGGTGGTGTTTGTACAGTAATAGCAAGGATAGGTTTCAGTGCAGATGTGAATGATGCGAATCTCGCTGTGCTTGGCACTGCCCGCAGTCCCGAGCCAAACACCTCCCCCTCCAGCCAGGTCTGTCCTTTCCCCAGCCCTTATCTCTGTTCTGCGACGTCAGAGCCAAAATAAAAGGTAATACCCAGGCTCATCTCTCCTTTCTGATTAGTCTCAGGGAGGAGATCACGTCCCATCTGTACGTCAGATGGGGTACGTGGATTGACAGCTTCAGTAGTCAGTCTCTCCTGTCTTCCTGCTGGAGCCTTTGAGTCCTTGTGCCTGAAGGCAGCACATCTGGATAGAAGTTGTGGTGTCCAGCTGTTATCGTTGGCTCTGACCGCAGAGATGGGGTACTGCGAATGCTCCTGACCTGTGCACCTCTGGTAATGATGACCTCTGCAGCTCCTGCCTAGAGAGCGGGGCAGCAGAAGTCTGGTACGTGTTCACTGAAGGAGCACCAAGATCCGCACGTGCGGTTTTAAACCCTGGTGTGACACGGGTGAATTTTGTACCGCCATTCCGACCTGGGAAAGGGAGATGGGTGGTCCGGGCTGGTCCGCAGCCCAGCGACAGGACTGGGAAGCGCAGCGCACTAGAGCTGCTTTCCAGGGGCTGCTCTGTTCTCCAGTAACACTGCTCCCCGTGCGTGGGTCTGTGCGTGTACCCTGGGTCTCTCCTCGCTTGCTGTTGCAGCGTTTCCAGTTGTGAGTACCGTTGTCTGAATGTTTGTCTCCCTACAGGCCTGGGGCAGCCAGTGGCCTGGTCTCCTCTGGGAAGTGCTGTGGTCAGTACCAGCAAAGGGCTTTTCCCAACATAACCATCACCCTAATACTGGGCCTGGAAGTCTTGGATTATTCCACCCGCCCCCTCCCTCCGGGACTAATTGCATCTAACTTTCTCTGCCTGGGTCGCCTATTCTCTGTTCTGTCAAGGTGGCTGCGTTCTCTGAGCGCGGCCAGCTGGGGCTCCAGATCAAACCAAATTGGTATCAGGTTGCCTTGAGAAGTGTTGGGTTGTCCCTCTCTGTCTTCCTCTGTCTTGGCTTGTCTCCATCATGAGAAATGCATCACCGGACACCGAAATCTCAGATAATTGTTCAAAATTTCTATGTATCACGGTCTTTTCCTTGTCTGATCAGCTAGACTCATCAGTAAGACACGCTTCTCTCTGAGAACGTGTTGCTGAGTGTTTCAGCTGCTGCTTTCTGTCTGTGGCAGGTGTGGGGACAGATCTGCCATGAGCTGGTGGCAGCTGGCCAGCCACTGCTCGGGCAACTTCACCATGTGATTTGCGAACTGAGCTGCTCTGCTCTTCCCAGAGCTTCCCGCTTGTTCAGTACAACCTGTGCGCCTTCTCTTCTGGTCTTTAGGCTCTGACTTTCTTTTCTTGATTGCAGATGAAACGTTGCTAATCAATGTAATCTGCGGCGTGGTTTCGGGGGTGATCTCCTCTGCAATTGCCAATCCGACAGATGTGCTGAAGGTAAGAAGGGTGCCTGGCTGGAGACAGCTCCTGGCTGGCTGTGGTTTGACACGTCGAAGCTGCTGCTTTCCATTTCCAGTGAAGACGTGTCTCTCTCAGCCACAGTGAGGTGCTCTCTGCACCACTGCTGCCATCAGTTCTGCTCGTTTGGGGTTTTTTTATGAATGGGAACAGAAGCCTGGTGCAATAAACAGATTTTTAAAAATGCTGCTCTTAAAGATCATGAAATCTGTTTCAGCAAGTGGTGGAGGCTCTGTTGTCTTAGCTGGGTAAGGTGAGGGGGGTGGTAGCCAGCTATTCATCAGACCTTCTCAGCTCCTTTCCCTTTGGTCACTGCGCTGCGCTTTGCTGACACTACTGCAAAGTCCTGCCTGTTACGTGACGTGACCAGAGTCCAGTGGGGACTGCCGGGTCCCCTCCAGTCCCTGCTGCGGGGTTACTGGGGTCAGGGTAGCTCCGCTCTGAGCAAAGAGAGCCTGGAGAACTTTCACACGCTTCTCCCTGTGTAGATCAACCTTCTCAGACCGCTTCCAGAGCGGGACGGCCTTGCTCGTCACTTCTCTATCTCCTCTGAGTTTTGCACTGTGCTTCCACCCTGTTGCTGTCCCTGCTCCTTGCCTGCCGTCGTCATTTGCTACGTGATTTGCGGGGAGAGGGCACGTGGATGGCAGCGTCTGCTCCGAGTGGCTCTGTTGTTCTTCTTACCTACCTTCCTGCTGAGCTGGGATCTCTGCCCTCCTGGGCGGGCGATGAGGTTGTCCCGCTGACTCTCACATTTCTTTCAGATTCGAATGCAGGCTCAAGGCAGTTTATTCCAGGGTGGCATGATTGGCAGCTTCATCGACATCTACCAGCAGGAGGGTACCCGAGGCCTCTGGAGGGTAAGCGCCAGCTGCTGGAACCCCCCCCCCTCCACTGGCAGCAGAACTATCAGCTTCCTCAGCTCGTTTGCTAGACCCAGGTGCAGCTCTTGAAGAAAACTGGTAACCAAGGGTAGTAGCAAAGTGCTGCTTCTGGTTACCGGACAAACAGAAGCACATCTGTGGTGGAGATTTGGTCTGTGGTGTGGCAGCGTCAGCGCTGGGCTGGGCCGGCCCGCTCTCCAGGACTGAAGCTGATGTGCAGAAAGTTTCAAATACGTGAGTGTCCCTTGAATGGACCAGCTTTTGGGGCTGGGTCCTCTCCGTGGTCTGCCTTAGGAAGGATGCTCAGCTTGAAACTTGCCCTCTGAGCCTGCGAAGAGTAGCACAGAGTGGTGGCTTTTGGGGAGGCTGGTGATGTAAGGCTCTCGGGCTTGAAGGCAGATGAGAGTTACCAGTGCTCAAGCCTTACTGTTTGGATTTCAGCAGTGGTTCGTTGGCTTTTGTTAGAGAACGTCACGTTGTCCTTCAGGTGAGGTTGTCTTCCGTATGCTTAGTTATCCAGCAGTCTGCCGAGTCGCGAGGTCAGGTATGGGAGCTATTGGAGAATCCCAATGCTTTTTTCCAGGCAACAGTCTGATTTCTGCCTCTTACGGTCTCTGAAGTCTTTTACAGAAAGATGGCTGTTGTGGTGTCCTGTGTGGGAAGGGGAGGAGGAGTCAACTGCCGGTGTTGACACAATATTTACTTTGAGATTATTTCTGCTCTCTAGACAAAGACACACAAGAGGGGAAGAGAGACTAGAAAAAACATGAAACCCTCTGTGTTGCTGATGCGTGCTGCAGACAGAACACGGTGCAGAGACAGGTCAGTCTCAAGGTGGATTCCAGCGATCAAGCTAGTTTGGCTGCTCTCTTGTCTGGGACAACCACGGTCTCCTCCCTCCAGTCCTCTCTGACGTTGAGGCAAAGATGTTTGTGCTCACCAGCCTCGCCAGTTCTGGCATTCATCTTGGGGGGGTGTTTGAGCTGGCTGCGCCAGGACCGGGTTAGGCAGGAACCCAGGAGGAGACTGTCAGGCGCTGCATTAGCGCAGCGGGATGGGGACAGCAGGAGCCATAAACCTGAAAAGTGCTTTTACTTGGGTTGCTTGGGGTTTGTGCGGCGAGAAAACTGGCTGTCCCGATGGGCTGGCTCATAACTGGGCCACACTGAAGGGTTGCTCCCAGTCCCAGTGAGCTCTCGCATGACACCACTGGTCTGCCTGAATGGCTCAGATGGTGTTACGGTTCCAGTGAAATGGCCCGACTCCGCATTGCTGCCGTGTTCTCCTTGTTCTGCAGGCCAATAAAAATGTGGTGAGGGGTTTGCTGGGGTATTTGTCGGCCAGAAGGTAGCTGGTTCCTCTCACTTAAGCTCATGGTTGTTCCAGTAATTGTCTTGCCAGTTCCCAGATCAATGTCCTGCCAGCAACAACTCTTTTAATATGTGAAAATCTCCTAAGTCAAAAACCTAAATAAAGCAGACGCATTGCTGTTATGTCGCAAGGAGGACCTAGAGCCCCACCTGGCTCCTTAAACTGCTGCTCTTGTGATGCGGGATCTCTTCTGGTATTGGAATTGGTGGGCGCTGTGCAGTGCGGGAAGAGGAGTGGATTATAGCCCGATTCCTGTGTGCTGCTGGCTGGGAGGAGAGCAGCAGTGTGTCGTTAATCTAGCTGGAGTACCGCTGCCAGGGTGGAGGAATCCTCCTTAGACTTGGACTGAAGTTGGGAGAGGGTGAGCTGGTCTGCCTGAAGAGCTACAGCTGCAGGATAGGGCAAGGAGGATACAGGGCAGATTGTCAGCGAAAGGCCCCTGAGAGGAAGCTGGCAGGGGATGTTACGCTAGCTACAGTCCCCAGGCAGCCGTGTGCGCTTGTGACATGTTTGTGCTCTGCAGGGTGTTGTCCCAACAGCTCAGAGAGCCGCCATCGTGGTCGGGGTGGAACTGCCGGTCTACGACATCACCAAGAAGCACTTAATTCTGTCAGGCCTGATGGGTGACACCATCTTTGCCCACTTCGTGTGAGTATTTCTGGCAGCTGCTGTACTCTCCAGGCTTGGCAGGGGTGTGTGAAGCAGAGGAGCAAGGTGGGATTTGGGGTGAGACCTGTTTGTAGAGCGAGTGCTCTGGAGCTGCAGAGAACAGGCTTGGTGCTTCTGAGGGACCTGCTGTGTCGACTGGAGCAGCTCAGAATGACCAGCAAGTATCCCCGGAGAGGCCTCCCTGGAGAAGGAGCCTGGCAGAAATCCCTTGGTGATGTGGAATGTCAGCTTGATTTCAGCTGGCTCATGACCAGAAATGCTGTTGCTGCATGTCTGTGCCCCAGTATGAACGAGGCAGGAGTTCCAGGTGTGCTACTACCTGTAGCAGTCGGTGGAAAGAGCTGCTCCAGTCCTAGGTCCTCACCTGTACAGGCACTGTCAGCTTCCAGCCATTGCCGCAAGAGCTTTGTGAGATGAACAGAGACTTGCAAAGCTGACAACACCCCGAGCAATCTGACCCAAGTTTTGAAGTCAGCCTGCTCTGAGCAGGGGGTGGGTTAGAGACCTTCCAAAATCTTTTTTCACCTACATTTTCCTGTTCTGCTGGCAGACACTTTAGCGGGAGGTGCTGCAGTGCTTCTGCTGGGTTTGCCCGCTGTGGGTTGAAGGTGACAAGCACTAGACCATAGTGGAGGCAGGAGACCAGCAGCTGCCTGCTCCCTCTTGCTGCCTTTGCTCTTCCCTCCCTCCTTTCCCACCTCGAAGAAATGTTTGTTCTGGTGAGAAGGATGTGCGCTTCCAAGGGGCTGCCTTCGGGTCTGGTGTCACCTTGGCAGCACCCAGAGACGCTTGCTGGACTGCAGGCGGCCCCTGCGGAGACCCAGCAGTGGGCTCTGACACGGGTCTCGATTAGACAAAGCTGAGTGTTTCCCTTCCCCTAGCGCTCTGGCGTCCTGAGGTGGTATGGTTCCTCCTTCTCCCTGCTTTCTGGGGGGGAACAGGTAGTGCAGCTGATGTTTATTGCTGAATGCCTTTCATAAAATCCAGTGAAAGATACTCTCTTGCGCTTATGTCAAGGTCTGTCTGAGCCAGAATGTTCCTCTCTCCTGTTTTGGTGTGTCTGTAGCTCCAGTTTTACCTGTGGGCTGGCTGGGGCTATTGCCTCCAACCCTGTGGACGTGGTGCGGACACGGATGATGAACCAGCGGGCAATAGTGGGCAGCACGGAGCTCTATAAGGGCACTCTGGATGGCCTCGTGAAGGTAAGGAGGCGGGAGAGGTGGGCCTCCTGTCTTTTGGAGGCTGGTGGGATTCCAGCACCACGCACCACTGACAGGATGTAAAAGAAACAAGCTTTTAAGTGATTTAAGTAACTTAGGCCTCATTAGATTTTTAATATATTTTGAGAATAGTCATAGAATGGTTAAAGACTAGATGTAATTGTGTAAGGTTGATTAATAGAATGCAGGTGCTTAAAGAGAATACTCTGAGAACGATGCAAGCGCTGCTCATTTGTCCCTTGTACAGTCCTGACCACGGCTGGCCTGAACCCAGGCAAGCTGAATCAACAGAATAGCAAATGTAGAACATGATAATAGGGAGGAAATAAGGGATTCTAGGAAGTCTATAGGTGGACTTTGATGGATACTGTGTGAAGAAGATAAGAGGCTGTGGTGACCAGAGTCTGCACCATTGAGCTACAACTTCAGAAGAGGAACTGGAACAGAACAATAAGAATCAGCTGAAAATTAATGAACTTTTGAAACTACTGAAGAATAAAGAACTGGGGGACTTAAAGAAATGCCAAGAGCTCACCAGACTGTGGGTACCTCTAGGTTTGCTTTATTAACAACTCAGAGTTGGGCCATCACCTCAGTGAGTGGCCGGTGGCCAGCAAAGCACATCTTCTATATATATATGATTCTACACAACATTACATAATTGATATTTCCGTCTGGCAAGCTCTTGGTGTACCCAGTCTGGTGATACTCTTTAACACAGGAGCAGTTAGCTTCTACGGCGACAGAACGTGCTCGTCAGTGAGTGTTTCAGACAAACCAGAGGAGGGCCTATAGTCACTTTCTCGAGGTCGCCATCAGCTTGAGCATCCTCCCAACCTTGTGGGGCAAGACCTTGTCA
Organism: Pluvialis apricaria; assembly: GCA_017639485.1. NCBI lineage: Eukaryota > Metazoa > Chordata > Aves > Charadriiformes > Charadriidae > Pluvialis > Pluvialis apricaria. The sequence goes on from CM030017.1 coordinate 789,587, forward strand.
GTGATGCACTTTGATTAGGTTCATACACTGGAAGTGACGCTTCACGCACCTTTAACTGCATCTCCACTGGCCTGGCTGCTTACTGCAGCAGCTCCCAGGGCCCGTTATCTCACACCTGGCAGTAGGGAGATGGGCGGAGCGTGGACCTGGTGTGTCTCATAATGGATCTGTCTCTTCTCTCCTCCCAGACATGGAAGAGTGAGGGCTTCTTTGCGCTCTATAAAGGTTTCTGGCCCAACTGGCTTCGGCTCGGTCCCTGGAACATCATTGTATCCTTCAGCGTGCTGCTGGGAGGTCGTGGGTGCGGACAGGCAGGGGAAAACCAAGCAGTAAAGGGAAGTGCAGAGCAGACACCTTGATGGGGCACCTCTTTGTCTTCCCTGTGGCAGCCCAAGGCAGACTCCGTGTCCTGCTTGGACAGACGTAAGCTGTGATGTGGCTGTTGCTGGTTCAAGTGCCAAAAAAATGCCACTGGTTGTGACTGCTGCCTCTAACAGCTCTGCGGGTGGCCAGTGCAGGGAATGCCAGTGCAGGGAATGCCAGTGCAGCATCACAGGCGGTTTGCTGTAGAGTGCTCTCAAGTGCTTGGCTTGAGACTTTCCCTTTGGCCTGAGCTCCCAGAGGTGCTGCAGTTTCTGGATCAGCTCCTGTTTCGTGAGGGAAGGCCAGGGAACATTCTGCTGCTCTGAGACGGGTGCTGACCTGCTCTGCAGAACGAGCGCTGCTCTGTTGCTCTACTGGATCCTTCTTGCCCTCTGAAATTGCGTGCATAATTTATTTTAAAGAAGTCCCAGCCTGGGGTTAGAGCCACCTCCCTTTCTCAGTGGTCTAGGCAAGCCCGGGCCAGTTGGCTTCTGGGTCAGTCTCTTCCCTTTCCCGGTAGCTCTCGTCCCGCAGCGCTCTCTTCCTCCTGTGCAGATGGTTTATGCTGCCTGGAAGAGGGGCTTCCCCACGTTGGTCTTCAGCTGTGCTGTGCTGGTGCTCTACCTGCCTTGCCAGGCACGGCCTGGTGGTGTCGGGAGGCCCCGCTGCAGCTGCCTTACGTATTCGGCCCAATTCCTTAACGTTCCCTTTAGTTTTTTATCACATACGAGCAGTTGAAGCGACTTCCATTCTGACCGCTGGCTTCATTCCACGAGAGTCATCTCCCAAGACTTGCAGCAGAGAGCTTTGCTGCAGCCTTCCTCTTCATGTCACCATCCCCATGTTTCGATGTTTTGGTACACGGTGGGTCCGGGCTGTCCCCCCTCCCCCAAACGCATGGTCCCTGGCGCATGATCTGCCTGAAGTGGAACCGGGAGGCTGATGGCAGGCGCTGCATGTTTTTCCCCACGGAGGCGAGTGTTAATGGTGTACAAGTGTCTGGGCCCGAGGCAATATCTTCTGTGAAGATCTGTGCATTCCAGTGGCCTTGTGGTGCAGCTGTGGGTGGTTTGTCGTTTGGCTGGTGTGCGTTTTTGTGCCGTGCCCGCGGGGCGAGGCTGGAGGCTGGGAAAGGGGTGCCGTCATGGTTTCTGGCAGAACTGTAACCTCATTAAATTATTTATTGACTGGATGGCGTGAGTTTGCGTTTGTGCGCATTTACTGCAGGTATATTCCAGAGCAGATGGTGTGTCTGCCCTGGGACAGAACAGAAGCTATTTTTTCAGCACACTATGTGTACCTTTTTTCCCCAAATATATATATATGAGCAATCTAGGTTTCATTGCAATAGAAATGTTTCTAAAACAAAGTTTAATTGTTAGTGTCAGAAAACTATGGTGTTGCGCTCAGCTCAGTTTTGCAAAACCTCAGTCTCTTAACCTTATTGCTTATATTATTTTCGCTTACGTAATTTTTAAAGCAAGGTAATGTGATTCGAAGCTGAACTCAAGTGTCCCACTACTTTAAAATGGTGGCTCTAACATGGCTAGTGCTAAGCAGAACATCAAGCGAGATATTTTGGTCATCCTCTTCTGTTTTTTGTTTTGGTTTTGTTTTGGTTTTTTTTTTTAAAACATGTATGGCTATGAAAGCAAACAGCTCTTATGTTCCTACTGCCTTTCCTCTTGACGGGGTGACGTTAGTTTGGATGAAGGTCCCTTGTGACCCCCAGCAGCGTGTCCCGTCTGTACGCTGAGATTCTCTCTGTGCAAACTGCAGGAGGGACGTTCAGCCAAACCCAGCCCGGACAGACGAGAGCAAATTGTTTGCTGTGGTTATGCAAAGGCAAAACTGCCGTGTAGCAGCTGCGTGCACGTGGAAGGTGACTCCAGTGAGCTTTCGGACTTAAATCATGCCTTGAGCAGAGGTATTACTGCAGGGGCACAGCTCCATAGGCTGGGAGGATCATTTTCGGGGTTAAACTATACTTACAAGTTGCCAGAAAGGGGGAGCAGTGGGTTGGAAGTGGACAAGGTTCATATGCCTCGCCTGGCTTTCCTCTTGAAGAGGACTTCTAAATATTACAAAATAAATAAATACTTACATGGTGGATGAATACGAGCCTATTTGAGAGATGTATTTTCACTGCAGTCCGTTACATTCTGTTGGTTTTCTTCAGTGTTTCTGTAACTTTATTTCTGGAGCCATTTCTTCTGCGCAGCTCCGCGGGATGTTGCTGCCGCTGTTAATTTTTGGAGGGATCCTCTGACGGTTGGTATCTGCAGTTGCTCTGCTGCCCGTGTTCTGCAGGCTGCTGCGCGGAGCTCCTCGGCAGTGCCTGAAGAGTGTCCCCGCAGCCACGTTGCTCTTTGCATTTCTCAGCTGTAGGGCGCTGGCAAGAGGCTCTTCTTTCCCCTCTTCTTCCTCCCAGCGCGTCAGCTCCCCTGGGTGGCTTTGGCGACACTCCTTCCGCTTGCCTGAGTGGTCCCGAGCCCCTGGAGACGTTCATTATCTGAGCTTTGATTGCACTGGCTGTCATAAACGTTGCCACATGTCACTCTGCCTCACTTTGTCAATAGTAACCGCAGGTACATGCGCGGCAGTGGCGATCTCCGTGGATGTGACGGGGAGGTGACGGCTGGTTGTGAGTGCACCTCAGCACCGCGCCAGGTGTCTCCTGAAGGTCGTCGTAAAGCCCTTTGTCCTGAAAGCATCTTGCCTTTGCAAGCAGGAAAAGCTGAGTCGCTTGGGGTTTCTCGGCAGATGCGTATTTTGCTAGCTGGTTTAAAAACAAAGATCCCAATCCATAAACGGCATTGTAAGCGCTTGTGCGAGGGGTTGGCGCTGTTGGGGATCCGGCATTTGCTAAGGAGGTGCATTGCCTTGAGTGCTGCTGAGCAGACTGTGTCCTGAGTTATGTCAAGCGGGTGTTGACGCAGATCCTGCTACCGCCCCAGGAGGCGGCCGTACCGGCGCTTCTGCAGCCAGTGCTGTCCCACCGACGGTGGTGTGGGCCGTGTTCGTGCCCCGAAGCTGTTAACATATTGCTGCCTTCAGTGGCTGAAAAATGATTGCAAGCACTGTGCAGACAGTAGGCAGGAGTGTTGGAGTCTGCGGTATATAGGGTGGTTACATATCCCAGCAAAGCTGGGCACTGGAAGGGACCTTTCCCACAGAAGGGTCCAGGTGGTTTAACTCTGACATGGAGGTGGTATTCGAGGCACCCTGGAAAACAAAGTCCTACCCAAATGTGGACAGTAGAAAATACGCATGGTCCCAGAAACATTAAGTATAAACCCAGCAGTAAACCAGGTCAAAACCAAAAGAGTGACCATAGGCATCCACTTACCAAGATAAACCCCCAAATCTGAGGGCATGTCCTCTTTCAGATAGAAGGGAGAAGCCTTCCAGGGAGTCCTTGGGGCTGGTGGGCAATCGAGGAATGAAAGGACCACTCCAAAAAGCGAAGACTGCAGTAAACAAGCTGAAGGTTGCCTGGTTTTACTTGGAAGAGCTCAGAGGGCTTTCTCTGTTGGAGACTTCCGATGGAGAGGCCTGGGGGAAGGTCTCGAGCCGAAACGTTGGCAGAGGAGGTGGTAGGACAGGGTGGTCGATGAATATGAGCAGGGGGCTGGGCCTGCACCCCAAATTGTTGGGGGACCTGAGGATTAAAAGGCCAAAGCTCCTGCTTGTAGCCTCTCATTTAAAGTTCTCCTCACATTAGAATCATCCAGGTTGGACGGGACCTTTAAGATTATTGAGTCCAACCATCAGCCTAATGCTGCCAAAGCCACCACTGACCCATGTCCCTCAGCACCACATCTACACGTCTTTTAAATCCCTCCAGGGATGGCGACTCCACCGCTTCCCTGGGCAGCCTGTGCCAGTGCTTGACAACCCTTTGGGTGAGGAAATTTCTCCTAATACCCAATCTAAACCTCCCCTGGTGCAATGTGAGGCCGTTCCCTCTCGTCCCATCGCCTGTTCCTTGGGAGCAGAGACCGACCCCCCCTCGCTACCCCCTCCTTTCAGGGAGCTGTAGAGAGCGAGAAGGTCTCCCCTGAGCATCCTCTTCTCCAGGCTGAACGCCCCCAGGTCCCTCAGCCGCTCCTCAGCAGACCTAGGGAAGTGTCAAAAGTATGGACAGGGTTCCAAAGAAAGTTTGTTTTCAGAGAACTACCAGCCAGTGACCGCACAGTGACCGTGATGTCTTTGCCACACTGGTAGAAACTCTAATAAAAGACTTGAAGCAGAAATGGCTATCACACGCTGAAGGGCCAATGGATGAGGAAGAGGAGGAACCCCGACTTCAGATCTGTTGGGAGGTTTCTGAAGGCATCGGCAAATACGTGGAGCAGGAAGCTGGAGTGAATGTAGTCTGCCTGGGTTTCCAGAAGGCTTTTGATAAAGTCCTTTGTGAAAGCCATCAAAGCAGCGAGACTGATGCAGGATAAAAGGGAAATGCCTGTCGGGGTCTAAAAAAGGTCATGATTTGAAGTATTCAGGGTTGTAACTGGGGAAGTGGGCGGTGTTGAGCTGCAGAGGGACATGGTGAAGTACAATCCCGAAGTGGCACAGCGGGAAGGGGGAATCGCTGCCGGTGATGGCTGCTGAACCAGCTGTGGTCTCGCAGCTTGGACATCGCTGCTGCTGAGCGACGGTCCTGCGAAGATACCCATTCTGCCCAGGGGAGGTGGGGTGGAGCAGCCCCTGCGGAGCAGGACTGCCCCGTCAGGGTGAGCTACCACGTATGGGATGGGGCGAGGGTGGGGTTTGGACCCTCTCCCCGCGTCTCCCCGGGTGTCCCAGGCCACCGGAGCCCTTCCTGTGGTGCAGACCTGGGGTGTTCCCAAGGGGCTTCCAGCTCCACAGCTCCATCCACAGCAGCCACAATTCGCGTGTCTACTGTGTCTCTCCTCCCTGCGGCAGAGCCCACCTCCCGCCCTGGGCCCCGCTCGCAGCCTCTCCCCGGCCGCCTGCGCTCCTCGGGTTACTGTTTGACAGAGGAAGGCTTGAACCTTCCCCGTTTCCTGGCAGCTCGCATTTTTCCGGCTCACAAGGCAGGAGAGGTGGCTTGTGGCACTTTGTTTGAAGGGATGGAGCGGTCATGGCCACAGCCTGCGAGAGTCACCCACCCTGCCGGGGTCACCCAGCCTGCAGGCACGTAAAGGACGTGACAGTGGGATCGTAGGATGCTGTAATACGCAGGGATGTGGAGGCTTTGTTTCCGTTAATTTCTTTGTTACTATTAATAAAGTAAATACAGTTACGATTAGTGAAGCAAGTGTGTGTCTATATAAATGTATTTCTTTTTTTAGTATTAGTTGCAAATATATATATTTCATTCAAAATATTACGGTACAGTTCATCAAGCTGCTCCCAGGAGTGAGGTCAGTCGATGACAGATGAAGTCTCCCTTTGGAGATGATCCGTGCCACGGAGCCTGGAGTCGGCCGGGCGTCCCCGGCGGGTGCGAAGGATGGCGCAGAAGAGTTCACGCAGGGGGAGCTCTCAGAGAGAGAGGAGCTCATTTTGAGAAGGTAACCTGTTACTTTCACGTGGATCTGTAAGTGGGCAGAGGACACCAGCTCCTGGAGCTGCCCTCTGCTTGCATAGGAGGCCCCTTTGTAGGTTATGGCAGTTTCTTTGTTTCGGGTTTCTCGAGGATGCCCTGGGCTCCGGCTGCGCTTATCAAGGGCATCGCAGTCTCCTGCCTATGAAGGATGCGCCGGGTTCCCAGGCTGGCCAATATTTTCTGCAATATTTAGCAGACACCTTTTGCGAGTACTTCTCCCCGTTATAACCAGGTCGCCTTTGCGGCTGCTGCTCCGACAAGGGATCGGTGTCGTTCCCTTGGTCCCCGCAGAAAGAGGCTGCCCTGGGTCCACCAGTGACCCCGCGGGAGCCCCACCAGCGGTGCCACCCACGCGTACCGGCGGGGCTGGGAATTGGGAATTCTGCTTCTTCCCTGTTACCAGCTCCCGCGCCAAAGCAGCGCCCGGGCTCCGCTCAGGTTCTTGGTGCTTGGCTGGGGAATGTCCACCACCCCGTCTGCCATCGTGGCAGCTTCCTGCCCAGGCGCTCGTTGCTCACCCCCCTGCTCCAGGGTTGTCTGGAAACGTGGCTGGAGGGGAGGGACCTCTGTGGGCACAGCGGGTGCTGCGAGTGCACCGGTCCCTTCCGGCAGGCAGCTGCTCAGCAGAGCTCTGCTCCCCAGCCGAAGAGACGCCACTACACCCCGGGCTTTCCCCACGCCACCCGGAGAGCGAGGGGCTGCGCTCGCTGCTGCCCGCTGCCTGGCTGCTGAGCTGTACGTGCCGAGAAACCCCAGGTGAGGGATGCCCTAGAATCGTGTTGGGGACGCGCCGTCCTTGGGCTGCGCCCCGCAGGGGACAGCCATGGCTAGCTCAGCCCTGGGAGCCATCCTCGCTGTGTTGGCCTCGCTCATCATCACCGCCAACGTGCTGGTGGCCATCGCTCTCCTTCGCCTCATCCATAAGAGCGGCTCCAAGGGGCTCTATTTTGTCCTTAATCTCGCTGTGGCGGATGCCATGGTTGGCTTCACGGTCGTGGGTCTGGTCGTGGATGAGTTTTCCCAGCCCTTTTATCCTCCCCAGATCTTCTGTGTCCTGAGAATGGCTTTCGTGACCTCCTCTTCTGCTGCCTCTATCCTATCCCTGATTCTGGTGGCATGTGACAGGCACCTGGCAATCAGGAAGCCTTTCCACTATTTCCAGATGGTGACAGGCCTGCGGGTCGGGGTACGCTTGGCGGGGCTCTGGCTGATTGCTGCCATCATCGGCTTTCTCCCAGTCTTCATCCCGGCTTTTCAGAAGACCGCCATCCGTGAGAAGTGCTCCTTCTTCAGTGTCTTCCAGCCCGCCTACATGCTCACCGTCTTCTGCGCCGGCTTCTTCCCAGCGCTCTTTCTCTTCATTTATCTCTACTGCGACATGCTGAAAATTGCCTCCGTACACGTGCAGCATATCCGGGAAGTGGAGCACGCGGGGCTGGCGGGGAGCTGCCCCCCGTCCCGCACCACCAGCGACATGAAGGCCATGCGCACCGTCGCCGTGCTTATCGGGTGCTTCACGCTGTCCTGGTTGCCGTTCTTCATCGCCAGCATCGTGCAAACTGTCTGTCCTGGCTGCTTCCCCTACCAAGTCATTGAGAAGTACCTCTGGCTGCTGGGACTGTGCAACTCCCTCCTGAACCCCCTGCTCTACTCCTACTGGCAGAAGGACGTGCGGCTCCAGCTCTCCCAGCTGGCTGCAGGCGTGAAGAAGAGAGTCCTCCTTCACCTGGGGAACGGCTGCCGTTTCCCCGGCAGAGGCACCAAGTCTCTCCCCACTGTGTCCTGCCTGCGGCTCCAGGACTGACACGGTAAGGAGCGGCTGTCACCGGCTTTCCAGCTCATCTCCTGCATCGCCACCATGAACTCGGGGCCTGCCGGCTGCGGAGGACATCGCAGACAGGGTGGGACCAATCCAGATGCTAATTCCCAGACATCAGCATGGCTGAATTCCAGCCTGCCCACAGCCCCACAGAGCCACAGCACGGCCCGTTTTGCACCAGCCCCAGGCACCCCAAATTGCAGGTGCACGGCACACGTTAGGTCTTGCCTGGAGGGCCTCAGCAGCCTTGTGTCTCCTGAGCCAAAGCCCTCAGCACTCGCTCCACGGGCCAAGACCCTTCACCCATCGCTGCCCGGCTTCCCCTGCCCGCACCCGGGATCCTCCTGCCCTCCCCTCCGCCTGCAGCGCCCGCGCTCTGGGCGACGAGCCCCCGCGTCAGGGCTGCTCCCACAGCTGTGGCTCTGTCGCCTTCGGCTCTTGGCCCAGGCAGCAAGAGGCTGGGAGATGTGCACGTGTCCGAAATCTGTCCTGGACCGTAAGTGCTCCCAGTCGCTGCCCTTCCTAAACCGAACTGGTGATCCTACAGCTGCAGCCAGGGCCGTCCCCACACGTGTCCCCTGCTGCTGTCAAACCCACAGCCCGAGAGGGTCGCCCCCGCTGCGGGCTGTGCCCAGCCGGGCCAGAGGCGAGGGGTACGGGTCTGGGCTCTCTGCCGCGGCACCGGGGATGCGGAGAGGGCTCCTGCTGTTCCTTGGCAGCAGCTGTATCTGCCCCGGTGCTGGCATGGCGAGCACGGAGCAGCCCCAGGCGCTGCACGCCTGGGAGAGGTGCAGGGCAGCACGGGCTGCGCTGTCGCTGTTTGGCTTGGGCTGTAAAGCGAGTTAATGAGTAACTGGCTGGACGCTGAGCTGTGGCAAAGAAGCGGGAGGAACGGCTGCCTTGGAGCCACGGCAGCCTCCGTGCAGGAGGGCTCTTGTGTCCCGCCAGGGCTGCGGGGCTGGATTTGGGACTCCCTACACACTGACTCATCCCATGGGAGCGCTTCTGCGTGCTCTGCCGCACTGTGGCGGTGGCCAGACTGCCAACCCTGCCAGAGGCTACGGTGATATTTAATTGCTTCGCATAAAATCACGTCCATTTAATCAACATGGCAAGAAAATTTCCCTTAAAAGAGGTTTCTTAGCTAAGAATGGACCCTAATCTCAAAAAAGAGGGTGCTCTGTGCAAAATAGCAGTTGTTTCCACCTCTGTCATTTGCCCCACTGGTAGACATGAAGGCTCAAGGCCATACCCAGTACACATCCAGAACCTGCCTTGGTCCCGAGGTCTTCCCCGTCCTAGAGGAAGAGGCAAAAATAAAAGTGCCTTTTAAAAAAAAACCCAAACAACATGCCCTCTGCGGCATTCAGCTCTGCCTGGGAAGGGCCTGAGACCAGATGCCACCTGGCAGATGCTGTTCCTGGCTGTGCAACGTGGAACGAGCCGGAGAGGAGGCCTCTACAGAGCAGCCCTGGCTCTGGGGGTGGACTGACGCCTCGTGGGTGGATCGAGTAGGTGGATGCAGTCTGACTCAGTTCTGGGGATCAACACATCATCTCTCTGTACAATGTGTTTGCTGCCTACTCTCAGTGAAGCCTGAGCTCCACCGGCTGTTGCTTTGCAGAGCCGCCCCATCCTCGCTGAGCCTCCGATAATGCTGAAGCCATCCTCCGCATCCCTCCAACACGCTTCCCGCAGGCAGTGGTGCAGGCGGGTACCCGGTGCAAATGGGGACGTTTGGTACGTGGGCTTCTCGCTGCTTCCCGGGCTCGCAGCCCTCAGCAGCACGTGTGCCTGGGCACAGACCCAGCAGAGACTGCGGGTCTGGGACGGGAGGCCATTGTGGGTACTGGGTCCGGTCTGGTTCGACATATTCATCAACGACCTGGATGAAGCGTATTATCAGCCAGTTTGCTGATGATGCAAAACTGGGAGGGGTGACTGACACGCCAGAAGGCTGTGCCGCCATACAGCGTGACCTGGACAGGCTGGAGACTTGGGCAGAGAAAAACCTGATGAAGTTCACCAAAGGCAGTGTAGGGTACTGCATCTGGGGAGGAATAACCCCATGCATCAGTACAGGTTGGGGGCTGACCTCCTGGAGAGCAGCTCTGTGGAAAGGGACCTGGGAGTCCTGGGGGCCAACAGGGTGACCATGAGCCAGCAATGTGCCCTGGTGGCCAAGAAGGCCAATGGCACCCTGGGGGGCACCCAGCAGAGTGTGGCCAGCAGGGCGAGGGAGGGCATCCTCCCCCTCTGCTCTGCCCTGGGGAGGCCGCAGCCGGAGCACTGTGTGCAGTTCTGGGCTCCCCGGGTCAGGAAGGACAGGGAACTGCTGGAGAGGGTCCAGTGGAGGCTATGAAGCTGATCAGGGGACTGGAGCATCTCTTTGCTGAGGAAAGGCTGAGAGGCCCAGGGCTGTTCAGTCTGGAGAAGAGAAGGCTGAGAGGGGATCTCAGCAGTGCTGATCAATATCTACAGGGCAGGTGGCAAGAGGATGGAGCCAGACTCTTCCAGTGGTGCCCAGTGACAGGACAAGAGGGAACGGGCACAAACTTGACCATAGGAAGTTCCATCTCAACCTGAAGAAGGACTTCTTCCCTGTGCGGGTGGCAGAGCAGCGGCACAGCTGCCCGGAGAGGTGGGGGAGTCTCCCACTCTGGAGCCATCCCAAACCCGCCTGGACGCCGTCCTGTGCCACTGCTGGAGGGGACCCTGCTCTGGCACGGGGTGGGACTGGGGGAGCTCCAGAGGGCCCTTCCGGCCCCCGACCAGTCCGTGACCCTGTGAGCGACGGGAGCAGGAGCCCTGGCGGGGCGGGCCTGCAGTGATGGCAGTGTCCCCATCCGCAGCGGGGACATGGCGGTGGCGCGGGTGGGAGAGGAGACACTCACGCCAAGCTCGTGTACGAGTGGAGGACACGGCACAGCTCCCAACAGCGGCGGGTCTGGCCCAGCGTCGGCGCCCTGGCGCCATGTCTCCTCTCTCCCCACGCCTCACGGGTGCCCGCGGCCGGAGGAGTCGGGGCTCCGTTCCTGGAAAACACCTCCAGATCCCGCCGGGAGCAGCAGCCGCTCCCCGTGAGCCCCCGCCTGCTGCCGTCTCTTCTCCCCCACACCACCACCTCTCCCCCTGCCCGTCCCCAGCGCGGCCCGGGCGCTCGGGGGCTGCAGGAGTGCGGCCGGAGGAGGGCGGGCGCCTCAGAGGCCGTGGCGTGAGGGGGGACGGAGGGGAAGAGGGAAAGGCGGAGAGCGCTTCCCCCGCGTGCTGTCCCTCAGCTGAATAAACTGCATTTCTGCCGGCCTCTTCTCTGTTCCTAACAACCCGACGGATGCCGAGGAGCCCGGTGCCCGGGCAGCGCTGCGGTTGAGCGGCCATAGCGGCGGGACAACCCTCACTGCCGGCCGGGGGCGGAGGGGGGCCGCCACCGTCCCGGCGTGCTCTGCGCGCAGCGCCCCCGCCCCCTAGCGGGGCGGCAGCCAATGGGCGCGCGCGGCGGGGGGCCGGTGGGCGGGGCGGGGCGGATGTTCGGGGATGGCGGCCGCGGCGGAGCCGGTGGCGGAGCTGGGCCGGGGCCGGGCGGTGAGTGAGGCCGGGGCCGGGGCCGGGGCCGGGGCCGGGGCCGGGGCCGGGGCCGGGGCCGGGGCCGGGGCCGGGAGAGTGGCCGAACGGCGTGTTGGGGCCGGTCCGTCTGCCGCTGCCCGCCGGGGGAGGCGGTTTGGGCCTGGAGCGCCTCAGCGCGCCGGGGCGGCGGGCGCGTTCTGCGTGTCTTTCCTGGCCGGTGGAGCGGAGGGGCGGCAGCGGGGGGCGGCCCCGGCCCTCCGCCGCCCCAGGGGGGGGTCTCCTGCCGCCTCTCAGGCCGCTGCAGGGGGAGCCGGGGGAGTCGCTGTCCCCCGGCGGGGGTGGGGGCCTCCCGGTCGGCCCGGCCCGGCACGCACCGGCCTTCTGCAGCGCGGTGTCTTTGAGTAGCAACATCTACCAACAGCCTCGCGGGAATCTTCAGAGCCCCTCGGGACCTGCTGGTGGTGGTGGTGGTGGCGTCTCCAGTGCTCTGCACCTCGGTGGCCCGCTGGGTGGTGGGGCGGCTGCTTTGAAAGGTTTATTCTGGGTGGGAGGTCCCCAGGCTGCCTGCTGGCTTCAACGGCCGTTAAAGTGTCACAAGGTAGAACGAGAGGGAGGGAGAAATGAGTTGCATTTAAAGAAATTATTGGAGCGAGTGACTGTTATGCGGGTCACTTCTGGCGCTCCAAGAGCAGTTGGTTTGCAAAGGCGGGGGATAAAGGTGGCAGCAGCTTCTTCCCCGCAGCGTGTAACTGGCTGAGTTCTCTCTCTTCTGAACACCGGGCAGGCTCAGCCATGCCCAGCCATGTAACTCGGCTTGCGCTGGATCCCTTCTGCGACAGCCAGACTGTACGTAGGAAGAAGCACTGCTGGCTTTGGGCACGCTCATACCAGTAACCACAGCTGCTGGTGGGCTGTAACGCTCCTGCAGCCCCACTCCATAAAGATCCTTTGAGTACAATTCATATACACATATTCATGTGTGCACGCATGTGTTTAGCTCCTTAAGCATTACACTTGACCGTCTTTATATTTATCTGTGTTTTACTGTCTTAATTATTTTACTCGTATTTTGGTCGTGTGTGTGAGGTCCAGCTGTTAACAGCAATGTATATTCAGACAACGCTGCATAGAAATGGTTTTGTTCTTTAGTGCCATATGTTTGTCACACAAACCTGTTAGTCCCTGGATAGATTACTCATTAGTCCATGCACTTTCTAGCTCCCCCGTACTTCGCTTGCACAGCTACAATAATTAGACATCATATTTTCCAGCCTGCAGAACATTGCAGCAGAGCGATGAGACGGTGGGTAAAATGCTAAGGAAACCTGGGGTAGGAGTTTGTCCAGCAGCCTTGTATTCCTTCTTACCTCAGCCTTTCATCCGCTTCCCGCTCTGGAAGGCGACTGGTTGCTTTTTCTGTTTCTTAATGTTTTGTTTGAGGGATTCCATAACATCTAATTAAAAAGCCCTCTGCATGAAGTTGTTGAAAGCTCTGTCTGAGCCACTGTAAGGTCAGGTTTCTTGGTTTAAGGTCATGTTTTTGGTATGGGTGACTTGAGCTTGTAGGAGGGAGGAAGTTCAATCTCTGAGCAATTTCAAAGATAAGGTGTTGCTAGAGAGGCATTCTGTGTACCTTCCGAACATGGTGTGAGATTTCTCCTCTAATCCCCAACTTTTCTGCGGACATTCTTCTGGTGCCATCCCAACGCGGCACTTTCTCACTGTGTCCGGCTGCCCTGCTCTTGGCCAGGATGAAGCCGTTCGGGTCCTCACGCTGGTGCTGCCCCCCTGCAAGGCTCTCGTCTGGGCAGCAGCACTCGCCCCTCATGCCAGGTTTTTGCACTAGGATTTTCCGGTGATCCTGATTGCAGGCTCTGCCAGAGTTTTCTTTGGGACTTCCCTTTTTTTATTCCCTCTTTTTTTCTTCTTCCATTATTTTTTTTTTTTTTCTGCAGTAGGTTTGTGCAATCCCTTTGCTTGACAGGTTTCTTCTAGCCTTTCAAATATGTATTTCTGAAAATGTCAGCTTTTGAGCATTTGTTATGAAGCAGCGGGTGTTGCTCCCTGGGCGTGCTGCAAGTGGGGTTGGTGGGATGGGGAGGGATGTGCCCGGGGAGCTGTCTGTGGCCGGCCATGTCCCCTCTGAGCCTGGAGCCGCCTGTTCCGCACCCCGGGCGATGGAGGACGAGCTGCTTGCCCCCTGTAAATCCCAGTGTTAGCGCAAAACGATTTCTAGACATGTTGAGAGGGAAGGTGGTTTGACAGAGCCATGGGAGCATCCTGAAAACATTCTGTGGAATGTTTAGTAATTTGGCACCATGGCTGGGGTGGTTGGTGGGGGGTGCTGGGGACTCCTCGTGGGGACGCAACGAGGGTTGAGGGTCTGGGTCTGGGCCGGTGTGTGCGTGTATGTGTGTATGCACGCTGGTAAAGAGCTTTTGGCCTTTGTTTCGGGTTATAACGGTAAGCAAATGGCACAGCTCCTACACAACTTGATCAAGTCTCCATGTTTCTGCTGCTGAGGATATACATTTGTGAAAATATGCCATTTGCTTGAAAACACTGCAGATGGCCCGTTGGTGTTACTGAACGCTGTGTTTTCAGGGCCAGAGAAGAAAGGGACTCCTTGTGTCTCTTTTCTTTTTCTTTTTTTTTTCCCTAACAGTGCCCTGCTAGAATAATTAGGTTGTCTGAAGTTAAGATTTCTTTTGAGGATAACCTTCCAGAACCAAGGAAAGTGAGCGGTGTGCCTCTTGCCATTGAGGATTACCAGAACTTAATCTTTCTGTGCAAAGGCAACTAATCTCAGGCATGCAAACAGGGTTTATTTAACTGCGTGCCAGTGCTTAAAAGCACTGATGTATGAAATCCCTTGCAAATTCAGATGTATTTGCAGCTAATCGCTCCTCCACCTGCTCGTCCACCTCCGTCCCCCACATCGCAGAAGCTGCCTATCGGTGTCAGTCACTGGAGACTGATGGTGACATGTGCAGCCGCCGTTTGCCAGCTCCAGTCCCAACCTGTGCTCTCGATGCCTGGGTTGGTAGTTTTATCGTCACTAGGACCCAACTTTCCTTTTGTGCTTGGAGCTGGAGCTCAGAGGCTTGCGTGGAGCTGCACTGAGCGTGGGAGCTCAACCCTGGACTCCATCTTTTAAACGACTAAACGAGCTGGGAGTGGCGGGAGAACTGGCTGAAATACTGAAATATGATCAGCACCTTGCCATGTTTCTCGTGCAGTACGCAGGTAAAGGGTGCATTTTTGTGCTTTTCTTGAAAGTGCGTTTCTCTGCATACAGGGTTATACGGAGTTGACCGAAGTAACGGTGAGAAGTCTGCTGGTCTCCGCAGTGTGCCTAGGCAGCTTCTGGATCAAACTGAGGATTGTAAAGCTCTAACCGTGACCCTTAAGCCAGGAGTACAGTAGAAAAGAGCGCACAAGCCCAACAGTAGTTTGTGAACCTGGGAGCTAGTCTCAGAAAGCAAATTGTTGGTATCGAAATGTAGCCTCAAAGCCTCGGTATCTTCTTTCCCTTCCTTGCTCTTTCCTCTGTGTTTTCTAATTGATTGCTGCAGATGCTGCGGGGCTTTGCTTTCTTCTAAAGCGTGTTTCTTTAGAGCTGAAAACAAGCAGGATGTAATCAGATGGCGGGTTGTATCCTGGAATCCAATTTATTTCTAAATTGCATTTCTAAACATGCAGAAAAGAAAAGGGGACCCCTGTTCAAGCTGAGCAATACTTATTTCATATAGTTGCCAGTGTTGGCAAAAGGTAAATCCGTATTTATAGTAAAGCCTGTGTCAGCCCATTTCTTAAGTTACTCTTGATGCTGCGTAAGAGAGAAGTTTGATGAGCGGGCATAATTTATGTGGGCTTTTTAAGTGTATCATTAAAATGCTTTCAGGTATGTGAAAGTGTCAGAAACTGTTACTAGGTTTTAGTGTTTGGGTTTTTTTTTTCTTTAAGTTGCTGGGGAGAGATTTGTGTACCTGCTTTTTATTGACTAGTTGGTTAAAACCGTTGGAGTGTCTGAGCAGCAGCGGCGCGAGGTTGCTGTCAGCGCGCGGTTCCCTCGCCTGGCCCCAGGTGAGCTGGTTTGTGTGTCTCTAAAGCGGTGCTGGCCTTGCGGGCAGGGCTCCGTTTGTCATTTGGTTGAACATTAGTAAATCCAGCAGGGAAGATTTTGCAAAAAACTTGAAGTAGAAGCTGCATTGGGGTGCTGTTTTCCTGCACGATCGCGAGAGCCTTGCACAGTGAGCTGCGCAACCCCGTGTTTTGGGTAGAAGAGTTGTCAGCGCGTTCAGCTCTCGGTAATAGCAACGATCTGTAAACAGTGTTTTTTAGTTCATGTTGTTGACTGTTTCTGATTTTTTTTTTTTTTTCCCCCCACTGATCATTAGGGCAAATGGCCAGGCTCTCTTAGCGGGAAGTAGTGGCTGGAAAATGAAGTCCTGTCCAGGATCTGGCACGGGACCCGGTGGGGGTAGATACTTTCCTTGATTTATGCCTGGAACATTGAGATCTTTTCTACCTCTCTCCAGGCCCTTTCTAAACGTGTGCTGTGAAAGCTACAGCCATATATAGCACGAGCACAGACCCGGATCAATACCTACCCAAAGGGACAGGCGGGGCTGGGCATTGTTAATGCTGTTTAGGGCAATGGGAGACTGCCGCGCGTCTTCCCGAAAGACACAACTCGGTGTCTGTTCCCAGAGGTGAAGAGCACCTACAGCAACCTCCTGCTGCTGCTGTGTGAGGACTTGCCGATAGGCGTTTCCTCCTCACCCTGAAGCATCTTCACTGTTTTTCCCCTGATCTGTTTTTCTGGTGAGGGGTCTTCTAGTCCAAACTGCTTTTTAAAAAAATTGTTAGTCACTGCCTTATGGAGGCTCCCGATATCGCGCTTCTAAAAACGCACTGTTCTCAAAATCCCTGGGGATCGGTACTGGGTGGGCTTGGAGGTGAAGGACGTGCTAGCGCCCGTGCCACGTATGGCTCTAGAAATGCTGACACCGGTCTGACACTCGCTGAAACCCCTAATTTTTCTCCTCCTCCCCCGTTAGCTTCTCCATAGCACTTCACTGCAACTGCAGAAATGTGCTGATTTCTGCCTTTCCTTGCTGGCTCTCCCCAGAGCCTCACTAAAGCTGAGTAAAACCTCGTGGCTTACTCCTGCGCTGGTGGTCCCTCCCTTCCTGAGCAGACCAGCTCAAAATAGCCAAGGATGCGTCGTTAAGGTGGGCATGACAGAAAAGTGCTTGTGCTTGTGCCTCACGGTCATGCTGACAGATTCTGCCAGCTTTTATCCTGCTCTGTGCCCAGGAGAGAAGCTTTTCTGCAGCTTCAGCTTTCTTCTGCGCGTGTCCTTTGTGTCCGGTGGGATGTGGTTGGAGCTCAGGCCGAACGGCAGCTCCCTGAAATGGCAGGAGAGAGGCAATCGGTTCTGAAGGTGGCTGCTGTCTGTGGCATTTACCGATGGCAGGGTGGAAAATCTGACATAACGAGGAGTTTCTTGCTCTTGGGACAGGCAGCTGTGCACGGGGACTCTTACTGCCCACCATGACCACCCTGGCAGAGGTTCGGATGTGTGTCATGAAGTAAGTGACAGTTTCTATAGATGAAGGTGACTCAGCGACCATCGGCAGTAGCTCCTGGCTTTCTCTGCTTACAGAGCCTGGAGCAAAAAACAGGGCAAAGTGCCTGTGGAAGGAGCTCTTGGAATGCTGGAAGTCCTTGTTGGAGGAGCTACCAGGATCTCTTGTGTGAGTGAGACTGAGAATTACCGCGTCCTCTCGAGCACTGTTTCTAGACAACACTACCCACAAAATATGTTCATTTTTGTTTATGGCTTGTGAAGGAGCTACTCAGTTTTACAGCCTGTGCCTGCAAAGAAAAATATGTTGCCTTTCACAATCTCATCAACTTCCATTTTCTGTAACTTCTCAGTATTTCTGACTTGTGGAATTCTAGTCTGAGGCTGTGTAAGGACGGTAGCGGGCATCTCTTCCAGAGCACTCCTACCATGTGCTCTGCATGCCATAATGAAGTTGTAAATGCAGAGGGTTAGCTTTAAAACCAAGAAAGTCCTATTTCTACCTTTTGAAGAGGTTTAGGCACTACGGAGGAGCACATCAAATGAGAAGGGTAGCTCTAAACCAGCTCTTGTGTTGAGAAATAATTGGCTCGGAATAAAAACAAGCTGTAAATTGGAATGAAGTTTCACAGCAGGGGTGCGAACTTTCTTCCTTTGCTCATGCAGTTTGGTAATGTTTTCGGACACGAAGCTTGATTTGAAGTCATCGCGTTTGAGCTCTTTAAACCTTACATCCTAATGCAGGGGTTCACGGGAAGGGATTGCTGCTGCCTCAGCGCTGCCACAGCGTGCGTCCTTGGCCTGTGAGGTACTGGTTGGAAAAAGGGCTACAGGAAAGTCACTTATTCTGGAAATTTGAGAGCAATATAATATTTTTTAGTTTCATTCATGCTCTCGTCCCTTCATTGTACTGGTGTGGCTGTTTTAGGATTCCTGGGTAAGACACAACTGTTGTTACGTGGCTTGAGGTTGAAAACAAAACCAAATCCTCCAGTGGGAACAAAATGAGGGTTTTAACTCTGACCTCTTTGCTGGTCTTGGTGTGCTCTCTCAAACAGGATGACCTAAGCCATGGCCTGATGAGACAGTGAGCCTGGATCTGGATTCCTGGTACTGGTGCCTGAATCACGCCCTGCGTGATCACCTTTGAGCATTAATCTGACACCGTGAATTTGTACCAGCACAAAAAAATGTTGCTGCATTCACGTCTGGGGATCATGTGTTGCATCTGTTAGAGAGCATATCTGATTACGTTTAATGGAGAGCCCATAAATAATACATTTTTTGGAAGTGGGATATTCATGAAGTGGCTGGAGCAAGTCCACAGTCTGTTCTACCAGGAGCGTGTCTCTGGTTGTCTTTATGATGGTTCTGCTGGGTTTTGCCCACAGCTCTCACGGGTGGTGCACGCACGTTGGTAGTTAGAAATGCATTTGTTGAAGTAATGCTGAGCAGAATGCATCCTCGTCCTTTAGGTACTCATTGATCTCACACTGGTCTTCACCCGTCTTCCCCCAGAAAACACTTCACTGAACTTTTACTTCTGTTAGTGTCACCCTTAGGCAGCTCCTGTTGACGAGAGTTCCCCACTGTGGGGAGGAATGACACCATGCACCGGTACGTGCTGGGGCCAAACTGTTGGAAAGCAGCTTTGTGGAAAAGGTCTTTGGAGTGTTCTGGTTGACCTCAAGTTGACCATGAGCAAACAACGTACCCTTGTGGCAAAGGAGGTCAGCAGCATCCTGGGCTGTGTTAGGTTGAGCATTGCCAGCGGGTTGAGGGAGGGGATGTGTCCCCTCAGCACTGGTGGGGTCACACCTGGGTGCTGTGTCCCGTTCTGGGCTCCCCCGGGACAAGAGCGTCATGGGCGTTCTGGAGCGAGCCTGATGAAGGGTAATTAATGTGATGAAGGGATTGGGATATCTGTTAGTGAGGAGAGCCTGAGAGAGCTGGGATTGTTTAACCAGGAGAAGGCTTAGGGTGGGGGCAGAGGGGGCCTTATCAATGTGTTCAAATACGCATCAATGGAAAACTGTAAAGAAGATGGAGTCAGAGTCTTCTCAGTGGTGCCCAGTGAAAGGTCAAAGGCCACACATTAAAACGTAGAAAATTCAACTAAGCATGAGAAAACTTTGCTTGCTGTGAGGGTGGTCCGTCAGGGGAACAGGGTGCCCCTGTTGAGGCTGGTGGAGTCTCTGTCCTCGGAGATATTCAGGACCCAACCGGAGAGTGCCCTGAGCAACTGCGGGAGCTGACACTGCTTTGAGCAGGGGGGTTGGACTAGATGATCACCAGAGATCCCTTCCAATGAGAAATATTCTGTGATTTGCTTCTAGAGAAGAGAACGGTTGGGTTTCCCAGTGAGTCCCCCTCACCTGTCTCTTCTGATCTGAATTCTTGAGCAGAGTTTTGCTTTATTTGAGATAGCTTTTGACCTGCTAGTGGTATTCCCAGTAGTTTCAAGTCTATTTTGAATATGAAAGTTAGTTGATAAGGAAAAAATTGATAAGGAAGAGCTTCATTATGGGGAGGGTGGCAAAGCACTGGCACAGCTGCCCAGAGGGGTGGGGGAGTCTCCTTCTCTGGAACCATCCCAAACCCGCCTGGATGCCGTCCTGTGCCACTGCTGGAGGTGACCCTGCTGTGACAGGGGTGGGACTGGGGGAGCTCCAGAGGGCCCTGCCAACCCTCACCAGTCTGGGATTCTGTGATGGAGTGCAAGACATTACAGCGTGACCCAAAATATTCTGTTCAGCTTTGCCTCTTTATTGAGGAACATGACACCAGGGGTAATTCTTTGTCATTTTTGCCCTGTGTATTTCTTGCTCCGTGGATTGTCCTTTGTGTTTCTTGGTGAGCTGTTGGAACAGCATTAACAGTGTCATGTCCTGTTGAGCAGGTAGAGGTCTGTGGCTGATCAGCTCTACGCTATGCATCACAGCTGGTCGACATGTCCTTCAGCAGCTTTGCTGTTTTGAGGTGCCCGACTGAAGGTCTGCGGGTCATTTCTCCCCGAGATAGCACGTCTGGGCTCGCCAGTCGTGTCTTGCTCTGTAGTGAATGAAGAGTTGTCACCACCAGCAGTGGCATGGTTCCTGTGACCAAATGCACGTTGATTTGCCGTGTTTGCAGGTGAGAGGAATTGTACTCTAACTCTGGCTGTGCGGACAGCGGTTGGTTGTGTGGGTAACTGTTTTCCTCCCTCTAAATGAAGCTTAGGGTGACCCTGTCATCTGCTGCAACATCGTCACTTGTTGGTTGAATCCCTTTCTGTGACTGTTGGGTAAGAATCTTGCTTTTGGTTTTACAGTATTTTTGTAATAGTTATCTCTTTCCAATGTCTACATGTGGCTCTGAAAGCTCCAGCTGTACAACCTGTTTTATTTCTTCTGGGAAAGTCACAGCCTTTATGAGTGCATCCCCTTTTGACGGCGTAACTTGGTTATTGTAAATCCGGTTCATGGGTGCTTTCAGCAGGACTCCTGCCCATGGCTTGCATGGGCTGCAGCAGCATGTTACATTCCTGGCATGGCGCACTGTGATTGTATTATGCCTGTTTCACATGCTTTATATTTGTTGCCTAATAAGTAGCAAATTAAAAGTCAGCCTCATAAGCTTGCAATTGAATCATGGAATTTTCAGAGTTGGAGGGGACCTCTAGAGATCATCCAGTCCAACTCCCCTGCCACAGCAGGATTGCCTCAAGCACGTTACTCAGGACTGCACCCACGCGGGTCTTGAACATCTCCAGCGCAGGGGACTCCCCAACCCCCCTGGGCAGCCCGTGCCAGGGCTCTGCCACCCCAACCGGAAAGAAGTTTTTCCTTGTGTTAGAATGGAACTTCCTATGTTCCAACTGGTGCCCGTTGCCCCTCGTCCTGTCACTGGGAACCACTGACAAGAGGCTGGCTCCATCCTCCTTCACCCACCCTGTAGATACTTGTCCGCCATAATAAGGTCTCCCCTCAGCCTTCTCTCCTCCAGGCTAAAGAGTCCCCGCTCTCTCAGCCTTTCCTCACAAGGGAGGTGCTTCAATCCCTCAGTCATCTTAGTTGCCCTACACTGGACTCTCTCCAGCAGTTCCCTGTCCTTCTTGACCCGGGGAGCCCAGAACTGGACACAGTATTCCAGTTGTGGCCTCACCAGTGCAGAGGCGAGGGGGAGGATGACCTCCGTCGACCTGCTGGCCACACTCTTCCCTATGCAGCCCAGGATGCCATTGGCCTTTTTGGCGACAAGGGCACATTGCTGGCTCATGGATAATTTTCTATCTACCAGGACCCCCAGACCCTTCTCGTCAGAACTGCTTTCCAGCAGGTCCACCCCTAACCTATACTGGTGCCCAGCATTCTTCCTCCCCAGGTGCAGGACCCTGCACTTGCTCTTGTTGAACCTCATGAGGTTCTTCTCTGCCCGGCTCTCCAGCCTGTCCAGGTCACGCTGCATGGCAGCATGGCCTCTGGAGTGTCAGCCACCCCTCCCAGTTTGGGATCATCAGCGAACTCACTGAGGATGCACTCCGTCTCCTCATCGAGGTCATTGATCACAGTATCACAGTATTGTCAGGGTTGGAAGGGACCTCTGGAGATCATCTAAGTCCAACCCCCCTGCCACAGCAGGGACACCTACAGCACGTTGCACAGGACAGCATCCAGGCGGGTTTGGGATGGCTCCAGTGAGGGAGACTCCCCCACCTCTCTGGGCAGCTGTGCCACTGCTCTGCCACCCTCAGAGTAAAGAAGTTCCTCCTCATGTTAAGATGGAACTTCCTGTGCTCCAGTTTGTGCCCGTTACCTCTTGTCCTATCACTGGGCACCACTGAAAAAAGGCTGTTCTCATCTACCTGGCACCCTCCCCTTAAGTACTTATAAGTATTGATAAGATCCCCCCTGAGTCTTCTTTTTTTTAGACTAAAAAGCCCCAAGGCCCTCAGCCTCTCCTCATCAGAGAGATGCTCCAATCCCCTCATCATCTCCGTAGCCCTTTGCTGGACCCTCTCCAGCAGTTCCCTGTCCTTCCTGACCCGGGGAGCCCAGAACTGCACACAGTGCTCCGGCTGCGGCCTCCCCAGGGCAGAGCAGAGGGGGAGGATGCCCTCCCTCGCCCTGCTGGCCACACTCTGCTGGGTGCCCCCCAGGGTGCCATTGGCCTTCTTGGCCACCAGGGCACATTGCTGGCTCATGGTCACCCTGTTGGCCCCCAGGACTCCCAGGTCCCTTTCCACAGAGCTGCTCTCCAGGAGGTCAGCCCCCAACCTGTACTGATGCATGGGGTTATTCCTCCCCAGATGCAGTACCCTACACTGCCTTTACTGAACCTCATCAGGTTTTTCTCTGCCCAACTCTCCAGCCTGTCCAGGTCACGCTGTATGGCGGCACAGCCTTCCGGTGTGTCAGCCACCCCTCCCAGTTTTGTGTCATCAGCAAACTGGCTGATGGAACACTCTATCCCTTCATTCAGGTCATTGATGAGTATATTGAACAGGACTGGACCCAGTATTGACCCCTGAGGGACACCACTTGTTACTGGCCTCCAACTGGACTCTGCACCGCTAACCACAACCCTCTGAGCTCTATTGTTCAGCCACTGTTCAATCCACCCCAGTGTCCATTCATCCAACCCACACTTCCTCAGCTTGCCTGCGAGGATGATGTGGGAGACAGTGTCGAAAGCCTTGCTGAAGTCCAGGTAGACAACATCCACTGCCCTCCCCTCATCCACCCATCCAGTCACGCCATCACAGAAGGCTCTCAGATTAGTCAGACATGACTTGCCTTTGGTGAATCCATGTTGACTACTTCTGATAACCTTCTTTTCCTCCAGATGCTTAGAGATGACCCCCAGAATGAGCTGTTCCATCATCTTTCCAGGGATGGAGGTGAGGCTGAGTGGCCTGTAGTTTCCTGGGTCATCCTTCTTGCCCTTTTTAAAGACTGGAGTGACCTTGGCTTTCCTCCAGTCCTCTGTAACCAGCGGTGTCCCCCAGGGGTCAGTACTGGGTCCAATCTTGTTCAATATCTTCATCAATAGAGGTCCTCTAGTCCTTGATTTGACCTCCTTGAGGTCCTTCTGAAGGGCGGCGTAGCCATCTGCTGTGCAAGTCCAAAAGGTGCTTTGGCTTTAACTCATCTGGGTGGGTTTAATGCCTGGAGGCTGGGGCTCTGCTGGGACAGCCTGGGGATGGAGGCTGGGGCTGGGGCGCTCCGGGGACAGCCCTGTGTGAGGTGCCAACAGGGTGTCCTTCCTGTGCATCTGTAATTTGGCTTCCCACCTGCCATTGTGATCCTCTGGGCTTGTGGATACGGGCTTTAATGGACTCATGGCTATCCTGTGGTGGGCCTGGGAGGAATTGAGTCAGGTATCATTCAGGCTCCCCCACCTTCACTGCCTCTTCTCTGCACCTTTGTGTGTGTGCAGATCAGTTTTTATCACATAACCTAACAGTTTTAACTCTGCAATAGGCCTTTTTCTTGCTGGCAAGGAAGATTGGCTTTGAATTAAGTGACATCAGCTTAAAAACTTGTTGATTGCTTTGATATATGCAGGTCCAAATGAAGAACTGGCTCTTGCTTCACTGCAGCCTTTTCTGGTGTGACTCTTCTTTGAAAAAGTCAACTTTGTGGGTGGGCACCCAACGGTTCCTGGCCTGCTGCTCAGCTCAGGACGTTGGCAGGTAACACAAGGTGGACTAAAGCCTCCATGTTCCTTGTCAGGTTACCACTCATATCCACCTCATCCTCCTGCATGTGATGAGCTTCATCTTTTTAGGCAGCCAGTCCTGTTTCAAACTTTGCAGCACTCATTTTGGAGGATGTTTTCCAAGCTCTGCTGCTGGTCCTCGGGCCGCACAGCAGCTTCTGTGTTTGTGCTGCTGGAGGTTGGTGCCAGCACTGCAAGCTCACCCCATGCTGCAGAGCAGATTTGACAGGTTCTCAGAGCAGCGGTGAAACTTAAGGTGAGGGTCAGGTGAGAAGGGAGAGGTTGAGGGGCTGACTTGAGATTTCCTTACTCCATCTCTTGTTAGTGACATATAGTACCTGAAGGAGACTGTGCCGCAGGCTTACCCTGCTGCTGCTCATCGCCCCGACTTGAGAACGACTCTGGGAGCTTTGGGACAGCATTTGTCCTCTCACCAAGTCAGCAGTCGTGTTCCTGTGCCTGTTCAAGAGTGTTTTACTTGCGATTGCACCAGCCTCCCCTTCCCCTTCACTCCGTGCCAGCTGTTTTAGCAAGCTGTCATGAACAGATTGACGTTTTGGTGCAGGAGATAGCCGGGGAGAGAATTCCTCAAGAATGCTGTTAATTACTGAGGTGCCCTCCTGGGATTTTCGCAGGGCTTGATGAATTCTGGGAATATACCTTTCTTTCCTTTTTTAATTGCTCTTCATGTAGCTGCCTCTGGGGCAGTGTTTAATGCCAGTGCCTGGGCTCTGTATGTTTTCAAGTAGAAATGATATAAGAGAAGAAGAGAAACAAGTACTTATTAATTACTGTTCAGTTTTCCATCACTGTGGTCTCTTCTTTTATAGGTCTCCTTTTGTCAATCTGCATGCTGAAAGCAGGAGAGACATTGCTGGCTCAGCTGGTGCGGAGCTGGTTTGCAGCCGTGCGGTGCTTGGTGTGCGATGGAGAGGCGGTGCATAGTCAGGGTCGTGGGGCCTGAAGACTTAAGAGCATTTGTAGGCCCGTTTCTGCTCCTTCCTATGTATGTCAAGTTAGGGTTGGAGCCGTCTGTGAGCAACTTAAATATACTAATCCTAGCAGAATATTATCCACTTCCCAGGAGCTGCATTAATTTCAGCCCGGGGCAAGAGCTGAATCGGGTCACAGGAGTCCACGCCGGGCTGGCAGGGGCGTAACAGGGTGTGCTGGGCAGCGGGGAGGGAGCGGGGCTGCCTCCTCCTGCTCTGGCATGAGCTGTTCAGTTGGTTCAGGCACTTTCTTACGGCTTGACTCATGACCAAACTGGCAGGGCGCTGCCTGTGCAGCTGTGAGAGCTTCCTCTCCTTCCCGTAAACCTCAGTGTTTGTCCTGTAGCTAAGGAATCGGTTGGTTGGTTGTGGTTTTTTCTTTGGTTTTTTTTTTTTTCTCCCCAAAATCATAGCACCAGAGAATGGTTTGGGTGGGAAGGGACCTTGAAGACCATCTCGTTCCAACCCCCCTGCCCTGGGCAGGGACACCTCCCACCAGCCCAGGGTGCTCCAAGCCACGTCCAACCTGGCCTTGAACACCTCCAGGGATGGGGCAACCTGGGCCAGGGGCTCACCGCCCTCATAGTCAAGAATTTCTTCCTCAGATCTCATCTCAATCTCCCCTCTCTCAGCTTAAAACTGTTCCCTGACCCAGAGTCCCCCCCAGCTCTCCTGGAGCCCCTTTAGGCACTGGAAGGGACTCTGAGGTTTCCCCGGAGCCTTCTCCTCTCCAGGCTGAACCCCCCCTCTCCCAGCCTGTCCTCCCCGCAGAGGGGCTCAGCCCTCGCAGCGTCTCCGGGCCCTCCTCCGGCCCCGCTCCAACAGCTCCGTGTCCTTCTGCTGTTGGGCCCCCCCGAGCTGGAGGCAGCGCTGCAGGGGGGGCTCCCCAGAGTGCAGCAGAGGGGCACAGTCCCCCCTCGCCCGCTGGCCACGCTGCTGGGGACGCAGCCCAGGCTGCGGGGGGGCTTTCTGGGCTGCGACCGCACATTGCCGGCTCATGGTGAGCTTCTCACCCACCAACACCCCCAGGTCCTTCTCCTCAGGGAGGCTCTCCATCCATTCTCCGCCCAGCCTGGATTTGTGCTTGGATTGCTGTGACCTACATGCAGGACCTTGCACTTGACCTGGTTGAACTTTGTGGGGTTGTTTTATTAATTAATAACAATTTTTTTTGCAAAGAATGCAAGTAGTTTTTCACTCCTCGTTATCTCTGCTCTGCTGGAGGTGGCTGCCTCCCTCCCCAGCATGGTCATCAGAGCAGATGCAGCATCTGAGTGCTCCTCCTATACTGCAGAGCCTAATCAAGCATCCTAGCGCAAACTGATGCTGCGAATAGTTGGAGTAAGTAGCTGCCTTTGCTCTTCAGTGGGTTAGAAAGTAATCGCCTGAGCGGTATGCTTTAAGATCCAGGTGTTGGTGAATGCGGAGTGTCCGTGTGGCATGTCGCCTTCAGCCCGAGCAGGGCGTCCATCCATTTCAGGCCTGGCAGCACGAGTGTCCAGCCGGATCGCTGCTTGTCTGCGTCCTTTCCTACGCCCAAGTGTGGGAAAACACACTTTCAAGTTTATTGTTGCCTTTTCCATCAGTTAGATAATAATAGAGGTTAATCTCACAATTGCTCCTTTTTTGTTCTCCCTCTTCCTTTGCTGCACGCAGCCTCTCTCTATTTTTAACCTGCTGCATTTGAGATTTGTTTTCCTGAGCCCTCATGACCTCAGTGATATTTTGACTTTGGGGTATTTAAGAAACGGCATTGTAGGCATCTTGCATAGTCGGGCGTGACTATTGTTGTTGCCAGCCGAATAGTACTTATTTTTTTGGCTGCTTCTTGCGTTCTCACCTTTCAGTAGCTAGGAGCCCTTGCAGGCTCTCTGTAGCCACTTTCTTGTCTATTTACAGCTGTACACAGCAACCGTGTTTATTAACAAGTTCTTGGAAGTGGAATCCTCTAGAATAGAAATCACGATGCTGCAGTGTGTCTAGAGAAAGGTTTAGTACAAATGCCAGTGTGTTGAGACGGCATAGCTGTCATCTTTGGTACTCCTGTAGTTCTGCTGACTTCCCTCTCCCCAGGAAGACAGGCATACCTTGGCAGAAATACAGCTATTTTTATCACTTTTTATGGGGCCACAAAAAGCATTTGTGTGTTTTTGGTGTTGGCTTCTTTTCCCCCCAGTTGACTGTTCAGAGTGAGTTTGCTGAGGCAAAGATAAATCAAAGTGGATATTTTGGCATCCCTTCAGTCTTGCATCCCTGCAAGACCTGAGTATGACAGAATGTGGAATAATGAACTCAGTGCCCAATTAAGGGCATTATTCCTCTCTTGCTGTGATTAATTGCATACTTGAAGCTCTATGTTTGAAGCCTCTGGTAATTTGGAATTGTTTACACAGTACTTTTTTCTTGTTACCTGTAGTTTTAAGGAACAGACCATTTTGGAGAGCCGGGAATGGTTGGGACCGCATTCTGCTGGCACATAAATGCGATTAATTGACCATCACCTGTAATTTGTCCACCACAGATCTGGGGAGGGTGATCGTCCACAAGGTGGTTTAGCACAGAATTGCTCTGAAATGGATGTAGTACCTTGAATTAGGAAATACACTGGAAGCTGTGAAACAGATTTTCTTTCATCCTCTTTGGTTCAAATCTGCATAATTATCTCTTCTTCCTGATATAGTGGTCAGTTGTTTAAGGATCTGTTTGCCTTTTTCCTTTGGTTCATGATATCCTCTAGAGATCCCCAGTTTTGCCCAGTTTTGGTAATTGTCCACTAAAGCCTTTTGAGCCCCACGTGGCTGAACAGGAGATGACCTGAAGTTGTGGAGGTTGTTTCCTCTGCTCCCCAGCTCAGGTGCAGTGGGCAGGTTTTGCCCTGGTTTTGTTGAGCCATACAGTTGGGCTTCTGTAATATCAGTTGTATTTTATTTCTCCCTAAAAATGCTCTGTTGTGGTCTTAGAAGGAGTTCCAAACAATGTTTTCTCAAATGTGTCTGTCTTTTTTTATAACCCAAACTGTCCACTCCTTTAAAGCTGCCTCATTCAAATGCCTCTTGTGTCAAAAAAAACCCAATTTATTCCTTTCCCCAGTTCTACTGGATCAGCTACCACATCAGCACGTCCCTCTGCAATTTTTATTTCCTCCGTAACTGAGTTTTCCTATAAATCTTTTGATTTTCATTCCAGGGTGACTGGGATCATATAGGGAGATCCTGTAACCATTTAAACAACTATTTGGCCGTAGTAGGATGATGCTGGAAAACAACATTGGGCTTTAAAGCTCTTATAGATGCCTGAAACGCACAGTGGTGGTTTTGGCAGTGTTAGGTTGATGGTTGGACATGATGATCTTCAGGGTCCCTTCCAACCTAGACAATTCTATAATTCTATGAAACTGTACCGGGAGCACTCACAGGAGAGAAGATGGGAGCAGAGCCCAAAATCCAGGTTTCCTGCTCCCATGGTGGCTGTTCTGATTCCCCTTGGAGTTTCTCTGCTGGTGATGTGCCTTGACAGGAGCGAGGTTTGGCCCGCGTGAATTAGCCTTGCCTCCTAGGGAGTAGAAGGTGGGGATATAGACACCCTCTCAGGGATGTTGAAGAGGCCACTGAAGGTAGTTGCAGCTTTGGTCAGCCAGGTGGGGAAATGTCAGGAATTAAACTCCAAAGAAGCTATTTCAGGAGAAGAAACCATCTGAGGACTACAGTTGTCAGGTTGTAGGAGTCTGGCAGGACCATGTGCTGTCAGCATTATGACTGGATGTTCTTCGTTACGCTTGCTCCTGCACTTTATGGGGTTTTCTGAAACTTCCTTTTCTTCTGACATGTGTCCATTAGGGCAACTTGTTTTTCCCCTGCAATTTTTTTTTTTGACTGACAGCCTAAGTAGGTATAGGAGACTTTTGTACTAAACCCCTTGTACCAGGACAGCGAGCTGTTGCAGCACACCCACCTGCCTTCTCTTGGTTTGCTTCCGGGGGTTGTGACCAGTCCGAAGGCAAGTGTTGCCGCGGAGGCTCGCGGGCTGACGCGGGATCCTGGCAGCGGGGACTGTGCGTGCAGCCTGAGCCTGGTGCAATGGGTGCTCTTCAAACACAGCCGGCGCCGCCGCTCGCCTCTCCCGGCAGTGTGAGCATCCAGGCTTCGGCTCCGTGTCGCTTAAGTGCTTGGACGTGTGAAGGGCAGTGCGAAAGCCATCCCACCAGCCAGCATTTACTTCTGCCAGCTCTCGTTCTACTTTATAGTATTTCTCCTTACTCGTACTTCTTAACTGTTGCTTTTTGTCTACTTGTGTGGTAAACACACGCCTGGATATTTCTTGTGAAACTCAGGCTTGACACTGAACTAACTTGTCCTGTGTGGGGATGGAAATGTTTGTGAATGAGGAAAAACTCAAAACTCCCAGGAAATACAAGACAACTTTCTCCCAGTGATCAGCTCAGTAATTTTTGAGTAATATTCAGACTGTTGGTTGCTTGATATTTCAAAGCGTGCTTTATAGTTAGTGAACATTTTAAAAGCTGCACTATTTTTGAAACCCAGTTCTGGCCTTCATGGGTCTGTGTGGGCCTTGGTGTCTCCTTTCTCAGGATCTTTCCTGGAGAATGTGAGTTATGTTGGTGTTCTCCAAGGTTGTGGGGTATCTCAGCTCATCAGGTGGGTGATGGCTGTTGAAAAGATGGGACAGCTGTGTCTAAAACCGTTATACAGCGTGTTATTGGGCAGAGGGGGTGTCGATGGTATGTACCACCTTAACTGTTCTGGTTTTATATCTTCACCTTGGATTTACTTACTTCATACGGGTCAATCCGAATTTATTCTCGAGTAAGCCTAACTCACTCATAGATCTGCTCTATTCTCAATAACAAACTCTGAGCAACAGGACTCAAGACGTTCTGTCTTTGAGTGCTGTGGCTCTCAAAATGAGCACCTGGGGGCACTGCCAGCATCTCCTGCGGTGTCGCCAGGCTGCGCCCAGCGTGCGGGGCGGGTGGTGATGGGGTGGCTGACGAATGATGGAGTGGGAATCGGGGACAAGTGGGTGCCTGCAAAGGAAAACCTGTTCCTGTGCTGTGGGGCAGGGGAGAGGGAACTTGAGCCCTGAGGCTGAAGAAGTTTCTCTGGGCTCTGATAGTGGATCCATCGCGTGACTGAGGAGGACTTGGTCCAGTTGGTTGGGTCTGCGAGCTCCCTTCCTCGGCTACGAAGGGGGGCAACTGCTTGCCAGACTCCTTGAATAAAAATTGCAATAGCACCTTACATTTTTGAAGATTGTCTAAGACGCGCCTTGTTTTTTGCTAGGAAATAATTCCAGGTGAAGTCACAACTGGTGACAAATTGGGTGAAACTTAAGTAACTGTTAAAAATATATTCCTGGATTGGAAGAAACAGAAAAAAATTCTGACCTCCGAGTTTCCAAACATGAAATACTGTACAACACAGGGGAATGCACCCCTAGTTTACAGTATCAAACAGTTTTATTTGTGTGAGTGTTGGAATTAATCTTTATGAGTAATATTTTAAAGCAGTATCAGTGTACCATTAGGATCAGGCGGAGCTGGGGACAGTGAACAGGAGGCACGATTCCTCCAGGGGCCTGAAGGGCTGCTCGTACCTGGGACTGGGCGTTTCTCTTATTACTGTGATCCTGAAGCATGGCAAACCAATTTAAAGAAGGTCCCTGAGTGTATTTTTCTTTTTTAGGCTTAAACCATCTGTCCTTTGATCCTGCCAACAGCAGCAAGTCTCTGCAGTTCGGCAGTGCTGCCGGCCTGCGGGTGTCGGAAAGCCCAGCTGAGAATGGAAGCGATCCGGGCAAGAAGAGGAAGAGAACAAACGTTCCTGCAGGTGAGCCGAGTAGCAGCTCGGTGGCTGGCAATGGCAAAGGCATCCGCATAAGCGTAGACTGAGCCCAGCTGCTAGGCCGAGGTGTCAATGGAGAAGGCAGACAGATGGCAATGGAGCTGTGGTCTGGTACCGCTTGCGGTCAGACTGGTGTTTGTGGTTCCATGCTTGCATGGTTTTGTGTGACTGCTCATTGCTGTTTCTGTGCAAAACAAAAGCAACTCAATATTGCCCCCAAAATAATGGGCAATATCTCAGTATTAGCAGCTTTCCAATATCTCAAGGAGCCTACAAGAAAGTTGGAGAGGGACTGTTTACAAGGTCATGTAGTGACAGGACAAGGGGTAATCCATCATAGAATGATTTGGATTGGAAGGGACCTTGAAGATCATCTCACTCCAACCCCCCGGCCCTGGGCAGGGACACCTCCCCCCAGCCCAGGGTGCTCCCAGCCCCGTCCAACCCGGCCTTGAACACCTCCAGGGATGGGGCAGCCACAGCTTCTCAGGGCAACCTGCGCCAGGGGCTCACCGCCCCCACAGTCAAGAATTTCTTCCTCAGATCTCATCTAAATCTGCCCTCTTCCAGTTTAAAGCCATTCCCCCTCATTTACAGTATCGCAGTATCACAGTATCGTCAGGGTTGGAAGGGACCTCTGGAGATCATCTAAGTCCAACCCCCTGCCACAGCAGGGTCCCCTCCAGCAGTTGCACAGGACGGCGTCCAGGCGGGTTTGGGATGGCTCCAGTGAGGGAGACTCCACAACCTCTCTGGGCAGCTGTGCCGCTGCTCTGCCACCCTCAGAGTAAAGAAGTTCCTCCTCATGTTAAGATGGAACTTCCTGTGCTCCAGTTTGTGCCTGTTCCCTCTTGTCCTATCACTGGGCACCACTGAAAAAAGGCTATTCTCATCTACCTGGCACCCTCCCCTTAAGTACTTATAAGTATTGATAAGATCCCCCCTGAGTCTTCTTTTTTTTAGACTAAAAAGCCCCAAGTCCCTGAGCCTTTCCTCATAAGAAAGATGCTCCAATCCCCTCATCATCTCCGTAGCCCTTTGCTGGACCCTCTCCAGCAGTTCCCTGTCCTTCCTGACCCGGGGAGCCCAGAACTGCACACAGTGCTCCGGCTGCGGCCTCCCCAGGGCAGAGCAGAGGGGGAGGATGCCCTCCCTCGCCCTGCTGGCCACACTCTGCTGGGTGCCCCCCAGGGTGCCATTGGCCTTCTTGGCCACCAGGGCACATTGCTGGCTCATGGTCACCCTGTTGGCCCCCAGGACTCCCAGGTCCCTTTCCACAGAGCTGCTCTCCAGGAGGTCAGCCCCCAACCTGTGCTGATGCATGGGGTTATTCCTCCCCAGATGCAGTACCCTACACTGCCTTTATTGAACCTCATCAGGTTTTTCTCTGCCCATCTCTCCAGCCTGCCCAGGTCACGCTGTATGGCGGCACAGCCAACTCAGTAATCCCATTGCTGTTCTTCGATATCCTCTGTTTCTCCCTCTTCATGCCTAACCTCGTAGCCTGTGCGCTCTCACGTTAACAGACGAATGGTGATAAATAAGCAGGCTTTTCCCAGTTCTCCTGAAAGAAAGGAGAAAACTGGGACAGGTTGACACTGATTTTTTTTTCAGGAGAGTTGGGCCATAGGTCACAAGAGCTGGTTGTTTGAAACACAACCAAGGGCGATGCTATATGTAAATAGATAATGCTGAGGATTAGAGATTTATAAAAGTCCAAAAGGAACTCAATTTGTTAGCGTTGTTATGTTGAGGCAAAATGGACGTTCCTCGTGCATGTTTTTCCCACTTAAAAAGCAGTGGGTGAGCACATTGTCATAATAAAATGCAAGTTAGTGTGATCTGTTGAGTTCACAATAGTGTTACTGCCTCTCATCGGTGAAAAACACTGTAATTAAGCACCTGTTTGCTGCACTTGCTGCTGTGATGTGCTGTAGATCCTGTCTGTTGTGTTGCCATCTATCTAACTATATTGCAACACCTTGCTATGAACCTGGACTAGTCAGTCTTATTCCAAAAACCACGCTTGAAGTCAGATTTCATCATTGACAGCTATAGAGAGCTGAATTTTCTCTGTTTTGGGGTATAGTATGTTCTTCTGTTGGTGCTGCTTTAATTCATATTTGACTTGAGTAAGCCTGCTGAGTATTGAGCATCAGGTCTGAGCCATTTCAAAGGCTGTTCTGTTTTCCCCCAACCGCTGAGATCTGTCAGATACGGGGGAAAAAAATAGAGGTGTGCAGGTGGTATTTCATACATAGATTAACTTCGGCGCAGGCACTGGCCTGGCGCGCAGAGCTTGGCTTGAGGGGGGAAAGTGAAACGGGTGATTTGTTTGTCCTGCAAAGGGCGGTGGGACTGGCAGTGACAGGAGGGGAAGATGAAGCCAAGGCTGGGGGGGGTTGACCTTGGCAGTGCTTTGTTTGTTGAGCGTTGGGAGATGAGGGGTTTGGAGATGGCCCAAGGGATATGTGGGGTTGGGTGTTGGTGGAGGGAGACTTCTCACCAGGGGTGTGGAGGTGGCACCTCAGGAAGGTGAGCTCATGTCTTGTCCCCTCTCTGAGACCAAGGAGAGAAGAGTGGTGGAACAGGGTGGGAAGTGGAAATTCTGAAGCGTTAAATCACAGGGGGAGATAAATGGTCAGTAAATTTCCTCCTGCTGGCATGTTCTGGAGAGCTTCAGGAGAGCTTGGGGAGTCTGTGCACTAGATTGTGTCCTGAGGTACACAAGGTGGGAGAATGTCAACTCTGCGGAGTTTGAGGGTAGAGCTGGGAAGTTTTTCAACAGTGTTACTGACTGAAGCTGTATGATGTCTTCCCCCTACCCCCTCTGTTGTTGAAGCCAGATTTTTTTTCAAACAAGCATTCATTTTACGAAAGCTTCCTCAGGAAGACAGCATGTGAGAGCTCTCTGACTGCAGGTGGCCGGGGCTGGTGTCCCTGCTCTGATTTGGGCGGTTATCTCAAGCTCTGTCCTGTCTCTGCAGCAGAACGCCCTGGGCCCTGGCTCTTGGCTTTTTTGAACTGCATGAGTCCTCCTGTGTTTTTCCACAAGAAAAAAAAAGTTTGTGGGGATTGTTTTTTCTTGTGTTTGTGTTTTCCTGTGCAGAGCTAACCTTGTGCTAAGATTTATTTTTTTTTCTTTTTTTCCCTTTTTTCCTTTTTGAAATCAGATATTTTGGCACTTGGGCACCTCTAGTTAAAACCTCTGCAAACAAAAAGAACAAGCATGTGTCTTGGTGGTAAATGGAAGTAAACAGTTAAAGGCATGGTGGACCCAGCTAAATCATTGAAGATTTGAATGCTTAATTAAGCCACATGTTTGTATAACATTAATGGCTTCACCTGAATTGCCGGATAGCGCTGCAAACCTTGAGTAAATAGCACTGGTGCTGCCGCTGTCAGCAGCGTGACATTGGTCTTTGCTTCGTTTCCCCTTTTAGCATGGAAGAGAAATGTCTGTGAATGGCAGTGGAAGTATTCTTCTGGAACAGACTGTTAAATTCAGTGCAATTATGACAATTCATACCTGCTGGATATTTGTCCTTTGTTCATAAATCTCTTGGGAGGAATCAAAGCGTACCTCTTACGTTTAATCAGTGTTCATTTAAGGCCCCTTAGAGCTGTTGGTTGTAGTGGATAAACCATCTTTTTTCAGCTGCTCTTGGAAGGCAGTGTTCTCATAGACCTTACTTCTGTAAAACGTCATCTGCTCAAGAGGGACAGAACTGGTTTTTTGTTTGTTTTTTTTTTTTTATCTGGCTCTTTCCTATATATTAGGTTCAAATCTGGTTTTGGATGCTGGTACTGCAGGGCCTTGCTGGGCAACGTGTGCCCTGCAGAAGGGGAAGGGTTAAGATATGCGATAAGCTCTTCATCCCTTTTTTTCCTCTTGGCAGATGGTGGCAAAAATCTAAGCCTCGACTCCATTCCGATGGGCTTGCCAATGTCCGACCCGACTGCCTGGACCACTGTGATGAACAACCTGGGGATGGCTCCCATGGGGATGACAGGACAGCCCCTCCTGCCCGGTATGTCAGCTCAGCCAGACTGGGCCCACCTTTCCTTTCAAGCACGTCTTTGGGGAGAGCCTGTTTCGGTTGAGAGTTGGAGGGGAGAGCCTGTTTCGGTTGAGAGTTGGAGGGGAGAGCCTGTTTCGGTTGAGAGTTGGAGGGGAGAGCCTGTTTCGGTTGAGAGTTGGAGGGGAGAGCCTGTTTCGGTTGAGAGTTGGAGGGGAGAGCCTGTTTCGGTTGAGAGTTGGAGGGGAGAGCCTGTTTCGGTTGAGAGTTGGAGGAGCCTGTTCGGTGAGAGTGGAGGGGAGAGCCTGTTTCGGTTGAGAGTTGGAGGGGAGAGCCTGTTTCGGTTGAGAGTTAGATAAATGCCTACCGCATACAGAAAGTGTTAATAAGCTGTGTTTGAAATGCATTAATGTCTGCAAGTGATTTATTTAGAGGCTGGTGTGGCCAAGACGATTTCAGAGGAAATGAGAATACATGTTTTTCAATGCAAACAATGGTTATTGTGGGGTACCTCTAGATACTCTGTAGTGGACCAGCAGGAGGAGGGTCCCTCACACAGCTCAGGAAACCAGTGATATCAAGTAACACATTATTCTAAGCTGAACTGGAACTGCTTAAAAGAAAGGGTGGGAGGGACATGAATGGGAAAGCAATAGGGCAGTAAAATGGATATGGCAAAAAATTAATGGAGGCTTCTGCTCCAGAAATGACCACCTGGTGGTCTGGAATACGTGTGCACGGGTGAGTCATCCTGTCAAGGACCTGTTCGAGAGCTCCTGTAGGAGCAGAGCTGTGCTGTACCTGGTTTCTCAGCAGTGCAGGATGCTTGCGCATCAGCCTCCTGAAATGAAATTACTGTTTCAGTGCTTCTCTGCATTAAGTGCTTGAGAAGGATGCTGTCTCCTGCCTGAAGAATTGCCTGCTCACCTGGGGAGGGAGTGCCTCTGGCAGCAGCACTCTACAATCCTGTTTCTGCTCCTGTGGCATAGAGCAGGTAGTTTGCTGTGCAGCTGATACTATATTTAACCAACAGCATCACTTAACTTGCCATAAGTTTTGCGTGCAGTCTGTACTCTTCTGGCCCCCAGGCCTCGTTTCACACTTGTCTTTGCTGTAGGGGGGGTGTTTCCATGTCATTCTCCCGCTCACATGCTTCTGTCAGGTAAAAATCGATACAAGTCTGTCCTAGGAGAGCACACAGGCTTGAAGCCAGTCTCGTTCCCTGCTGTGAGAATAGGGGAAGGCTTCTGAATGATGTTGGGTTTAATCCTTTTTTTTTGATCAGGAGGTCTGCACCCAACACAAACAACTCAGAATGTTTTAGAAGGAGCAGAATATTTTTTTCTGATCTGGCTGCAAGAGAGCAGCGTGCTCTGGTGAATATGGATCAGTTCCCAAGCACAGCCACGGTCTGAAGTTCAGCCCAGTTGTGTCTATAGTATCTATGAAGCCGAGAGACAATGGAAGCTTGATGTGCTTTGGGCCCATGTTTGCTGAAAGCTAGGTGGGACTAAGGTTTCAGGTCACAGTAAAAAAAAAAATCTCTAAAAATGCTTAAGAATTTACCAGCCAATTTCTGTTCCTACAGATGAAGTAAAGCGTATAGTTGTGAGATGCTTTGAGAGGACCTCAATGTCTAAAATGAATGCACAGCACCTTTCTCTCTATCCAGCTGCTGCCAGCTTTGCATAAAAAAAGTTACCACGGCATCCAGCAAAAAGTACCTGCCAGGCCTGATGCTTTTGAACTCTTTCGTGTCCTTGAGGACTTTTTTTTTTTTCTTCTTTTTTTGTTCTTAAAAATAGAGACTGGTGTTTCTGAATCTGCTTCTTAAGCCTCTCGGATGCTGGCCTGTAGCCATGGGCTCAGCTCCTTAACAGAAGAAGCGGGTCTCTGCGCAGGCTGGCGAGTTGTCTTGAACGCTGCTGGGTGAGCAATAAAGTGGGGCTCACCGCAAACCTGACAACCACGGGTGCTGTTTGCCCTTGCACGCGCACTTTCTGCTTTTCAGTATAATGTGATAGTTCATTACTCTGCTGGTTCTTTTGCTTCTGATAATTGCATCCATTCATGCTTTTAGAAAGCTGTAAGTCTTGCTTAATCAGAGAAACACCCATCTTGGCTTTCTTCTCCCTCGGATTCCCCAAGCTCCTCTGTTACCTGCATGAAGGATTTTCCCTGATAGGCGTACGTGCCCATTGCCATCAGCTAACCTTGAGGCAGTAACAAATTACCAGGACAAGGTGAGACTGCTCTAGTTGGCATGGATAATTATAAAATGTGAAGGGGCGGAATTTAAGAGGCTCGCAAAAGTTGTAGCAGTGGGTTCACTTGCCTGTCCTTGACATGTGGCAGACAGCCCAGGGTGACCCCCGGCACGTCTGGCTGTAGGGCTGGGAAGAACAGCCACCACCCTGCCAAGGATGGTGGGGAGGTGGCTGAAACATGCCTTGTTTTGCCCCACTTGCTGCCAGCACTGAGGTCGTACCTGTATCGAACCGTGCTGGAGAGACGGGTGGGATCTTGGACTCCAACACATGGACGTTTTGAACAGTCTCTGCGTTTTCCAGCAGATCACCGTTGCTCCATATCTCCCATTCTCTTGTGCTGTCTCAACAGTGAGAGCTTCGGCTATTCCTCTTCCTTCCACTTGCTCTTGATGGGCAGCGGTGGGCCAGGTCCAGATCGCTCCCCGCTGGCGTTTTGGGGTACAACTCTAGCAATATGAAGAGTCTCTTTACCATCTCAAGAGTGCTTTTAACAGGAGGGTACCAAGGCTGTGTGTAGCAGAGCACAGGCAGCGCAGAGCCAGTGTCCCGGGGTGGCTTCTGTGCTGCTTGGAGGGGTACTTCAGGGCCTGCTGCGGTACCTGCTCTATGCCCCGGCGCTGGCTGGCCCAGACCAGCATTCGTAAGACTGCTATAATGCTTCACGGCTGGGATTGAGTTTACTGGCAGAGATGTTGCCGAAAGGGAGGGAAGTAATGAGCATCCCAGCCTAAACCTTGGAAATCCGAAAGATGCGTTGGTACGTTGGAGGCCAGGATGCTGGTTTTGGCGAGCATCCTTCCAGCCCTTCAGGAAAGGCACTGTCCTGCGCTTGTTGAGCTTCAGTTTGCCTCCAGTGGCAATATCTTTATCGCAGGTTGGGTGGGGATGTTACTTTGCTCAGCACTGAGTCCTATGATTTTTCTCCAGCCACCTCATATCTTCAGTGAGTTTCGTCACTGGAGGTCACAGCCATCCACGAGGTGACCTTCATCTCAAACCTCAACGTGCTGATACGTGAATTGAAACCGCGGAGACCTGGGATGGGGTGGCCTCTCCCCATCCTCTCTTCCCTGCTCCGAGCCTGTGAGCCAAGCCCCAGCTCCAAGACCTCTGTGCCCCGAGACAGCAGTTGTTCAGGTGTAGCCACCATCACTAGGACAGTCCTTGTCCTTCCCTACAGCCCGTTTCCTTGGGGAACATGTGCGCAGTGTGTTTTGGGGAGTCGTGTAGCACCATCACGGGGAGCAATACAGCCGCCTGTGCTGTGGAACGGGGCTCTGGCTAAGGATAGACTTGAATAATTTCTAAATATTTGTTTTAAGGCAAGTGAAAAAGCTATTTCAAATAGCTGAAAACAGCGCTGTCTGCCCGATCTTTTTGACGGTATCATCTCTGAAATCTACTAAAGTTTAAATACTAAAATTCTGCAAATTCAATGTCACGCTTTCCAAGCCTGGTGTCATAGCCCAGGCCATCCCAGCGTCAGCTGGCCGGGGACCAACGAGTATATCTCATACGGATACAATTCACGCGTATCCCTACGTCCATATTTCACGGTTGGCTACAGGAAGATTTCTTGTGCCTTTCTCTGAAACGCCTGTTTCATGGCAGAGGGTTTGCCTCAGATCTCTGTTTTTACTGTGACTGTTCGTGTGTGACGAAAACCAAACAGCAACACTTGCACCGAGTGGAAGGAAATCCAAATTCAGCGTGGAAAACAACGTGCATAAACTGTGTAGAAATGTAGCCCTGGGTAAAATATTTCAAAATACAATGGAAAACAGCATTCAACTACCAAACTCAAACATCCAATCCAGGCACTAAAAGATTCTTTCATCTGGATTACTGTAAGTAGTGGCTGTGAGGAGAGACGTACAAAAAATATTGTCCTGCCTTGGGGATATGAATAGCATCTGAAACGATGCCAGCTTAGGATCAAAGGAAAATGCTGCCTCTGCACCACTTGGTTCTGCCTATTTGTAACTTTTGCCTGTGCCTTGCAAAATTGATTTTATGCATCTACAGCTGAAACAGGCAGCCAGGTTCAGAGGCTCTGAAGTGCTCGGGATCGCATTTTCTGTGGTATTTTGGGATTGCCTAGGTCTTCAGAGCTGCTGCTGCTGCACAGAAAATCACAGAATCCTGGAATGGTTTGGGTTGGAAGGGACCTTAAAGATCTTCTTGTTCCACCCCCTGCCCTGGGCAGGGACACCCCCCACCAGCCCAGGGTGCTCCCAGCCCCGTCCAACCCGGCCTTGAACACCTCCAGGGATGGGGCAGCCACAGCTTCTCGGGGCAGCCTGCGCCAGGGGCTCACCAACCGCACAGGCAAGAATTTCTTCTTAAGATCTCATCTCAATCTCCCCTCTTTCAGTGTAAAAGCGCTCCCCCTCATCCTATGGCTCCCTTCCCTGATCCAGAGTCCCCCCCAGCTCTCCTGGAGCCCCTTTAGGCACTGGAAGGGGTTGGTAGTGGTGGTAGAGGGTAGTGGAAGGAGTTCTTCCTGAGATCTCATCCCGATAGTACCAGCTGGCCCTGTTGGTACTGGTTGTCCTTACGGCTTAGCTGCTGGCATTCTCAGCTCACGAGTCTTCTCCGCGAGGCATCTGGGCGCGCTGTTGCCATTTTGGTTGCCTACGGGTATTGCTTCCCCAGGGTTCACAACTTCTGAACAGATCAAATACCCCGCCTTTGACAGCTCTGTTTAGTTTTGTTTGGCATTGGAGGCAAATCTAAGAGCAAAATCAAAGTAACTTGCTCCTTGGATATAGTGGGAGTGCTAACCAAAGCCTAGAAACAAGCTCAGTGGGGTAAGGCACGCAGTGAGGTGTTTGCTTAAATGCTTCTGTGCCTTTTACCCAGAATTATTTTGGCACGTCCTCAGCTGCTGGAATTGGTACGCTTGTCTGGTTTGCAAGGTGATGCCCGTAAAACCGTGTCACAGGCTGTCTGCGCTCCTAAACTGCTTAATGGAACCGGACCGGGTTGGGTTTTACACTGTTTCCGTATGGCACAGATTTCTTTAATGTAATACTGGCTGGGGAAGGGTTTGACGCTAGATGGGAGATGGTGTCCGCAGAGTGGAAAAGGAAGTAGTTCATTTGAACAGAGAAAATCTATTTGGCTGAGGCAATCAACAATGGAACAGTTTTTAAAAGTTGTTCTAAGGGCACAAATGTAAAGTTCTGGTGAGTTGTATTACCACGTTCCCTCTCTGTTGCTGTTTATTCAGCGAATTTTCACTGATGTGTCGGGAGAATACTCCATTTGCTGTCTGAGCAAACAGTTAACGGTATGAGTCCAAACCACTACCTGACTGCCTTATCCTCTCCCCCATTTAGATTTTGATCCTGCTCTTGGGATGATGACTGGAATCCCCCCGATCAACCCCATGATGCCAGGCTTGGGGATCGTCCCACCTCCCATCCCTCCGGACATGCCTGCTGTGAAGGAGATCATTCACTGCAAAAGCTGCACTCTCTTCCCACCTAACCCACGTAACTCTCCGTTTATGTTTTGTCCTGTTTTTGTCTGTCTATATAGGAATACCTGTGTGTGTGTATATATATATATACACAAACACACACACACATATATATATATATATAAAAAATTGTGCATGAGGTAAGATCCATTCCATTTCTTGGACATCACAGCTCTGGGGGGAGTCCCTCCGGACCAGACGCTGGCAAGCAGGTGACGGAGCAATAGGAAAAGCCATTTCAGTAAATAGTCTTTTGAGCTGTTAGATTGATAAGGACTGGGGGAGAAAGCATCCCAGTCCCTGGGCATTTGGACTTCGTGGTGTGATTCTTGCCTGTGTTATCTAAGGCTTCGAAGACGGCGAGCTCTCGGAGGTAAGGGAGCTGGATCAGCCAGCACGGTCCGTGCTCTGGGTTTTGCGGGATGTGGCGGAAGGAGAGCAGAGGCAGTTGGAAATAAGACAGAAAACTTGAAGAAACGGACAGTCAGGGCTCACCAGGCTATGGCAAGAAACAAGGATCTCCTTCAAACTAGCTGACCAACCCTTTCTCCTCACTTATATTGTGAAAACCAGAGGGGGGAGAAACATCGTTACCCATCCGCTGGCTGGGCTTGTGCAGGGAGAGAGGAAAGGGGTGAAATAGCCAACAAAATGTACATGCGATAGAGATAGGGAGGAGATCTCATTTCTTGGCTTTGGAGGATGTCTTTAGCCATTGCTGTTAGAACAGATGTTATCGGTTAGGTACTGAGCATCTAGTCTGTTCCAGTTCTTTGTTTTAGATTTTGGGATTTTTCTGGCTGAGGGACTTCTTGGTACTTGTATTAATTTCCGTTAAAAGTTTCTCTATTGTCTTGATTACTTTTTTTTTTTTTGGTTCAAATCTTACTTTGCTTACTTCCCTCACAGGAAAGAATTTCTTCCTGATATCTCAATCTCCCCTCTTCCAGTTTGAAGCCATTCCCCCTCATCCTATCACTCCATGCCCTTGGAAAAAGTCCCTCCCCAGCTCTCCTGGAGCCCCTTTAGGCACTGGAAGGGGCTCTGACGTCTCCGCGGAGCCTTCTCTCCTCCAGGCTGAACCCCCCCCTCTCTCCCAGCCTGTCCTCCC
The DNA here is from genome assembly GCA_017639485.1 of Pluvialis apricaria. Classification (NCBI taxonomy): domain Eukaryota; kingdom Metazoa; phylum Chordata; class Aves; order Charadriiformes; family Charadriidae; genus Pluvialis; species Pluvialis apricaria. The sequence continues at coordinate 830,937 of CM030017.1, forward strand.
AGCAGAGGGGCTCAGCCCTCGGATCATCTTTGTGGCCCTCCTCAGGACCTGCTCCAAAGGATATGAGACAGTCTGCTTCGCCTTCAGTCTGATGGATGTTTTGATTCCAGCAGCCAGGCTGTAGCCTGGAGCTTGTCAGGATTTTACCAAATATCACTGTGGGACCTGACACTGCTTTGGGGAGAGTGGGCTTACAGTCTTTGTCAGAAAGCAACTTCAGAGCATGTCTTTATGTAAAAATGGAATGGAGTTCTGTCTCTTACCGTGTATTCTGGTGACTGCTCTTCCTGTGGCCTAGGGTGCAATCCCCTGCGCTCAGCGGTTTTTCCTCTGCTAAGTCAGATACTGCACGAGGGAGGATATCATAACGGAGTAGACCACCTTCCTCCTGCTTCTTCAGGCTTCCTTGATTAATGTTTCTTTTGCTTAGCTTGCTTTCCTCCTTGCAGACTTCAAGATGCTTCCCTTTGTTGTGTGTATCCTGAAAAACACGAACCGTGCAAGCTGCGCTCAGGATGGATAACACACACCTTGCCGCAAGTGAGGTGTTGGGTCCACATCATGTCTGGTCAGCGCTGCCGAGGCTCTTGGTGCTTTCCAGGTTTAGGAGGGACCTTCAGTGTCCTGTTATATGTGGAGCAAGGTTTGGTACGTTCCACGTTGTCCACCTGGGAGGCTGGCAGGACAAGGCTGTGCTTGCGAAAGGCACGTTAGGCAAACGTGTGCCTTATCCCAGTAACTGTATTAATTGTAGCAGTGATCCAAGTCTGCCTCCTCAATGGGAATCACGGAATCCCAGTATCTCAGACTGGTGGGGGTTGGCAGGGCCCTCTGGAGCTCCCCCAGTCCCACCCCCCGCCAGAGCAGGGTCCCCTCCAGCAGTGGCACAGGACGGCGTCCAGGCGGGTTTGGGATGGCTCCAGAGTGGGAGACTCCCCCACCTCTCCGGGCAGCTGTGCCACTGCTCTGCCACCCGCACAGGGAAGAAGTCCCTCCTCAGGTTGAGATGGAACTGCCTATGGTCAAGTTTGTGCCCGTTCCCTCTTGTCCTTTCACTGGGCACCACTGGAAAAAGACTGTTCCCATCCCCCTGGCACCCTCCCTTTAGGGATTTATAAGGATTGATAAGATCCCCCCCACAGAAGAATGTAGGAGCTCCACGGGGATAGTTCATTTTGCTGCGATCTCCAGACTAGCTGGGGCCTTGCTTGCTCCATGGTGCGCGACCATCTGCAGTACAGTAAGTAATTGTGATTGACTTGGAAAACCCAGGGGCCCATGACCCAACGTGTTGTCCTCAGAGCAGGGTGTGGGGCTGTGGCACTGCAGCGCTGTATTGCTACCCTGAGCAGGCCACTGGCAGGGGGAGGCTGTTGAAGGTTAAGCAAGGACAGGATTCTTGGCCAAATCAAGATTTAGTCATGTACAGGCTTGCAGGAGCCTGTACGTGCTGTTGGCAAAGATCATGTCTGCAAAGTTGATGTCCTTAAGCTGCAGGGACTGGTTTCGTAGCCAACTTAGTGGGAACAGAGGCTGCGGCTGTAGTACGGTGTTGCAGTGTGATGTGGGCTCATTGCGCTGCGTTTATCACTCCCCTAGACTGAGTGGTTTGAGTGGAGGGAGATGCTGGTACAGGCAGAGAGGATAAGCATCTCAGTTTTCTGCCTGAAGAAAATAGGGAAGACGCTCAACACGCTCTAACGTGTCTGCCTCAGCACACTTGTCCTGAGACTGGGTGTCTCACCACAAGGTCTTACTTGCCAGGCAGACTTGGCAAATGAGTTAATGGCTTTTAATGGCCTGTTTGTCCCCCGGCGAATGGAGCAGGGCACCCCTGACTCCGTCCACGCTTAGTGGGATCGGCAGGAGCTGCACAGAGTCACGGTTCGCTCATCCGCTCTCCGCAGCGTACGGCAGAGCCTGGCAGCAGGTCTCGCATTAACGCAGGCAGCTTGGCAGCAATCGCTCCCCGGGTCTTGGTGTTCCCAAGACCTCTGTGTCCTACTGGCCAGAGCTCTGCCGGCAAACAGGGCTTTGCTCGGCTTGTTATCTTCAGAGAAGACGATGGCAGATCCTGTGAGCTGTGCTTACTGCCAGACAAGCAGAGGGTGAGAAGCGTTCCACCCCGTAAAGCATTAACGATAAATTCTCGAGTATAAAGCGGACAGAAATTACAAACCGGGGAAGGTAGGAGTGTAAGTGCTGTCAAAGCGGGCGTCTCCCTGCAGTGCCTGCATGGCCCAGCCGCGCTGTCGGGGCCCCGCAGAAGTCTGTGGGTGCCTGTCAGCACAGGACAATCTTGAAATTACAAATGGAAAAAGAAGGACTTTATTATTTTTTTTCAAAAGCCGTGCTCTTCACTAGAAATAGGACACTTTCATTATGCAGAGAATTTGCGGGAGATGTTTGTAACTGCGTGTCTATATATATAATTCAGTAGAAGGTGCCAGCAGATGGCACCCGAGCCTGGTGGGCTCCCATGCCCAGCGTTTTAAATAAAACTCTTGCAATGCCCGATCTGGTGATTTGTCACTTAGTTCACCACGCCCAGAAGAAAACCTGTCTCACTGTCCTGGAAACAGTTTTGTGTTGTGGTTTGTTGGGTTTTTTTCCTCTGTTTTGGTTTTTTTTTAAACTTAAATACTTGTCGATGAGCCAGTTCAAGAATTTGGAGTGCTGTGTTAGAAGGAAGGTGCACTGTTAGTCCCTTCCTGGCCTCTGAACCTGTAATAAAATAGTGTGTCTCTTTGTGCTGGCAGACAAGTAACCGTCACAGAAACACTCAGAGGCTGCTTTCGAGGTGCGTGTTCCTCCCAGATTTCTTCTAGCCGCATTCGTGGTGGTTTTTCAGCCGAAGGTCTGCGTACGCGGCATAGACTGAACTCCCTCTGGGGTGCTTCTGGCACATCTCCTCCTGCGCCCCTTGTCCCGTGTTTGTACTCTCCGTACTGTCCCTTTCCCGTCTGTCAGGGCTGCCAGCATTTCTTGGTGCTGCAGATCACTTCCAGTGGCGGATTCTCTGCATTGAAGACCTTTTGCCCCCCCTTTTTGTAACAAACTGGCTCTTGGCTTCATCCAGACCTGTGCGGTTCTGTCCTCGGCCGCAGGAGACGTGCTCTGTCCTGTTTCCCTTTTCTTTATCCTCTTCTGGTTCCCCTGCTGCTTTAATCCCTCCTTTAGTGCAGCCTTGTGAACGGATGCAGTCGGAAATGTTAATTCCTGGCAAATATCTGTCAGGGATATTTGCTAGGGGGGAAATTTATCTTCCTCTGAGCCAATCTAGCAGAAAATGTTAAAAGAACAGAACTCTGTTATGGTTTGGGGACCCCACAACAATTTATTGTCGTTTAGACAATTATTCTCTCACCCGATGACCCCTCCCCACCCAGGAAGGGGATTTGGGAAAAACAAGGAAACCCGAGGGTTGAAATGTAAACAGATTTAATAGAATAAGAGTAGATAATTAACATTAATAATACTAGAGAACCAATGTTGATCCTGATATCAGTGTAAAATATGAGGATTACCCTCAGCCCATTCCACCCACAGAAGCCGCGGGCTCCCAGCGGGGACAGCCAATGTGGGACACTGCGAGCGCTGCGGCGTCGGGGGGAAGGGAAGGGCTCAGGGCTGCGGCACCGGGGCAGGGGGTGCTCAGGACGGCAGCCGTCGCGGGAGAGAGAGCGCTCCTCAGCAAACTTTCTAACTGATAGTGAGTGTGCTGTTCATGGTGTGAACTGACCCTGTCGGGCAGCTCGGGTCCCGTGCCCGGGTCTCGCTCCTCCTCATCCCCGCACCTGGGGAGCTCGAAAACACCGAGACCTTGAAACCCCCACACCACGGCTGGCTGTAAAGTATTTTCACCAGTTCAGACACCGGAGTCTTCTGAAAGTGCAGTTTGCCCGAGCATTAGAAGAGACTTTACTGCAAAATAGAATTACTGAAAGAGAAATTAGTTCTGTGTGGCTCAAACCAGGACAAACTCCTATTCTCATTACTTTGCTAAAGACTTAAAAATATATTTATTTTTTTTTTTGCAAAATGCAGATAATGTGGGTTCAGCACCCTCTGTTACAGCTGTTATCTTGTGTTTCAGGTATTTATGACAGACCTAACGTGTATCTTTTGATCTGAGATGTTATCTGTGCACAACTGTGTTCCATACAAATGTTAGACTGGGGAGATTGCTGTTGAGATGGGATCAGGTAATTTAGGAAGTTTCCACAAAAAATTGATGTTAATAGCAAAGTAGGCAGAGGGAATGTTTGATAAGGTTATGAAGGTGTACTGGAAAGGGGATCACGCTTGGTTTTCAGGGAGAGACTGGCAGTTGTGGTCAGTGTTATCCTGAGAGGGGAACCTCAGCGTCTCGTAGAGCGTATGAGTCCTTCCTGGAGGCCCTGGGTACAAACTGGTACTGGACTGGGTGAGCTCCTGCCCAAGTGCTGTCTTGCAGCTCCTGTTCTTGTGAAGTAGGAGTAGGATGTTGGGAGGAACTGTTGGCGTGGAAGATCTGGGGCGGACCGAAAAGAAGGTTAAGGATGTTGTTTCGTAAGGCTGTAGCGAGTCAGTGGTCAGGCTCGATGTGGGAACCAAAAGGAGCCATTTCCAAACAAGAAGAAAAGAATCCTAATAATTGCTTTTGGAAGAACTTGGCTGGAAATAAGCCAAAGAATTAAAAGAATGTAGTACAACTATTTTGTTAAATAAATATGTAAGTGGTGTAATTCTGTGAACTTAACCAGGGGCAGTGGATCTCAGCGCTGAAATTCATTTAGGATTTTCCAAATATTAAGAAACACCAGGCAACAAGCACGTAATCCTTCTCCGCCTTCACGTACTGAGTCGGGAGGGTCTCACTGCACTTGCCTGGTGGGCACCTGAGCATGGAAATGAGTTGGGTGCTGGAGAAACACTTCTTCAAGTCAACAGCAGTCTCACGCGCTCTCTCTTGGGTGCCGCAGTGTTAGAGGCGGGTACGTGAGCGTACTCAGCAGCCTGCATCTGGTGAACCAGACTTAACTTCCAGCCTGCTTTTATCTTCTGTGGTTCATTTTAGCCATACAGGTAAAAAAAAAACCCCAACATTAATTCCTTCTACACCTCTTGGCTATGCCCATTTCCTTCATCTCTTCCTTCTGTAATATCTTTTTAGTCTAGATTTGGTTCATAACCTTCCCTCAGCCTTAATACTTTTGTACCCTTTATAGACTGCTGTACGGCTTTTTGCCCTTAAGGATCCTCTGTATCTGTTTTCTACATATTGAATCCCCGAATCCCAGGCTGGTGGGGGTTGGCAGGGCCCTCTGGAGCTCCCCCAGTCCCACCCCCTGCAGTGGCACAGGACGGTGTCCAGGCGGGTTTGGGATGGCTCTCTATATTCTTTCTTTTTATATTTTTATAGTATTTATTTATTTATTCTTTATTCCTTTTTTTATTACTCTTTACGTTAGGACAGTCCTTTAAGCTGTGCTTGTGTAGCACCTCCAGTGATACAGCGCTGGGGCTGCTCGTGTTCTGCGACAGGAGCTCAGCGAGCCTTTGCTGTGCTGGGGAGAGTGTTTGGGAGGGCTTCAGGTTCCTGAGATCTTTTCTTTGCAAACAGGCTGGTAAATGTGCTTATTCTTGTAGAGCACTTCAGCAGTGCTAGAGGTGACTGCTCGGTGAAGTCGAACGCAGCGTAGCTAGGTGTAGGTTTGAAGGGAGCCAGGAGAAGGTACGGCTGTCTTGCAGGAGAGGTGGGCAGATGAAAGGAATGTGTGCTGACTAAACCAAAAACTAACCTGGTCTGCTTTCTCTCTTTTGCTCTCTTCAGATCTTCCCCCTCCAGCAACAAGAGAGAGGCCCCCAGGGTGTAAGACGGTGTTTGTCGGAGGATTGCCGGAAAACGGAACGGAGCAGATCATTATGGAAGTGTTTGAACAGTGCGGGGAAGTCATAGCGATTCGGAAGAGTAAGAAGAATTTCTGTCATATCCGCTTTGCTGAGGAGTTCATGGTGGACAAGGCACTTTATCTTTCTGGTAGGTGTGTTTCTGTCCCGGATGGCAGCTGAAATGCTGGGACAGAGGTGTTATGACTTCTTTACAGCTGTAACGATAGGCTTTGTTGCAATTGGAAGGTTTGTCAAATGTTGTGTCAGTTCACCTCTTTTTCTGCTGCTGTTGCATTTCTGCTTAAATACGTGAGAACAGCTGCTGATAGGAAAGATAGCCATGCCTTGTCACCTTGGGTACAGCAAACCTCTGCGAAATATTAGGATGAGGTACAATCAGAGTCCATCCCCATCTTACCTGGATAAATGTCTGGCTGATTCTGTAGATAATGCTTAAAGGTCCTATAAAAACTTGCAGTTGCTCTCAATTAATTGGATGGTGTGCTTGACTTTCATCAATATTCTTTTTCCCTGTCGTTCATCAGAGCTGAAGCACCCGGGCTGCTTTTGCCTGGGGAGCCCCGGTTCTGCGCCCGTAGGGTTTGCAGAGGTTTGTTTCGTGGAGGACAGAGACCTCACGACTGGTGCTCGCAGACGCCGTGTGGCTGCCAGATTGTGCATTCCCAGCCAAGCCCGTGTTTGCTCTGCTCGTTACATTTGCCCTGAGCAGCCTGACTCTTTAGCGTTCTAGAAAAATACAGTAATACTCTCTATTTCCATGCTAAAATCCCTTCCAAATACATTCTTTCCATATATTACCAAACCAGGGTACTGCCTCCAAAGGCCGTAGTATCTCCAGAGAGATGAGATAGTCAAGATAAGCAAGGGAAATGCTCTTTGCTGTTTAAAATAATGGAAACTTCTCTGCGGTCTGTTTTGACTGATTGTAAGCATCGTGTCTCATTCCAGAGCCTGTTGAGTTAAGTTAGATTTGCAATGCCCCCTTAGGAAGAGCTGTGTCGCTTTGCAGTTACCCGTTCTGCATAGCCAATACAGCCTCTTTCGCTGCAGGCATTCTCTGCTTATAGTTCCTCCTGCCCAAACCCATGGTTGTGGGCAGAGATATCAGTGTCCTCCACACACAAGTGTTGTTTCTGCGTTTGTTCTTTGTACAAAGTCTCTCTGTAGTTCAGATTTTCTTCCCTACACCCCACCTGTGCTTTTCTCAACCCCAGGGGAGAGCGTTCTAGCATGTTTGTGTGCCCAGAAAAGGGGTCACAGAATCCCAGACTGGTCAGAGCCGGAAGGGCCCTCTGGAGCTCCCCCAGTCCCACCCCCTGCCACAGCAGGGTCCCCTCCAGCAGTGGCACAGGACGGCGTCCAGGCGGGTTTGGGATGGCTCCAGAGTGGGAGACTCCCCCACCTCTCTGGGCAGCTGTGCCACTGCTCTGCCACCCGCACAGGGAAGAAGTCCCTCCTCAGGTTGAGATGGAACTTCCTATGGTCAAGTTTGTGCCCGTTCCCTCTTGTGCTGTCGCTGGGCACCGCTGGAAAAAGACTGTTCCCATCCCCCGGGCACCCTCCCTTTAAGGGTTTATAAGCGTTGATAAGATCCCCCCTGGTGAGAAGAGCTCCCACACAGTGGGCGCACATGTTTGCTGACCTTATCCCCGCTCCCACCGGATGATGGGGGCTGTTCCAAAGATTACTGCCATCCATCTGCTGCCCTCTTTGCTGTGCCTCGCCTCTGATTCCCCCCTTCCCAACCCCACCTTCTGGAGTTTGTGAAAGCGTGGAAGGATCCAAGGTGGTTCTGCCTTCCCCATGTGAATGGCTGGGCTTGGAACCACGGCCTCAGAGGTTACGTGCAATTAAACAGTGGCTCTTTGAGACCCGATGCTTAGAGGAGACCCAGTGCCCGCCAGTGCTTAGAGGAGCAACAGCCCATGTGAGATCTTGCCTCGGATGTGGAAGACAGAGGCAGATAGTCACAAACCCCCTAACGTTTCCTTTTCCAGCGTTGCTTTCTGTGCACTGGACTCTTCTGTTCGGGGACTTTCTGGCTCTGTAGGACTGAGAGACGGGCACTGGTGGGTGGTTGGAGCCTGAGGTGTGTCGCCTGTCCTGTCTGAACACTGCTGTCATCCCTGCCAGGCTATCGCATCAGGCTGGGCTCCAGCACTGACAAAAAGGATACTGGGCGCCTGCACGTGGATTTTGCTCAGGCTCGGGATGATCTGTACGAGTGGGAGTGTAAGCAGCGGATGCTGGCGAGAGAGGAGCGCCATCGCAGGAGGCTGGAAGAGGAGCGCTTCCACCCGCCCTCCCCACCTCCTGTCGTCCATTACTCCGACCACGAGTGCAGCGTTGTCGCTGAGAAGCTGAAAGGTAAGCCGTTCTGCGGGACACGGCCACCCTTCTGCGCAGATACTGGGGCAGAGATGTGTATTCTCCAGTGGTCGTCTTGCTGAACTGAAATGATGGTGCCATCTTGCAGAGCCCGTTCAGCCGGAGCCCTCAGCCTGCACACAGCAGCTCTCCTGCCCATCTCTTTTTCAGAATTGTTTGTCTTTTTGTAAAAATGAACCCATACTTGAGTACAACAGTTTCTTCCAAACCATTTTTGTTCATGTTAAAAGGGCTAGTGTAAGTCCTAAGACCTCTTTTGAAGCCTAAAACCCACGTGTGGCCTGATTATTTTGGAGCTGGAGGATATTTTCTTCCACGAAAGAGCACATCTGAATAGGCATGTGAAGTTTTCCAGTAGGTTTCTAGCAGTTGGTCCTCCTCTTGTTGCACCTCAACAGATGGTTTGCTCCGTCAGCTTGATGTTAGACTTGCCTTCCTTTCTATGGCCTTGTATTCAGGTAATATTGCGCTTTCAAGGATTGTGATAAGCTGACCTTCGAAAGAGAGCAGTTCAGCAGTGCCAGGGGAAGGGTCTGAAAGCTTACTTCTGTGGTGTCAAGGCGTCCTTTCTTGCTGCAGATGACACAAAGTTCTTGGAAGCCATCCAGACCTTGCTGACCTGGATAGAGCGTGGGGAAGTGAACAGGAGGACTGCCAACAACTTCTACTCCATGATCCAGTCGGCCAACAGCCACATTCGCAGACTGGTGAACGAGAAAGCAGCTCACGAGAAAGAGATGGAAGAAGCTAAAGAGAAATTCAAACTTGCTCTCTCAGGGATTCTGGTTCAGTGTGAGTAGTGTTTCCGCGCTGAATGTTGGTTGTCTGGTGTTGTAGGGAAGACGCTTAATTTCTAGAGTCTGGAGTGGCCACACTAAAAGGACTCCAGGAAAAGCAGTAGCAATCGCTTCTGTGCGGCTACAGTTAATTTATGAGCATGGATCGTTAACTTGGCAAAAGTTTCATGTGGTACTTGTTACTGGAGTAAGAGTCCACAGCTGGGGGGAGGAGAGAATGAATTCTTAATTCTTTTCCTCTTTTAATTATAGTCTATTAGTAGTTCTGTCATCTTTTCAAGTCCACTTCTGTGCACAGACAAGGTAAGTTCCTGGTAATCTGGTGCCTCAGCGAAGTGTACAGGATTTATTCGCCAAAGGTAGGATGCGGCAGAGTGTTCCCAACACCCTGTTCTCAGTCACAACTGAAAACCTGTTGCAAAAGTGTTTTGAACCTGGGTCTCTCAAATCCCAGTACTTTAAACCATGAAATCAAGGAAGAGGCATGGAGTATATGAGTTCCAAGATGTGATCTATCTCAAACCATTCATTGCCTCTTACACATCCTTTCTTTAGTAAGTCTGAATATTACTTTTTTTTTTACTTTTTTCTCCTAAGAGTACCTTTCAGAGTACCTTCTCTGCAGTTGTATGGAGTCTCCTTGAGCCCCTTGGCTGGGTTGTGAACATTCTTACCTTTTGGGGTTTTATTCAATAATTTTGGCTGTTACTTATTTGTTACTTGATTTTTAAATTTATTTTATTTTTTTAAATTGTGTTCATGGTAAATATGGGCACACAGTCCAGAGGGGAAACACAGTAAGCACTGCAGAGTAAGTAGTAATAGGCAGTAGCACGCAACTCCGCTCTGTAAAACACCCACTGGTATCTCAGCCACTCTTAGGTTAGTCTAAGTAGGAGAGAGCTGATTTTATTTAGGAAGAATTATACCTACTACAACATCACAAATGTAAAAAAGAAAAAAAAAAAATCAGGTCGATGTGCTTTCTTGCCATGGGGTGAGTACTCATGCAGGAGAGGCACTTTGCATTTCCAAAAACCTCCACAAATTTTCTAGAGAAATAGAAGGAATAAATCTCAGAAACAGAACAAGTTGACGGCTGATGCCAGAACGCTTTTTCTGTAGTCCGCCCGGGCGCGATGCGGTCGTGCTCAGGCCATGGCCGCCTTCCTTGGGACTGCACCCGCTGGGCAGAGGAGCATCCAAAGTGCCAGCGTTCACAGTTGTGCTTAAACCTTCCCATTTTAGAGAGCGAGTGCTACCTGGGTGTACTTGTTACGCTCATAGACAGCGTTGCGTGGCGTATTTGACTATTTTTCAGCGCAGCATGTGCCTGCCTTTTTTCCAGCTGAGAGCAGGTGCCGTTTCGCCGGTTGATGGTTACTCTGTGGGCGTTTGACACTGGCCTGGCGAAGTCCACGCTTTTCTTTCCAGGCACAGAGTCCCTTTCCTGAGCATAGCTTCAGCACAGTACAGTGTTATAAGAAAAGGTTAGCCAAACCACCTGCCTGATTCCACTTTTTTACTCCTTTACTCCTCTTGTTCGCCCTCTCTGGATGATATTCTGGCCTGATTTGACTGCTGATTTGATACTACAGTCGAGCAGATAGTGGCCGTGTACCATTCTGCCTCCAAACAAAAGGCTTGGGACCATTTCACGAAAGCTCAGCGTAAGAACATCAGCGTGTGGTGCAAACAAGCAGAGGTTGGTAATTTTTTATTGTGTTGGATCCTCCAGCATGGTCTCTTTCTTGTCAGGATATTGATGTTAAGTTTGCACGATGCTTGCGTGGATAACACCACCTTAATTCATAGTGTAAGATGGGAATTACTCAGTCGTCTCTTGTGTTACAGGTAATAAATTTTCTCTTGGTATTTTCGTTAGTAGTAGCAATACGTTGAGATCTGTACGCTGATTGAAGTTGTGCACGATAATAATAATTAATACTGATCTGTTTTCTGCTGGTTTTGATGTTAAAGCAAGAGGGGTTTCTAGAGAGATGTTAAAAAAACCCCAACAAACCCTAAGTATTGTCAGAGATCTGTTTTATCACATTTTTATTGATGGACTTGAGGGGTAGAAATTATTGCAGCTGGACAGTCTGGCAAACTTGAGGGAGGATGTTCTCATATTTGCGTATTTATCCCATGCAGCGACATTGCTAGTGAAATATGTTATATATTAAAGTATAATACTTTATTAATATAATAATATTAATATTAAAATATTAAAGGCAGTGACAAGGATGGGGTTGACGGAAGAAGGCGTGTCACCCAAACTGCTCTTCCTGCAAGGGGAAGAATAGTTCTCAGTCCCTTAACTGATCTTATCAAATCTTACTGGAGTCAGGCGCGACGTCAGAAAAAATAAAGCTAAGGTAAAGAAAGGTTGTCTCTTGGGAAAGTGATGGGTTTGGGAGATGTTTGTCCTGGAGGCTGCGATGAGAATCCATGGTGCCTTCTGTCACCTGCGTAGCGGGGATGTCACACTGCTTGGCTGCAGCTGGCAGTGGAGCCCGTCTTGATGTTTGCCTGGCCTGAGGAAGGCGGGAGGAGGTAGCCGTGCTCCTGGGAACGTGGAGGGCTACCAAAGAGGGGCCCCGTGGTGGGTCTCCTGGTCAGAGCTCGTCTCCCCTGGAGTCTCGCTTCGGTGTCCCTTCCCTAGAAAGGTTAATGCTCACAGTTGTAACCGAAGGATTGTCACCCTGGGGTATGAATAATTTTGAAGGAAGGAGCAAGAAATTGTGTTTTTCTTGCTCGTTAAGCTTTTGAAGTAGGGTGGGGCTTGAATCAGTTTTAACCACTGGCAATAAAGACTTCTTCAAAGTAGTAGGACCCAGATCTGAAGTGTAAAAAAGAACCTCTATGAAAAATGCCTGCCTTTTACCCCAAGCCAGGGAGATGCTGCTGTGCTTGGAAATGCTCCTTATTCACTGCAGGAACGGGAGCGGTTGGGAGCTGATCTTGTCATTTATGTGTCAGAAATAAGGCAGAGCAGATGCTTTCTCATCTCAGCATAACCTTAAGAAGCAGGTTTCCAGCCCAGTCAGTTGCCAGCGTTCAGCAAAGCCATGCTGGGAATATCGCTTTGGATGTGGATGATGGTAGCCGTGGCTGAAGGACTGGAAAGGAGTTGGGCATTTGGCACCGTTTGTCTGAGTGTTCCCATGACAGATGGGTCAACAGCCGAGAGGGTCTTGGCTGCACGCGCTGCCGATTAGTCACGTTTGGGCGAGAAATCCTACTCTGCCCGATAGCTTTGGATTTTCATTTTTCTTCGTTTCAGTTCCCGTGCTTGGAAAGCAAAGGGAGCTGCTGACTGCTGGACCTCATTGCATGGCTTTCCAGAGCTCCGTGCAGCCAGTAGGGAATGAACCCTCTTGAGACACGGGGAAAGGGGAGGCACCGAGCGCAGAAGTGTTTGCCTAATGTTGCCCGGTAATTCTCTGGAAGAACAGTTTTCTGGCTCCCAGGCGCGGATTGCAGTCGGTACTTCTCGCGCACAGCCATCCCGCAGGAGCGTGCCTGTGTCTGTCTGTGTAGGTTAGGTGGAGCTAAAAGTCTGGAGATGCTTCATGACACCCATGCGGGCAAAGGCAGGAGTAATAGACGTGTGTGTTCTGAAGTGCTTGCTTATTCCTAGGAAAAAAGGCTCTAACATGCAGGCCATAGAGTAGCAAATAAAGAGCAAGGTTAGCTTTCAACCACAGCAGCATCTTCAGTTACTCTTTCAGTATGATGCTGAAATCCTCTTCAGCTCCTCCTCCTCAAAGCTCTCTTCTGCGACATTCAGGTGTCTGTCTCAAAAGCGGAGCCCCAAGCTGGAGAGCACATCTATTCTACCCAAATCCCCGCAGCGTGCCGCTCCATCAGGCACGTACGATGATTCCTACCAGGGATTTGAAGGCTGGGCTACTCTGAAGTCCCCTGTGCAGCACATCTGTGCCATGTGGGGTATCCTGAGGCACCTGGAAGAATTTATTTTCACCATTGCTTCTTTCCTGAAAATGCTCAGAGCAGGGAAGAGGAAATGGCATGCAAATATTTGAAAATATTCCATTTCCAGTACACTTGTATTGAAAAATTACAGTGTTAAATGAGGTTAGTGGTTTCGTTAGGTAGCGATGACTCTGCAAGAACACCAGGCTCACAGAGCATCACTTGTGATCGCTCCGAAGGTGTTTTCTAAGTTATGCTGTTTCCTTGAGCAGCGCTAGGCACCGTGTCTCAGACCCACATGGATCCTCCTGGGCTTGTCCCAGTGTGAAACAGAGCAGGTTTGCTTAAACCACCTCTGAAAACATTAGTGTGGGTTGTTAGCCTTAACTGTGTTAAAATACCATCTTTTTTTAATGGAGCCTGTAATAATGAGTGTCTCAAGAAACCTGTGAAAGCCGTGGGATTGTCTCAGCCAGGGCATGGAAATGAAAGCAGCAGCTCACTGCATACTTTCATATAGGAGGGATCTTAGAGGGCTGCTTTTGGTGAAACGGTAATTAATCCAGCACTCTTGGGTGTTAGTGCACAATGTTCGTGACGTACATTATCCTTATTTACTAGTGTATGTCAACGTTAATCTTCAATGAAATGGTGACGCATTGATACTCCAATGCATGTGTAACATTAACCAACAGAAAAAAGTGCGTCGAGTAACTGATGAAGCCTCTCTCCATAGATCTCATCTGCAAAGACATAAATGACAGATTCGAGAGAAGAATATGATTTACAGACAAGAGAAATCACTTTTCTGGAAAGAGATTGTACACGCATTCTTCTTTCTATAGAGAAAGAGGTCATGTGTGAGAGCTATATGGGCTTTCTTAACCTTCATGATGTAGTAATAAAGAACATTGAACTTTGTCTGCAAAGCAGAAACACGATAAAGTTTTCTGTTTGGTTCTGTGAGGTTATTTCTGTTAGGAACTTTCAAATGGCTTCTTACAAGTTTTGTCTTCCAGACTGCTTATGCCTCTACGACCGCAGAATCACAGAAGGGTTTGTGTTGGGAGGGACCTTCCAAGACCATCTAGTCCAGCCCTCCTGTCATGGGCAGAGACATCTTCTACTAGAAGAGCATGTGCAAAGCCCCATCCAGCCTGGCCTTCAACACCTTCAGGGATGATGGGGCAGCCACAACTTCTTTGGGCAACCTGGGCCAGGGGCTCACCACTCTTATCGTAAATCATTTCTTCCTTACGTCCAGTCTAAAGCTGCCCTCCTTTAGTGGAGAACTGCTGCCCTTGTCCTGTCACTGGAGGCCTTGGTAAAAAGTCTTTCTCTGTCTTTCTTGTAAGTCCCCTTTATATATTGAAAGGCCACCGCAGGGAGTGCAAATTTGGTGACAGAATATCCTCTCTGGGTGTTATCTATTGAAAAGCTGCAATAAGGTCTCCCTGGAGTCTTCTCCAGGATGAACAACCCCAGCTCTCTCAACCTTTGTTCCTAGAAGAGGTGTTCCAGCTCTCTGACCACTTCTGTGGCTTCCTCAGGACCTGCTCCAGCAGGTCCATGTCCTCCTTGTGCTGGGGACCCCAGAGCTGGATACAGTGCTCCAGGGTGCTCACAAGAGCAGAGTAGAGGGACAGAACCACCTCCCTCCACCTGCTGGCTACGCTGCTGGGGATGCAGCCCAGGATACAACTGGCCTGTGAGTGCCCATTGCCAGCTCATGCCCAATTTTTCACTGACCAGCATGCCCAAATCCTTCTCGGCAGGGCTGCTCTCCATCCCTTCTTCCCCCAGCCTGTATTGACACCAAAGGTTGTCCTGACCCAGGTGCAGAATGCTGCACTTGGCCTTGTTGAACCTCATGAGGTTCACATGGGCCCACTTCTCCAGCCCAGGTCCCTCTGGTTGGCATCCCTTCCCTCTCATGCGTGTCTTCCTGTGGTTCTGTATTTTTCTCAGGTATCGAGATCCGTATTACACACCTGGGAAACAAGTCTATCCCACCAAAGCCAGAAGTCATCTTTCACCTTTAAGATTATTTAACATCAGAATTAAATCTGGGCAAAGTTGATGGGCCCAGTTGGCGGGTGATCTGTGATCACCACTCGGTTGGGTATGCGTAGGCCACCTTCCCACATAGCTGCAACCTGGGAAAAATCTGTAGAGTTGGATAATACCTGGCCAGTGGCCTTCTGGTGAAAAAGCAGGTGATCGATCCTCTACAGTGCTGGAAAACTCTAAATGACTGTCTTCCTAGCAAGTTTCCAGCTGTGATCTCCCCATGAGACTGCACTTCTGGGACTTTCTTTCCGAATCCCACTGAGTCAAACCTTACGTAGTAGCTAAAGGAGGAGCTAACGTTTGGTTTATACCTGATAAGCCAGGTGGAGAGTCTGATTCCAATTATGCCTCTGCTTTGAGCCCTACCTCTTCTCTCCTGCTTACTGAGATTGCTTACGATGACTGGGGTGGGAGCACTCTCTCCATTTGGAGCTGCCTTTTGTTCCAAGGTAAGTTCTCCCAGTGGGAAGAGGCTGTGAGACCACTGGTGAGGCCTCTTCCAGGAGTACTTGCTGCTGGGCTCCGCCTGCTGGGCTCCACCAGCTTAGTGTCGTCTCTTAAAGGAAGGTGGACCCACAAGATGCATCTTCTTGGGACAGCTTTTGGTAGAATTTAATCCTGTGGGTCACCACGTCAGAGGAGAGCCTGGTGGGCAGCTCAGGGAATGGGGATGTGTTGGGGAGATGTTAGGCCAGCCCAGGGTTTTATTTTTATCAATGGTGACTTAAGGTGGTTTTCCCAGGCAGTGCTGGCAGGTCGTGTAGCTGCAGGCAGCTCATTATCTTAATGAGAAGCTTGAGACCTGGTGAGCCGCCATGCTACGGTAGCTACCAGCCAGCATATTCCCTTATCGTAGACTCATTGAGTGGTTTAGGTTGGAAGGGACCTTAGAAGGAAGATCATCTAGTTCCAACTTTGCTTTAGGCAGGGCCTCGCTCAAGCATTTGGCTTCTCTGATGCTTTTTCCTCTCCCGTGCCGGGCCACCCTTGGGTGCAGTCAGGGCGCTGGTGGGCCGTGGCGTAGCCTGCTGTGCAGCCCAGCCAAGCCAGGCCCCACGTGTGCTCTGCTCCGCACAGCCGTCTCCAGCTCCGAGGCCGCTTTGGCCTTTCAGCTGTTGAGCAGAGTCAGTTAAAGACAATGGGAAGATTTCCCTCTGATCTTCAGCCCAGCTGCCGGTTTACGGGTGCTCTCCAGGGCAGGCAGCAGTTGCTTTGGAAGTGTAGCCAGTGCTGCCCGTCGTGCTCGGGTCTACCTCGTTCTTGCCCTTTCCCCATTGCTGTCCCCAGGGCGTCTGTTCATCCCAGCCGAAAGCATGGTCGTCTTCTCCGTTGGCTGTTCCTGGGCGACGTGTGCTCCATGCTGGCAGGCAGAGTTTTTGGAAGTTTCAGGTCATGAGAGTAAAATCTACAAAGAGCTGGACATTAACTTTATTTCATAAGCAAGTCTGCTATGTCTTTTCTCCTACGGCTGTTTCTGGGGTGTATGTTCCAAGTGAAGTTGTGGTAAATTGGCACTGGGTAGGGACACTTGGCCGCCTGCGCTAGCATCTAGTAAGTATTTGTGACCTCTCCGTCTCCTTGAATGACATTTTCCGAATGTTGCTTGTCCTGCTCTGCAGAGGGGATGGAGAGGCTGAGCTAGGTGTTCCCTTGCCTTGGAAACGGGCTGCTGCGTGTCCCTGCAGAGCTCTGTCTCTGCCCAGTGTGAACTGGCCGGAGCAGAGGACAGAGCTGGGGACCTCGTCTGGAGGAGCGGGGTGGGTTGGCCGGCTCTGCCTGGGCAAGGTGAATGGGGCAGAAAGGACACACACAGGCAGGAGCTGGGGTGGCTCAGGGACCAGCGTAGGAGGTAGCATCTCTGGTCCTTTCTGATCCCTACTGTGGACCAAGGCTGTGACGGAGAGCGGAGAGGATCCCAGCAGCCGGAGGGAGAGTGACTGTGGCAGAGGCTGAGCACAGGGGGAGAGGACCTTCACCAGCATTGATAAGGATCAGGAGGTGGCCGGGTCATCTCTGGTCTCATGTGTGTACTTGCAATTCCCGCGTCTAACTGGCGTGACCTCTGCCTCAGGTAGGTTTTGTTGTCATAGCCGTGCAGCTGCACGCAGGAGGTGTGGAGCAGGGAGGAACGGAGCGGGCAACACTGTGGGTCATGGGTACAGCCATGCTGCAGCGGGGCAAGAGAGGGGCACGGCGAGGTGGTACCGGGCGCCATGTAGGCCAGGGCTTGGGAGCCGCAGGAGAAAGAAATGCCAGGGAGATGGGTCAGCTGGCCAGAGGGCTCTGTCTGCCAGGAGCGGACATCACCGGTGGAGGTGCTGTCACAGGTGAATTAAGAGAAGTCATCGTTGTGGGGTTAAATGAAAGGGTTTTATTGAAGATTAAATGATGATGGAGTGATAATTGATGATTGAATGATTATTAAATGGTAATAAAATGGTGATTAAGCAATACTTGAATGGTAATTAAGCAGTGATTAGACAGCCGTGACTTGACAGTGATTAGACAGCATTCAAACACTCTACTACTTACTACACTTCTAATAATTAAGCTATAGCTGGATGCATATATAAAAATGTTGCTAGCATAAAATATACTTTTAGGATTAATGTGAGATGTCGCTTACGTTGTTATAGATATCAGATGCCGTAAGGGTAAGGGGCCTCTCAGCCTTGAGGGGTAACCTTGAGAGGCATCCCCGCTCAAGGGTCACCCCCACCGTGCAGCCTGCTGGTGCTCGGGGCAGCCCAGCGGCCTCGGGGGGGGCTACAGAGGTTTGTACTGTCAAGTGACAGACTGGTAGTCAAAGCCCGGCAGGGGAGCGGCAGGGCAGGACGGCATTGGGGAAGGGTAAGAGCGGCACAGCCCTTGGGTGTGCGGGGCAGGGGAATCATGGGATTTTCAGAGTTGGAGGGGACCTCTAGAGATCATCCAGTCCAACTCCCCTGCCACAGCAGGATTGCCTCAAGCACGTTACTCAGGACTGCACCCACGCGGGTCTTGAACATCTCCAGCGCAGGGGACTCCCCAGCCCCCCTGGGCAGCCCGTGCCAGGGCTCTGCCACCCCAACCGGAAAGAAGTTTTTCCTTGTGTTAGAATGGAACTTCTATGTTCCAACTGGTGCCCGTTGCCCCTCGTCCTGTCACTGGGAACCACTGACAAGAGGCTGGCTCCATCCTCCTTCACCCCACCCTGTAGATACTTGTCTGCCATAATGAAGTCTCCCCTCAGCCTTCTCTCCTCCAGGCTAAAGAGTCCCCGCTCTCTCAGCCTTTCCTCACAAGGGAGGTGCTTCAATCCCTCAAACATCTTAGTTGCCCTACACTGGACCCTCTCCAGTAGTTCCTTGTCTCTCTTGACCCGGGGAGCCCAGAACTGGACACAGTATTCCAGTTGTGGCCTCACCAGTGCAGAGGCGAGGGGGAGGATGACCTCCCTCAACCTGCTGGCCACACTCTTCCCTATGCAGCCCAGGATGCCGTTGGCCTTTTTGGCGACAAGGGCACATTGCTGGCTCATGGATAATTTTCTATCTACCAGGACCCCCAGACCCTTCTCCTCAGAACTGCTTTCCAGCAGGTCCACCCCTAACCTATACTGGTGCCCAGCATTCTTCCTCCCCAGGTGCAGGACCTTGCACTTGCTCTTGTTGAACCTCATGAGGCTCTTCTCTGCCCGGCTCTCCAGCCTGTCCAGGTCACGCTGCATGGCAGCATGGCCTCTGGAGTGTCAGCCACCCCTCCCAGTTTGGGATCATCAGCGAACTCACTGAGGATACACTCTGGCTCCTCATCCAGGTCATTGATGAAGATATTGAACAATATTGGACCCAGTACTGACCCCTGGGGGACACCACTGGTTGCAGGCCTCCAACTAGACTCTGTGCCGCTGATCACAACCCTCTGGGTTCTGTCACACAGCCAGCTCTCAATCCACCTCGCTGTCACCTCATCTAGCCCACACTAGAAGGCACTGCTGGCAGCCCGTGGCGGCGGGGAGTTGCTGATCTACATGTGTGCTGCGAGGAAGAAGACACGAGGTAGTGACCCAGCGGAGGTTACGAGGTCGGGCGGCGCTGAGTGTAGGAGAGGCGTGTGGATGTCAAGCAGGGCAGATGCAGGGAGAGGATCCCCCAAGAAACCACACTACGGGAAAGGCGAGGTGCCTGCCCTGGGGCAAAGAGGAGAAGGGAGACGGACCAGTCAGTAATACCAGTAGCATTGACAGATCGGCTCGTGTGTGATATTGTCCTTGATCTAATAGTCTGTGCCTTTTTTTTTGTCATTTCCCCTTTCTCGTATCATAGAGTTGGGTTTTGCAGACTTAGATTTCAGCATCTTTTTACGCAACCAGTCTGTTCCTTGTAATCTGTGTTTTAAAAACCCCTCTGCTTTCTGAACCTTAGGAAATTCGTAACATTCATAATGATGAACTAATGGGTATTCGAAGAGAGGAGGAAATGGAAATGTCTGATGAAGAAATAGAAGATCCATCAGAGATGAAAGAAACGGAGGAATCAGGTAAAATCACTTTTTACAGCACATAAACAAAATACTTCTCTTTAGTGGTTTCTTTCAGGAGCCCCATTCTGACTGTTCTATACCTCAAAATTGCCACAGGCAGAGCAAAATCAACTGCAGGTGTCTGGAGTTGTTTTCCTCTCGGTGCCTGGTTCTGTAGCCAGTGTTTGTCACTCCTCCCTGCGATGGTCAGGGCAACCTAAAGCTGTGTCTGAACCACAGTCCGTAGCGAGAGGTTGGGGTTCATGAACGTGTACGTGGAGCAGCTGTAAGCTCCCAGCCATGTGTGCAGGTCATGGCACAGGCACAGCGGTGCATGGCTGTGGAGAGAATCATTGAATGGTTAGAGCTGGAAGGGACGTTAAGGATCATCGAGTTCCAAACCCCTGCCCTGGGCAGGGACCCCTCCCACCAGCCCAGGGTGCTCCCAGCCCCGTCCAACCCGGCCTTGAACACCTCCAGGGATGGGGCAGCCACAGCTTCTCGGGGCAGCCTGCGCCAGGGGCTCACCGCCCGCACAGTCAAGAATTTCTTCTTAAGATCTCATCTCAATCTCCCCTCTTTCAGTGTAAAACCATTCCCCCTCACCCCATCGCTCCCCTCCCTGACCCAGAGTCCCCCCCAGCTCTCCTGGAGCCCCTTTGGGCACTGGAAGGGGCTCTGAGGTCTCCCCGGAGCCTTCTCCTCTCCAGGCTGAACCCCCCCCTCTCCCAGCCTGTCCTCCCCGCAGAGGGGCTCAGCCCTCGCAGCATCTCCGGGCCCTCCTCTGGCCCCGCTCCAACAGCTCCGTGTCCTTCTGCTGTTGGGCCCCCCCCGAGCTGGAGGCAGCGCTGCAGGGGGGGCTCCCCAGAGCGCAGCAGAGGGGCACAATCCCCCCTCGCCCGCTGGCCACGCTGCTGGGGACGCAGCCCGGGATGCAGGGGACTCGCTGGGCTGCCAGCGCATGTTGCTGGCTCATGTTGAGCTTCTCATCCACCAACACCCCCAAGTCCTTCTCCTCAGGGCTGCTCTCCATCCATTCTCCTCCCAGCCACTTGGACAAGAGCACCCTGCTTTTGCAGCTACACCGCTGTCGACTTCCGCTGTCCTGTTGCAGTGCACCGCTGATGTCTGCCCAGCGCTGGGGACACATTTACACAGCAACAGATCCCCATCCCAAGGTGCTGGGTTTCAGTGGTGCTCTGAGCAGCAGCTGGGCCAACGGCAGCACTTGGAGAGGGAGCAGCAAGGGTGTGCGGTGGTAGATGTGGCAGTAGTCTTCGTGCAGGGCTGTGCGGTCAGCTGGGTGCTCCTGTATCGTACTTTGACATGCCCTTGGCTGGGACTAAGACGAGAACTGTCCAAACATCCCTTCTCCCTTTGTCTGCAGGAAAGAAAAGGTGGATAGTCCAGAAGTGCATTGAAGGACTTTCCTGGATATTGAGGGTACAAGGTCAAACGTTCAGCTTAGGAAATGCCATCGTGAAGGTTGTGTGGGAAATCCTATGTTCCAGTGCTGTAACAGCAACATAGCAAATCTCAATGCCAACTCGTTATCCAAGGGGAGAAAGGAAAGGGGAGCCACACTGGTTTTACTGGTGCACACAAATACTCATGTAGCCATATACTCACAAGTGTTAAAACGTGTCCCCAAGTAGCCTGTCCAGTGGTCAGGCACCAGGATGTGTCCCCCAGATGGTGTGTCCAGCATGCAGGCACCAGGATGCTTCTATCCTGTTGGTCTGTCTGGGATTCCTTCTGGTGTCAGGGAGGACAAGGGACACCAGCTATTGAGTCCTCCTAATGCCCTCTGGGTCCTTTCTAGGTTGGTGAGTCTCTACTGGTTTGGCGTCCTGTTAGGGTCTTTTGCCTCTCCATTCTGTCCCCCTCTGTGAATTATTTAGATTTATTCACTCTCCTATTCTCTCTCTTCCTGCTGTCGTTTCGTAAAAGGCTCAAATTGGTCTGTGGGGCATCAGTGGACAGCCCTAGCTGTGACTCTGGTACTGCACGGCTGAGGACCGTCCTGTCCCTCTGGGGTGACAGGCTGGCAAAGCTGCGTGCTGCAGCTGGTGAACTGCTTCCAACTGTTGTTTCTCACATGCCCCCAGTGGAGTTAGAAAAGCCTTTGGTCAAGGTTGCTTCCAGTTTATTCTCTTTGGATGATAACCTGGGATGAGCCTGCCGTAGCAACCTTTCTCTTCAAGCTGAATTAACATTTTAATGCCTCCAAAGCATTTTCCGGGTGCCCTCTTGCCACCAGCCCCTGAGCCCATCTAAGCAAAATTTTTTCTGTGGTCTGTTTTACCGGACTCTAAAAGTTCTGACTTGCTCATCACGCTTTGCTTCAATCATCTGAAGAGAAGGAGCCAGGTCCTTGTGTTTGTCCTAAGCAATGGAGTTTGTCCCTAAGCTGTCTTCTGCCTCAGGAAGCTACGAATGGCCCGTCTCTCCAAGCATTTCTGCTGAAAACATCTAGCCTTTTCTTCCTTCGGAATTTCCTTTCCTGAAATAAGCAGGAGGACACCTGCTTATTCAGACGCCTCCACCGTCTCACGAGGTGCCTTGCGGAGACGCTCACACTGTCTCAGAAACCGCGACTTTTTCCCTCTCTTACTGAGTGTTTCACTGGCGAAAAGGCACAAATCTCGCTGACTACAGCAGTGTTTCAGCGCTGTTCAGGTCCTTTTCCCACTGCCGTGGGCTGAGCTAGGGAGACTGTAGGCTGTCACTGGAAGGCTTTTCTTGCCCAGTGGTGGCCCCTCCTCCCCTTCACTGTTCCTAAACTTGCCAGCTCAGGGGACAGGCGTGTTTGCGTGTGAATCTCTTCCAGCTGTAGTAGAAGCTTAGAGAATCTCCTTGCCTGGCCCCATGCTGCGTGGCCAGACAGTGAGTGGCAGCAAAGAGCAGACCCCGCGGCTAAATGACCAGGCAACGTCTGGCAGTTCTTTGCACTCATAAACAGGAGGGGCTCACCCTGGAAACCGCCTTTTTTTTTTTTGTCTAGATCCATTTTAGGAAGTTAATTCATATCCAGTTTGGTTTTCTGAAATGCGGAGAGCAGGTTTGGGTTTCCTGAATGTTGCCTGCTGTCCTTCCTTTCGAAATGTTATCTACTGTTATCTGTTTCGAAGAGTTATCTACTGGCTGGGTCCATTAGATAAAACCCACCCGAACCCACCCTCTTCCCATGCAGCACGTCTTGTCTGTCTTCCGAGCGCAGCGTGCGAGTCCCAGGCAAAGGGACCTCCGCTTGCTCTGGCCGTGGCCCAAGTACCGGAGGTTCACAGCAGGGCTATGGGATGTCAGGCTGTGCCCTCCACGTCATGGGTATGTTTTGAAACCTGCGGAAGCTGTCTTTGCAGCCATAATGTCATATAATCCCGTTCCTGAGGTTATCAAGCCCTGTGTGGACACCAGACTATGCAGGTGATTCATCCCGTGACTTGATGGAGATGCTCTCCTGGCTGAAGGTGCCAGTGGAGCCTGTCCCAGGGTCTTTCAGCTTTGCTGCTTAGGAGACCTTGCCAGCGTGGTCATTTCACCCCAAGGTGTTCTTTTGCTTCGTTTTTTTTTTTTTTTCTTCCAATGTAAATACTGCGTTCACTACTGGGAGGCGCTCTTTGTCCAGAGGAGCTTGTTTGCTAAAGAGACATCACAAACAGTGGTTGGGAGAAATTTGTTTTGGTACTCTCGATTTGTAACCAGTTCCTGGGGGAGAGCACCCAGGGACTTCTTGTTCCCAATTCTTTGACTTTTTATCCCTGCCTGCCTTGTTCTCTAGCACTGGTATCACAGGTGGAAGCCCTGAAAGAAGAAAACGACAGTCTGCGCTGGCAGCTGGATGCCTACCGCAATGAGGTGGAACTGCTGAAGCAGGAGCAAGGCAAAGCGAACAGGGACGAAGACACAACCAAGGAGCAGCAGATGAAGCTCCTCCAGCAGGCTCTGCAGGGGATGCAGAAGGTGGGCCCGGGCTTTTCTATAGCTATGGCCTTGCTACAAAGGCGGAGGGGCTGTGGTGGGGAGCTGGAACGCAAGCAAAGGCATTTTGTTTTTCAGTGGCATCGAAACTGGCAAATGGGAGCAACTTTCCATGGTGCCCAGTGTTGCCATAAAAGCCCCAAACAAGCAAACGTTCAAAGCAGTGACTGTGTATGAACTGATAAGTCACATGGAAACAATCCATAGTCTCTGGTTTCCTGGTGTGCTCTTTGCTTGACCACACTGTGACTTCGGAAGTGCTGAGTCTGTGCTTACCTGCTCCGTGACCGTGTGAGGTCCTGGTTACCAGCATAAGCAAGAATGTGGGAAATCCCAAGCTTGCTTTGGCACCTTTTCTGCACTTTACTGGGCTTTCGTTCTCACGGAGATGTGCAGGGCATATCTTGTTCTTTGGGATTTCCCTGGGCTGAATCTCGAGTGGTTCAGGTCCTCTTAAACCTTAACAGTAGCCCTTGGGATATTAAGCCAGACTGATAACCAAGAATATAGAGATGTAATAGTTCAGGTAAGCACTTTGTTAAAATAAGAGCCTGCAGCAATGCTGTGAAGGCTGTGGCCGTTCTCTGGGTGAACCTGACACGTGGACTGACAGCACTGGTGTTTGTGACGCTGGAGCTGGCAGAAGCCTTCTGTAGTCACCATCAGCCCTTCAGTGCATGTGGAAATGGCAGGAATTGCAGGACTTAACAGATTTCCCTTTTCGCAGGTGTCAGGCAGGTCGAGTTTCTCTTTACACTGCTACCAGGATTAATGGTGCTGGGAGAATACTCTGGAGGAACTGCCTTGATAAAAAAAGATGCTGTCTGTTTGTAGCTATTAATGAATAGGATTATGAATCTTTTTTCTTTAGTGGCTTTTTAAGCATAGAAGAAAGCATTCACTGAAATGCATATATATTAAATATTCTGGTTTGACCTAGGAAAGCTGCTAGGCTATGTTTTGCCATATTAGTGTTTAAGCTTTTCTCCTCCTGGTGACATGATCTTGCCTATTTCTGGGAGGCCTGGTGCTGTTAGCAGTTTGCTGAGCGCTGTTTGTTCTGGCTCTAATGGGAGAGCAATCATACCATTCCTCTGTTGCCTGTGTTGGCTTGTTCAGTTAGGTTTTTGTACTCATCTGCTTTCCCTTTGAACGCAGTCAAGAGTACAAATTTGCTCTGAAAGCAGAATATTGTATCCACAACCACAGCTCGGCTCTTCTTGGTAGACATCAGGCTGGCCTTGAGAATTTCATTCTGCTCGCCTCCAAGGTGCGGGTTGTGATTCACTACCCGACCTTTCTCCCCAGCTCGGCTAGTCAAGGGAGCGCACAGCTTGCTGCAGGGTTTGCGGGCACCCTGCGCCGCTGGGCTGATGCCCAGTGTGGTGTGCAGTCAGCACATCTTTCTGCAGCATGGAATTGTGCAAACAATAGCGCAAATCTCCTTATCTGGCAGCTGTTTCAGAGTATTTTCTTAAATTACAGAATCCCAGAGTGGTGGGGGTTGGCAGGGCCCTCTGGAGCTCCCCCAGTCCCACCCCCTGCCACAGCAGGGTCCCCTCCAGCAGTGGCACAGGACGGCGTCCAGGCGGGTTTGGGATGGCTCCAGAGTGGGAGACTCCCCCACCTCTCTGGGCAGCTGTGCTGCTGCTCTGCCACCCGCACAGGGAAGAAGTCCCTCCTCAGGTTGAGATGGAACTGCCTATGGTCAAGTTTGTGCCCGTTCCCTCTTGTCCTGGCACTGGGCACCACTGGAAAAAGACTGTTCCCATCCCCCTGGCACCCTCCCTTTGAGTATTTATAAGCGTTGTTTAGATCATGTGGTTTGTTTCAGGGACAGTGAACGTTTGGTGATGATGGAGTTCCTGCCCCGTGTTTCCAAAGTCATGCTGGTTTTATATGCTAATAGGAAAAGATATTTCTAAGGTACCTTGTAGAAAAGATTGCTTCTTGTGTACTTAACCTTGTAATTGTTCTGAGTGTGATCTGCCTGGCCTTCACGGAAAAGCCCTTATATATATATATTTATTTATTTATTTATATTCTTTAAATAGTAGGTGGCGAAAGGCAGGTTAAAAACTGAGTTTTATCTTTTCTCTTCCAGCATCTTTTGAAAGTCCAAGATGAATACAAAAAGAGAGAAGCTGAGTTAGAAAAAGTGAGAGAAGACAAACTGAAAATAGAGACGTTATTAGAAAACCTGAAAGAGCAGGTATGTGCCATCCCAGGGCTTCCTTGGTCCCAGTAGTAAATGCAGTCCTTGCATTTCACGGTCCGTGATGAGCATGGTGAGGGACCTTTGTCCTTCTGCACTCTTGTAGAAGATGCTCAGCCCTGGCTTAGGAGCAGTTGTCTCTGGAAAGCTAAAAAAAATTACCTGCCAAATTGGAGGATATATATCAGTAATGAACTTACTGATTGCTTCCTGTGCTAGCGAGACAATCTTTGTAAGCAACCGTATAAATAAAAGATCAACTTTCATTTTGTAGTATACAGTGGTATTGCGGCTGAAATGTGTTTTTCTGCAGCCTGGGCTTTAAATGATAAGAAAAAATGGGTCTCGATTATCAAACAATGATTTTTAGATTTGTATTTTAGGGATGTGTTTTGATCTGACCTCCATAAAACCCTCTTGAATTGAAAGTTTCTGTCAGTGTTACAATATTTTTATTCTTGCTGGATTTATTCTAAATGTAAATAGATACCGTTTCCTTCTCAGGTGTGATCGACTCCATGTTTTGATTGTGGACCCAGGCATGAATCTGAGCTTGCTCGGTCCTCCCCTCTATAGCGCACACACAATTATACAGGGTAGACAAGAAATGTTATGCAGCGTTTTGCACTGGGGACCATAGAGCCAAATGCTCGGTCTTGTCCCGGATTTTCAGTCTTTTGCCCCACCTTTTTGTGCCGTGAGCTAGGGAGGGTAATACATGTCTGTTTAGTAAGTAAAAATGGCTTTGTATGCCAGTGAGCTTCAGTGCAGGAGTCTCAGTGCCTCATATCAAAGAACAGAAATAGAAGATTATCATCAGTAATCTTTCCTTTTCTTTACCTGTGTATAGCAAAGCATAGCGGATGAAGAGGACAAGGAGAGAGATGCAATTGATTGTCAAGGGAGTGTAAGTCCAAGAGTTTATTTTCTGCTCCTTCAGTCAGAATATCTTACTGAGGGAAGCGATGACACCTCATTGTAAAATGAGCAGTTGTTTTAAAGTTTGGTTTGTTATGGTATGTACACGCTGTCTTATATCTAAATTCAAATCACTGAGTTATCCATTGCGAGCAGCTTCTGGCTGGCAGAACAGTAGGTATTTGCACCACTGTGGGTGTAGAAATGGGTTTTGGTGTGCAAGATGATTTGTTGCACTGTTATTTCCACTAACCTTCAAAAATACCCGCTGGGTGTCCAAGAGAAAGCAGTCTGTGCTGTTCCACTACAACACTACCAGCTGAACTGCAGTCCCCGCGTCAGCCCGAAGCTCCCTGCAGACCTTTACTTTCTGCTGTAGAAGCAGATGACAGCCTGCTTAGGCCGGGAGTGCACGGTTTCAGGCCTGTGTAGTTGAGAATTGCACTGGCGTAAGAAGCTAAGCAAACCCAGGGGACCATTTATTTCTGTCTCTGTTATTGGCCCAAGTCCAGTCCGTTTCACTAGTGACCAGAGGCTGTTTCCGATTATAGCTGTCTGTAGCTCTCAGACCACTGGAATTCCGCAAAAAACCTTAGGAATAAAAGAAAGTCCTGCTTTTTCGTGCAGCCACCAAGTCTGTGCATCGCTGGCAGTCTTGTGTTTATTTTGGGGATGGTAAATTATGCAAAATTCTGTTTTAATTCAGTACCACAAACTCAAGTCAGGGACAGTCTGATCCCAAACCCTCTGCAGCCATTGGGCACTTGATTAATCGTATTGCCTCGGTTTAGGCATCTGAAAAATAAACATCCACATCTGAATTAGTCACTGCAAGGCTTGCTTTCTAGTCTCTTTTTTTTCTTTTATTATTTAAAATAAGGCCCTTCTAGAGCAGAAGTCATAGCAATGAACAGGGCTGATAAAGGGTGTGTTGTGGCATCTTGCTTAACGTCATGGGCTTTTAATCTAACGTGAGAATTCAGACACAGCAGCATGAACGTAGCTGCGCCTTGTTGCGAAATAAACAGCAGATACAGCAGTGCGTTGAATGCAATGACTTACAGAAACAGGAAAACAAAAATACAGACTCTGTGGAGTCTGACCGAGCTGCTGCTTGATGTGTAAGAGCGCCTGCTGCGCTGCTGGTGTGTGGAACAGACCCTGTGGTTTGTTTGCAGGAGAGCAGTACCTCCAGAGTCTGTGCGTGCAGCCAGGAGAAGGAATGCCCGGTTGAGAAGACGCTGAGCAATAGTCCTGTGAAATCTGAACGAGAAGTTCTATTAGTTGGTAAGTTCTTTCGATGGGTTTGGTGACGATGCTGGAGACTTGAACTGAGCTGGACTTACTTCAAGGTGGCATCACAGCTCCCGCTGGCCACCTCTTGTTCCTTTGGTTGTGCCAGTGGAGGTGGGAGTCCTGGAACCAAGGAAAGCCTCGAGCTTTGGTGGGGTCAGGGATTCACCTTATGCAGTGCTCATGTGGAAATCTTGTGCTGTGCATCTTTCAGTCAAAACCACACACAGGTAGAGGGGGCTTGTGCGGAGGGACAGTCCAGGTCAGCACGGGCTGGAGGGCCAGTCCCTCTTCTGGGAGGCGTCACTGAAGGCAGTAAGTTTCAGAGGAGGGTCTGTCTTCATTTGGCTAGAGCCTAATCAACCTTACAGCATCCTAAGCAGTGCCACAGGCTCTAAGACGTTAATCAGCTTGAGCATTGCAGCACCTCGCAGTGTGGATGCCATTTGTGGACCCACACAGCAGTGAGGCACACCGTTAGGTCAGGCATGGTGTGCCAGGGACCCCGAGCAGATAAACCCTTCTAGCTTTAGAAGCTGTAGCCAGAGAGGAAGGAAGGGTGGTGAAACATGGCAGGGAGAGAAGGCTGGGCTCAATGGGATGCGAAATATTGCCAGTGTTTTCACGTGATGCTCACAAAAGGATTGGTGACCTCTGATTTACAGCACAGGTGTATCTGCTACCCTTTTCATTTCCTTTCCCCTTGCCTATTCCTAGGGATACTGGAAAATATCGTAACATGGCATGCTACGACTTTCCAGCCCAAAGCGCTGGGTAGTTGGGGATTTTCTGGAGCGTTGGAAAGGAGGAACAGGAGTCCTTGCCTTGCTGGGACAAGGCATTTTCTGTGGTTCGCTGTCACTCAGCCAAGTTCTCCTTAGCCATCCCTCTATATCTGATTTGAGAATAAATCATTCATTGTTAGCCAGACACATCTGTTTGTGCCCGATCATGGGCTTGTTTCTGCACTGAGAGGGAGGGGACTTTGGGGAAAACCAAAGGCACAGTCTTTTTCTGCAAATGATGGTCAGAAATGTGAGTCAGTCCTGGCCATGAGCTGGAACGGAGTCTCTTCATGACAGGCTGCAAACTTGGGTTGTCCTATTTAACAGAATGCTGCAAAACTGTTGGGATGGGACACAGATGCCGCTGCTGCTCTCCCCGTTGCCTTCTGTGTTTTCCTGGTCCTTGACCTCTGATGGTACAGCGGGAGGAGAGATCCGCTTCCCCTCTCCTTGGGCCTTGCATCCCCACGTGTGTGATAATCTCAGTGCGGTTCATCACTGGGCACACGGCCAGTACTCGGCAAGCAGTGAGAGTGGTGAGCTCTGCTGTAAGTGCTGACCCGCTGCATCGGTTGGCGGTTGTTTCCTTTGCGGTCTTGGAGCCAAACCTCACTGTACTTAGAACCAAAAATGCCCCATTAGATCCCTGTCTGCTGTGCCAGTGGTAACAGAGAGCTGGTATTCCCAGCTGGCTCTTGTCTCATGAGAATAACGTTTGTGGTGTTCCTTCCCCCAGGAATAATTTCAACGTTTCTTCACGTGCACCCATTTGGAGCGAGCATAGAGTACATCTGTTCCTACCTGCAGCGCCTGGACAGCAAAGTAAGTGTAGCAACACTTCCAGTTCCCCGGGCCAGCCTGGGCGCTGCGTTTGTGCCCCGAGCGTGCTCGGTCTGTGTGCACAGGTGGGGGTTGGACGGTAAGAACTGGTGTGTATTAACTGGAACCATTTGCTGGAAGAGGACAAGGGAAGAGGTGAACTTTCTCAAAATCACGAAATGGTTTGGGTTGGGAGGGACCTTCAAAGATCATCTAGCCCACCGCCCTGCCATGGGCAGGGGCATCTTTCGCGAGATCAGAGAATCACAGAAGAGTTTGGGTTGGAAGGGACCTTAAAGACCATCCAGTGCCACCCCCTGCCCTGGGCAGGGACCCCTCCCACCAGCCCAGGGTGCTCCCAGCCCCATCCAACCCGGCCTTGGGCACCTCCAGGGATGGGGCAGCCTGGGCCAGGGGCTCACAGAAAAGGAAGAAATTCTTTAATCTCATCTGAATCTCCCCTCTTTCAGTTTAAAACTGTTCCCCCTCATTCTGTGGCTCCACCCCTGATCCAGAGTCCCTCCCCAGCTCTCCTGGAGCCCCTTTAGGCACTGGAAGGGGCTCTGAGGTCTCCGCGGAGCCTTCTCCTCTCCAGGCTGAACCCCCCCCCTCTCCCAGCCTGTCCTCCCCGCAGAGGGGCTCAGCCCTCGCAGCATCTCCGGGCCCTCCTCCGGCCCCGCTCCAACAGCTCCGTGTCCTTCTGCTGTTGGGCCCCCCCGAGCTGGAGGCAGCGCTGCAGGGGGGGCTCCCCAGAGCGCAGCAGAGGGGCACAGTCCCCCCCTCGCCCACTGGCCACGCTGCTAATGAAGCTCAAATGCAGCTTCTGATGCAGCTGCTCAAAGCAACCCATCTTCTGGCTTAGCCCTGATGCAGTGTAACGTTAACCTAAGTGCAGAGTTGAAGATGACATTCTGACTGCAGATGTTCATGTGTAATCCCGCTCGTAATTCAAGAAGACCCTTTGACAGTGGCTGTATTTTGCAGCAGTGAATTCCATCTTTAAAATCTCCATCTAAAATGTATTTTTGTTTATTCTGCTTAAGTTTGCTGCCTTTGTTTCCCTTAACCTTATGGCCTCTAAGGAAAAGAGCAAACAACCCGCCTCTTGCATACTGTTTATTATCTTATAACATCTGCCATGCCACTGTTTGTATATATTCTCTCTAAATTGAACAGCCGCATTGTTTTTGTGTCTCTGAGCAAAGTTTTTTCCGTATCTCTGATCTTGTAGCCCTTCACTGAGCCTTTTATGTCCCTGTTTCGATACTGTCAGTGAAGTCATTTTTAGGAGGGTGCTGCGCCGGGGTCTTACGCTGGAAAAGCCTACGCAGGGAATCACAGTCCCTGCTTACAGGGGTCTGTGCGAGGTGGAGGGAGCGAGTCCTGGGTGCCAGGGTTAAGAAGGGCAGTAGCAAGAGCAGCGCTCACGCATTTTCCTTAGTACAACAAGAATCTGCTGTTTCCCACAGTATTTCTGTGTATTGCTGGCTTCCGACTCTGTAAATGCGGAGGGACTGTGCAAAGGCTTCCGAAGGTTCAAGGAAATTACATCTCGCTCCTCTACTCTACCGTTCTGCTGTTGTCTTCCTTAAAGTGCCCCGGGAACAGGAGAGTTACCAGCATGGGAATCATCTCTTGTGATTGGAACTTGTTCAGCCGCTTTTGTTTATAACTTTGTTTATAACTTAATTTTCCCCATTCTAAGAAAGCACGGCTTGCTGGCCTGTTTCCAGGCTCGCTCCAGCCCTTTAAAGATCTGTCTAATAATTTATCTTCTCATCCTAGCTCGGAGTTTGTCTACGAGGCAAACAGCTGCCGTTGTTTTTCTTCGGAGTTTCTGAAGAAATGCCTTTCATCTGATTTCTGGCACTTCGTCTTTGCGCTCTGCAGTGTAGCAAAGGGCTCCTGGGGGTTTCTACAATAAGCTTAGCAGAAAAGCCTTGTGAGAGGTGCGTCCCTTCACCTCTGCGATGGCGTCAGTCTCTTTTGATTGTTCACTGACAGGCGAACACAGCAGCCGGCTGAGCTGCGCGCGTCTGTTGCACCTGGTCTCTCGGAAGGAGGTCTTCCCGTTTGTTCCTCAGGTTACATCTCGGCTCTTCTGTCTCCCTCTTGATTACTGCAGGAGCTTGATATGAGTCGGGGGTGTTACTTTTAACGTCTAACAGATCTTTGGGCTTGAGGTGGGGTAGGAGTCAGGGGAGCACATGAGAGCAGAACCTGGTTTCTTGAAGCTGCCAGCAGGGAAGGAAGAGGAATATCTTTCCCCCGTTCCCTGCCCAGTCTCACCGAGAAGGCCAGCAGGTGAGCAGACAGGGCAGAAATTAATATTGAGGGTGGTCTGAAGCCATGAAACAGTCCTTACAGAAACTCTCTGTGGTGCTGTGAGGGTCGCAGGTGCTGGGCAGTGAAGGTCATTCTCCTCCCAGGTGTCCGTTCTCTGTTTCATGTCTTAGGCTGGACCTCTGCCTTGCCAAACCCATTGCCAGCCGGAGCTTGTTCCTCTGTCTCTCTCAAATCTCGGACTCTTGTTTCTGCCTGATTGCAGCACAGCGTGATGACAAAAAACACATCCACCAAATGCAAATCCATCTTGCAAAGCAGGTGCTCTTGGTCTTTACCACGTTGGGCACGTTTTGAAAGCAGTGGACCTGTGGTTACTACCAAAGGGCTTTCAGAGGAATGCACTTGTGTGCTAACGAAGGCTTCAAAATGAACATACTTGCTGTGTACATCATCTTCCCAGTGATAAGTGGTACCCCGCACTCTTGGAAGTAAGAACCTTTTCTCCCTAGCTAAGTGCTGGCTGAAAACTGTAGTTCCTGCTGGCATACACAGAAAGTAAATGTATCAAAAGAACAATGTCCTGCGTTCTTGAGAAGGTCTGAGTCAAGCATGAGTTTGGAAGGACGGTAGGGGAAGCGACTCAAGATTATCTCCTGGAAAATCCAGTTACGCATTGTATTTGAGACCGTGGAGTGGGATCAGGCTTGACATTGCACAACAGTCAAGCTGAACCTACTGTGGCAGGGCTGAAAATGGAGCATCAGCAGGAGGAAGCAGCGCTGAGGTGCGTGGTCGATACGCACCTGGCTTAAAGCACAGTCCCTGGAAACTCACAGTGCTGCGACTACAGAGCTACAAACTCTGCAAACTGGGAAGGGAGTTAAAAATAGAGACAGCGGCGGTGGTAGATCAACAGAACACGTACAAAGGATGTCACATTGCGCTGCTCTGTTGGAAAATATCCATGTGTTTATCCAAAAATACATCCTAATGCTCTACCTAGCCAGCAGGTGGACGAGGTCATTGTGCAGACGTAGCTCTGAATGCGTGTCAAAGCAGTCCCAAATACACAGCAGAAACAATCTGGAATTCTTGTGAATACAACAAACAAGGTTTTAATCCTGCTGCTGCTGTAGGGAAGCCATTGCAGGCAATTGAATATAAGGTGGAGATGGCCGATGCACTCTTTATGTGTCCTGAAACCGTTAACCTGCAGCATCTTAAAAGTTTTTTCACTTACTGAACTTTAATTATATCTAGCAAATGCCTGAGCAGTCACATTTACAGGCCTGCCCACCCATGCGTGATGGACTTCTGGTGCAGATTGTATTGCTGGTGTGGGACTGGGTAACGGTGCTGGCAGGTACGTGCCCCGCTTCATCCCCATGAAGACACCACAGAGGCTCGAGCTTCAGCTCTTACAGGGCACGGTGTTGGGGAAACACGTCACTTTGCCGGTGGTTTTAGAAGTAAGATTCAAATTGTATGCGACAACCACAGGACACGTCATGCTTCCTACCCCTTGCTGTGTTACAACAGCTTAAAAAGCAGCCACGGAGAGCGCGTCCTAAGAAAGGACCAGCAGTCATCTCGAAAGGTGGCAGGGTGACATCGCTGGGGCCGTGCCAGCGCCCTGGTCTGGTTAGGGGCAGGAGCTGCGTGGATCGTTCCCCACCACGGGGGGCGACCTGAAGCCAGAGGGTGCCTCGAAAAGCCTTTGCTCTCACCCACTCCAGCACATCTGTCCACCTTATATATTTAGGTTCCTTTTCTGCAGCGGTAGAACCTCCAGATGTTGGATCTGAGCTCTATTTGAGCAACTCCTGTGCTGACAGGGACGTGGTAGCTGCGCTGCTGCTGAATGCTTGTGACTGTCCAGAACATTGAATAAAAATTCCCCGTGTCCCTGATTTCTGTACCCGGTAACTGAGAGCTCTAGTGAAAGTACTCACTGTTCAGTTACTTAAATGCCGGGGAGTTTTTAATCCATTATCTTGCATTTCACAGTGGAAAAAAATTAAGACAGTCCTTTTACCCTTATTTCTAGTGTTTGTTATATCTGCAGCCACCTCTCCCCGAAGTGTGACAGCAGCACAAGTCATGCTGTCCCAAGATTACTGCTGCGAGTATTTGGACAGGACATCCAGGGAGAGCCTCGGTGTACTTTAGCAATTAAATCTGAGCTTGAATATCGCCAGTCATTACAGGGCTTCTGTACCCAAAAGCATCTTCGTTTTTAGTGATGTCTTCCTTCTGCTTCCACAGATTTGCACCGCGGAAGTGGAAGTTCTCATGACTCGACTCCAGAACACGTTCAGGCAGGAGCTGAGCGGGGTTGGGGCCAGCCTAGAGAAAAGGTGGAAGTTTTGTGGCTTTGATGGATTGAAAATGACTTGAGCTTCGACTTAACGCTGAAAACGACAGCAGGATATGTACACCAGGAAAACCTGGGATGCCTCTTACCTCTGTTCATGATGATTATCTTGCACGCATCACGGACTCGGGTGGGATAATGTGAAGTCAGTGAAACTGTAAGTCCAGAGCAGCACTGGAAGAAACTTCAAGTTCTGTAGCTTCTTTGATCAGTTATTTGTTAACGGGCAAGTGCTGTTCAATATATTTTGTGAAAAAAGTCCATGTCTGATATTTTTAAGCACAGCGTGTTGCCTGTATGTTTTGCCAATGTTGTATGTGTTCTGTGTGCCCAAATCTCTCATCCTGTACCTTCTTTTTACTGGTAGGAGCAGCCATAGACTGTCCTCTGAAGCAACAACAAAGAGGCATTTTTCTGGTTTCTAGAACCACTAAGAGGGAAAAAAAGGCATTTTTTAGACATTTCTATGATTAAAACCTGAGGTATGTTTAAACAGAAAAAGATTTTAAACAGAAGAAGATTTAGATGGCTCAGGGTTCTCTGAGCCAAACAATTGGTTCCTTTTCATGCTATTTTCTCTGCTAATGGTTGAACAATGAGCTAAGATGAAGGCAGTGTCTCTAGGAGCCGAGTGTGATTCTGGCAGTGACGCTGGTGGTCTGTGCGTTGCAGAGTCAGTCTGTAAATAATTTTTTACATGGGAAGGGTATTTAATTTTCTATTGATCTGGGTGGAGCAGAGCCTACATCGGTCCTCTATCTTAGTACTGACTTACCACAAAATTTCTCCACCCACCTTTCTTTGGAGACCAAGCTTCTGGAAGTGCTACAGGCAGCACAGGCTTTTCTCCTCCTGAATCTTCCCAAAGGCTGTTCCTCGTGTTCTCAGTAAACGCTGGGCGCCTCCCCAGTCCTCTGCAGAAGGTTGGTAAGATGTGGGGTAAAATGCCTCAGCGCCCCGATCCAGCCTGTCCACATCCCTCTGCAGAGCCTTCCCACCCTCCACCACATCAGCACTCCCACCATACTTGGTGTCTTCTGAAAACTTAGTGAGGGTGCGCCCCATCCCCTCCTCCACACCATTGATAAAGACATTAAAGAGAACCGGCCCCAACATCGAGCCCTGGGGAATGCCACTTGTCACTGGCCACCAACTGGATTGTTGAGCTCGGGCCAGTCAAAACACCCCCTACCGTACAGGGCCCCCCCACCACCCCTCCTTTCTCACCTGCCCCGGCTGAAGACTTTCTTGCCAACCATTGTGGCACTCCAGTTGTGTGTCAGCCCACCAGGTTTCCATGATGGCGACTATGTTGTTGTTTTCCAGCCACGCGGTGGCTTCCAGCTCCTCCTGCGTGCTGCCCGTGCTGTGTGCGTTGGTGTAGATGCGCTTCAGTTGGGCTATTAATCCCCCCACCTCTTTTGGGGGAGAAGCCCTGATTCCTATGTCACTGTTCTCAGGCACTTCCATGGTTTCTAACACATCAACACCCCCCGCGTCTTTGCTGCTGCGTGGGTCTCCATCCCCTACCCCACCGAGGAGGCTCTGCACGCGTTGCTGCAGGGACGTTTCACATGTGCTCCAGCGTACTCAGCACGTGGTGGAGCAGACCAAAGGCCCTCGCTAGCACAGTGTCCCTCAAACATTGATGCGCCGCCCCCATGCTTATCTCTAGCGCGCCTCGTTTTATCCCTTTCCCCCTTCAAATCTAGTTGAAAGCTCTTTCAACAATTCCTGTGAACTCCTGCGCAAAGCTCTTTCCTGCTCTGAGACAGGCCTACTCTGGCTGTCGCCGGCAGCCCTGGTGGTGTGTAGACTGACCCATAATCCAAAAAAACCCCAAATTCTGCTGGCGAGGCCAGGCCTGGAGCCGGGTACTGATGTGCTGGCTCCTCCTGCTTCTCCCCTCATCATCCCCTGCAGCTGGAAGGATTGAGCAGAACATGACTTGTCCTTCTGGTCCCTTCACCAGTTGTCCCAAGACCCTGAAGTCTCTCTTGATTGCCCTTGGCCGCCTTACTGCAACTTCATCCATGCCTACCTGAAAAATCAATGATGGACAATGATCCGAGGGCCGTACCAGGGTAGGAGGTTTTTTCTTCGCATCTTTAACCCTGGCCCAGGGAGGCAGCGGACTTCCCAAAGGAGTGGGTCCGGTTGGCATGTTGGGCCTTCGGTTCCCCTCAGAAGGGGATCTCCTGTGACAATGACCCATCTTTGTTTCCTTTATGGAAGCAGTTTTGATGCAGGCCGTAGGCCGGCTTAACCTTGGCGACGCCTCCAACCTAGATGAACCGTCGTCCTCGTCTTCGTTGGTTCCGCTTGCAGAGCCTCGTACCTCTTACACACCTGGGAAGGTGGGGTGGTCACAGAGGGGATGCGCCTGCTGCACCCGGCAGGAACTTGTCGCCATTGCCCAACCCTTCAGCCACCGCGTTCAGCCGGGTGGAGAGGGGCCAGGGGAGCCTGCACTCAGCAGAGCCGGCTCCTTAGGAAAACGAGGAAGGAAACTTTAGGAAACCGGCCTGGTTTAGAGCCCGGCAGGCAGACGTGGTGGGAGCGCACAGGGGTCGGGAGAGGCATGTCCTTGACTCTGCATCCAGAGGAGATCAGCAGGATGAGCGGGATGCGGTGGCTGCGTTGGACCTGAAATGTGGAAGCCGCAGCAGCGGGAGGACTCGTCAGGCTCCGGTCCTCCAGAGCGTCGGCTGCGGGGCGCGGGGGGAGCTGTGATTCGGACAGGACGTCTTGGCCAGCGAGAGACCCATCCTGTGGGAGCTGGTGTGGCTGGGGGAGCTCCTCTGAGGTGCGGCTGAGACTGCTGCAGTTTCATGGTGGACCAGGCGGGTCGTTCTGTGGGGCAGTGGGCGGGAGTGGAGCTGGGACCTACGGAGCGATGGCTCTCTGCTGCAAAAGCAAGGAAAGGCCAGATGAGTGCTGGGTCCTGCTTCTTCCCCTCTCCAGGCTTTCTTTACCACGGCCCTTCCAGAGGGACTGAGCTTTCCCTGAACCCTTGTGTGCTCTTTGCCACCAGGAGAAATCTGTGCTGCAGATGGGCCCCCCAGACAGCGAGGAGCCAAGTGGGATGCTGCTGCCGGTGCCAAACCCTCTCTCTCTCCAGAGAGAGCTCTGGGAGCAGCGGGCGAGGGCCCCGTGCACGGCTGGGTTGGGTGCGGGCAGCGGGAATGGGTGAGAGGAACCTTTCCGTGGGGAGCGGGCTGCCTGCTCTCCTTGCTCCTGACACTGAAGGCTTAGCTACGCTGGATGCGGACGAAAACCCTTCTAAAGAAATATTCTGAATAGTTGTGTCACTGCAGGTGAGCATTGTATTTTTAAGGAATAAACATTTTTATGGGCAAATCTTGGCCCTGCTGCTTTCTTTTTCTCATCTAGCGTATGTTGACTGCTACAGGAAGAGAGGTGCTCCATCACAAGTCCTCTGCCAACACGGGGCTTCACTGTCCTCGTAGTACATTTTCAGAGCACTTACAAATATTGGGCCAGCAAGTGACGAGTGGCAAACAGCTATGAAACGCTCCGTGCTTCATCTCCAGCCTCTTCTGATGTTTGACTCAACAGGCAGTGAATTCAAAGTCCCTGACCTCCTCCTCCTTTCCTCAAAGCAGACGGAGTTTGCTGATTATGGCAGTATTTGGGGTGGACGTCTGGTGCAGCACAGCAACACCAGTTTATACTTGGTGACAAAGATGGGGTGATACTGCCCCTCTGCTGCGCTCTGGGGAGCCCCCCCTGCAGCGCTGCCTCCAGCTCGGGGGGGCCCAACAGCAGAAGGACACGGAGCTGTTGGAGCGGGGCCGGAGGAGGGCCCGGAGATGCTGCGAGGGCTGAGCCCCTCTGCGGGGAGGACAGGCTGGGAGAGGGGGGGTTCAGCCTGGAGAGGAGAAGGCTCCGCGGAGACCTCAGAGCCCCTTCCAGTGCCTAAGGAGCTCCTGGAGTTCCAGTGCCAGGGCTCCAGGAGAGTTGGGGGGGACTCTGGGTCAGGGAGGGGAGCGATGGGACGAGGGGGAATGGTTTTACACTGAAAGAGGGGAGATTGAGATGAGGTATCAGGAAGAAGTTCTTGACTGCGCGGGCGGTGAGCCCCTGGCGCAGGCTGCCCCGAGAAGCTGTGGCTGCCCCATCCCTGGAGGTGTCCAAGGCCGGGTTGGACGGGGCTGGGAGCACCCTGGGCTGGTGGGAGGGGTCCCTGCCCAGGGCAGGGGGGTGGCACTGGATGGTCTTTACGGTCCCTTCCAACCCAAACCATTCCAGGATTCTATAATGAGGTGACGCACAGAGAAAATGGGAACATGGCAGCCTCCACAAAGGTGCATCACCCTGTAAAGGCGGTTCCTGTGCAATGGCTGCATGTTCTGGTGGAGGCTGCAAGCCTGGCTGGGGCCTCTGAAAATGCTGCTGCTGCGGGGAAGGAAGCAAGTGGGCTGCTGGCAGCTGGATCAGGAGATGCAGAGATCTCGCAGGCCGCAGGCAGCAGCAGGGCCGAGTCCAAGATGAACAGGAGGTGTCCAGTTTAAAAGGGAGCCTGTGGATAACCCAGCCCCTCCTGGAGAAAGATGCTCTGGAGATGTGAGCGCTGGGCCTGGGATGGGACGTGCCATGGTGGGGGCAGCTGAGCGCTGGCAGAACATGGTGAGGGGCTGCGGTGCCCCGGAGGGCAGGAGCCAGGGGTCGCCTCGCACTCATCAGTAAGCACATCTGAGCGTCCCGGGGTTTGAATTGCTGGATGGACGCTGGTGCCAGCAGTGCACTGGGGACAGGAGGGCCACCAGCGAGTGCACATCCCACTCAGGACTCTGCCTGGTGCTCCTGGCACCAGGACAGCAGCTCCAGCTGTAGAGGGACAGCCAGGTCCTCGGCGGGGCTGGGGACCCTTTGCTGAGAGGAAAGCTATCCCGTTAGCATCAGCAGCAGTGCGACGAGTCCTTGGTGAGCCCTGTCACCCCAGTGCTGTGACCTGCCCTGTGTCTCAGGGGGCTGCAGGGGTTTCCCTTCTCTTCTGGCATGGGAGCAGAGATGGTCCTTCATTAAACCTCGTACTGGCAGTCACCCTCATCTGCACTGCAGGCAGACCCCTGCAGAGCCATCGTTGGACGGCTGCCCTGGGGCTCTGCGTGGTGTCTTCAGCTCAGTTCCTCCAGCCGGACTGGGCAGAGCTGGGGCAGCACCCCAGTCATCACCATGTCATGGAGCAGGAGCCTGGCTGCGGTCCCCAAGGTGCTCGTGGGTGTGTTGATGTGCAAGGAGGTGCCAGTTTTGGGTGTTAGCATGCATGTCTTGTGTGTTCACACAGAATCACAGAATCTCCTAGACTGTAAGACCATCTAGTCCAATCATGAACCTAACACCGACAGCCCACCACTAAACCGTGTCCCTGAGCACTGTATCTACACGACCCTTAAATCCCTCCAGGGATGGGGACTCCACCACTGCCCTGGGGAACGCGTTCCAATGCCCGATGACCCTTTCAGTAAAGAAATTCTTCCTAAGATCCAATCTAAACTTCCCTTGGTGCAACTTGAAGCCATTTCCTCTTGTTCTATCACCTGTTACTTGACAGAACAGTCGACTCCCCCCCTCGCTACCCCCCTCCTTTCAGGTAGTCGTAGAGACTGATAAGGTCTCCCCTCAGCCTCCTTTTCTCCAGGCTGAACACCCCTAGTTCCCTCAGCCGCTTCTCCTAAGACATGTGCTCCAGACCCCTCACCAGCTCCGCTGACCTTCTTTGGACACCCTCCAGTGCCTCAATGTCCTTCTTGTGGTGAGGGGCCCAAAACTGAACACAGCACTCGAGGTGGGGCCTCACCAGTGCCAAGGACAGGGGCAAAATCACCTCCCTGGTCCTACTGGCTACGCTATTCCTCATACAGGCCAGGATGCTGTTGGCCTTCTTGGCCACCTGGGCACACTGCTGGCTCGTGTACAGCCCGCTGTTGACCAACACCCCCGGGTCCCTCTCTGCTGAGCAGCTTTCCAGCCACTCCTCCCCAAGCCTGTAGTGTTGGTGGGGGTTGTTGTGGCCAAAGTGTAAGACCCGGCATTTGGCCTTATTGAAACTCATAGAGTTTGCCTTGGCCCATCGATCCCGTCTGTCTAAATCCCTCTGCAGAGCCTCCCTACCCTCAGGCAGATCAACACTTCCACCCAGCTTGGTGTCCTCTGCAAACTTACTGAGGGTTCCTGAGGATGTGTAAGGCTCTCTGGGGTCTGTAACCCCCCATGTACAACACGGTGTACAAGATGCTACCGGTACATCTATCCCGTCAGGTCAGTGAGCTCTTCAAAGCCAGAGCTTTGCAGGGTCCCCTGTGGTCCCTCAGACCTGTCGTGGCTGCGGAGGGCAACCATGTGCCTGTCCCAGCCTGTTCATGCCTGGCCGCGCTGGGGACTTGGTCATTGGGAGGATGGTGAGACGGAGCAGCTGAGAGATCTGCGTGGGGAGCCAAGGTGAAACCCATCCACCGGCCCTCATCAACCAGCACCCAGGCTGCAAATTTCCCTTTTGGGTTTCATCTGCCAGGACAGATGATGCTTCCATAGGTGTCCTCGTCACCAAACAGTGGGGAAAGCACGGGGACAGAGGAGATAGATTGAGCAATGATCAGTCCCCTGCCAAGGCACAAACACTGTCAGGCGTGGGAAGTGCTGCTCCTTCTTGTCTAACCCTGCCCTCTCTCTCCACACGACGTTTCTGGCTCTCATCTCTTTTGGCAGAAAATTCACGTTCTCATCCCCCCTCTCCTCCCCTCGGCCGCACTCGGCTGCAGCATCTCCTCTCGGTCACTTCTCCGCTTCTGCTCCCGCCAGCAGGCAGGGAAGTTCTCCCACCCGCTCTGTGGGGCTGCACAAGACATGGAGGAGACACTGTTTTGAAAACCATCGTCTTGAAGGAAGAGAAGGAAGCCCAGGCTGCCGCTGGCTGTGCTGCGAGAAGGAAGCGAGGAAGGTAAATGTCAGACCTTTGTTCCAGCTGGGAAGAGGGTGACTTTGCTGCTGAAAATGGGGGAGCAACTACGGCTCCTTAGGAACAGAAGGGGCGGTTGAGCTGAGCTTTTCCCATGAGATTTCCTTAAATAAGCCCTAGTCCTAAAAATAATCAGGGAAAGTCATGGCAGAGAGGAAGTGCCATGTTAACGCTCCCAGCGAAAGGCATCTTATTTCTGTTTTCGAGTTAGGAACATTCCTTCTATGGCATCCCCCTCCGAAGGAGGGTTTGCAGTACTCTGGCTATTGCCCCCGCTGCCTCTTGGCCCGTTTTCCTCCTTGCGGGGAGCGCCGGTGCCTGCCTGGGCTGGATTGAGCTCTCCTGCCCACCCCGCTGCCCTATGGGGCTCGGCAGAGCATCGCCCGTCTCGGGGCCACAGGGCAGCGGGAGGGTGAAGATGACGGTGGTGGTCCCCATCCAGCCTGCTCCTGTGAGCTTGTTGGAAGAAGTAAGGCCAGGTTTTTTGGGGGTTAGCAGTTGAAGCAGTTTGTTGGAAAGGTAGGGATGGTGGCATTCTAGCGATGGTGGCATTCTAGAGGGCTGTTCTTGTAGCACTTATGGTAGGGCCTGATAAGCAGCCGCTTCCCCTGACTTCTCCTTCCTGCTTTCCCTCTCCTGCTCCTTCTCCTAAGTGGGTTTCCTCCTCCCTGCCCTGAGGCAGCCGTGTCCTCAGTGACTCCGCTCCGACCATCCCTCCCGCGCCAGGGGCTCTGCCCGGAGCTGTGAGCTTTGCCTGCAGAAAGGTAATTTCCTTTGGAGTGTCTGTCCCAAGGGCTGTCTGTCCATCCGAAGCACCTGCGGGCAGCAGAGCTGCTCCC
The DNA here is from genome assembly GCA_017639485.1 of Pluvialis apricaria. Lineage (NCBI taxonomy): Eukaryota > Metazoa > Chordata > Aves > Charadriiformes > Charadriidae > Pluvialis > Pluvialis apricaria. The sequence continues at coordinate 873,021 of CM030017.1, forward strand.
GTCCTGCACGGAGGCTCCTGCTCAGGCACCGCATCTGCTCATCCCGCGTTTCTGGCAGGGCAGAAGAACGCGAGCTGTTACTGGCAAGTGGGGGTGTTCTTGCCTATCGAAGCCAACATTTTATCCGTGCTCCCTTCTTCCGCCCAGGCTACGCCACGGGAGCTCATGTTCCATGAGGACAGGCTGGGAGAGGTGGGGGTGTTCAGCCTGGAGAAGAGAAGGCTCCGTGGAGACCTCAGAGCCCCTTCCAGTGCCTAAAGGGGCTCCAGGAGAGCTGGGGGGGGACTCTGGGTCAGGGAGAAGAGCCATGGGATGAGGGGGAATGGTTTTACACTGACAGAGGGGAGATTTAGGTGAGATATCAGGAAGAAATTGTTGCCTGTGCGGGCGGTGAGCCCCTGGCGCAGGCTGCCCCGAGAAGCTGTGGCTGCCCCATCCCTGGAGGTGTTCAAGGCCGGGTTGGATGGGGCTTGGAGCACCCTGGGCTGGTGGGAGGTGGCCCTGCCCAGGGCAGGGGGTTGGAACTGGATGATCTTTAAAGTCTCTCCCAACTTAAACCTAAATCATTCTAGGATTCAGGGGAGTTCATAACAACTCTTTTATTTTTTATTTTGAATTTACGTAACTTTCTAAGTATCTTTAGAAATTGAAAACCTGGCCAAAAGAAACACTGCCCCAGGGAAGAGCCCTCCCCGGGGGCGGAGGTGGGCAGTCCATGCGGAACCAAGAGCCTGTGCCCACTGCCTTGTCACCCCCCAGGGCTGTCCTCAGCCTTATCGCTGGCTCGAGGAGATTTACAGGCATTTATTTTTCATTATTGCCTTCAGGCCCTCTTTGGGGAGGCTCCTTTTGCAGCCTGTACTCTGACCGCATCTTTTCTCTGCATATGCTGATAACCTCGCTCTTTTCTTCCGTTTACTGCAGCTTTTTTGCTCTTTGGACCGTTCGCTGGGTGCCGGGGAGGCGGTGCGGGGCACGGGCTGTGGCACTCAGGTTAGTGCGGGGTGAGGAGCCGGGAGCCTGCGCGGGTCCCTCTGCGGGGACAGGGAGGGATCCCCAACGTTGCGGGAAAGGGGACGGGGTGTTCGGCTGTGACCTGTGCAGGGCTGTGGGCTGCCGTCCAGCCCGTGCTGGGGGCAAAGGCACTGGTGAGGCTTTGACAGCACTGGTTGGGGCTGGAAGTGTCTGATTTACAAGAGATAAAGCTCAGTGTTAAGTATTAAATGAAGAAATAAACCAATTTAAAGTGGGGGGAGGAATGGCAGAGAAGAAGAGTTTGTGACCATTGTGAGTCTTGTTTAGTGGGATGTGAGACCCCACCTGGAGTACTGCCTCCAGCTCGGGGGGTCCCAACAGCAGAAGGACACGGAGCTGTTGGAGCGGGGCCGGAGGAGGCCCCGGAGATGCTGCGAGGGCTGAGCCCCTCTGCGGGGAGGACAGGCTGGGAGAGGGGGGGCTCAGCCTGGAGAGGAGAAGGCTCCACGGAGACCTCAGAGCCCCTTCCAGTGCCTGAAGGGGCTCCAGGAGAGCCAGAGAAGGACTTTTTGCAAGGGCATGGAGTGATAGGACGAAGGGGAATGGCTTCAAACTGGAAGAGGGGAGATTTAGATTAGATATTAGGAAGAAATTGCCTGGCTGGGAGCAGTGCTCAGCTGATGCATATGAAGATGGGCTGCTGAGACCTGTTAACGTCGTGCCACATGGTTCGGGCCCCCTGACTTAGTGGAGATTGTTGGAGGGCAGGGGCGAAGCCAGGGGGTGTCTGGGGGAAGGTGGGAAATGCTCAGGCTGCCGCAGCAGCTAGCAGGAGCTTTTCGTTAGGTGCCACTTCTTAGTGGGGTGTGAGGGCGAAGAAAGTCCAAGTCCGAATGTATCCAGACTTGGTCCCAATGTAGCTGCCATACCTGCAGCTGAGGGCCAGGGCTGGGGGGGGTAACCTGGGGACACGCTGGGATGGAGCCCCTGGCTCCGCCTGTGTGTCTCATTTCCTGAGCAGCTCCCAGGTGGGAAGAGCAGCTTGTTGGACAAGGTCTCAGTGCAAGTAGGGCGAAGCGCTGCTCGCTGTGGTTTCCCTCACAGGAGTTTTTGTTGCACTTTGGAACATGTTGTGCCTTCTGGGTTTGATAAGCAGATGGTCAGACTTATCATAGAATCATCAAATGGTTTTGGTTGGAAGGGACCTTGAAGATCATTGAGTTCCAACCCCCCTGCCCTGGGCAGGGACACCTCCCACCAGCCCAGGGTGCTCCAAGCCCCGTCCAACCCGGCCTTGAACACCTCCAGGGATGGGGCAGCCACAGCTTCTCAGGGCAACCTGCGCCAGGGGCTCACCACCCCCACAGGCAAGAATTTCTTCCTGATATCTCATCTCACTCTCCCCTCTTCCAGTTTGAAGCCATTCCCCCTCATGCTATCACTCCATGCCCTTGGAAAAAGTCCTTTTCTGGCCCTCCTGGAGCCCCTTTAGGCACTGGAAGGAGCTCTGAGGTCTCCGCGGAGCCGTCTCTTCTCCAGGCTGAACAGCCCCAACTCTCCCAGCCTGTCCTCCCCGCAGAGGGGCTCAGCCCTCGCAGCATCTCTGGGCCCTCCTCTGGCCCCGCTCCAACAGGTCCATGTCCTTCTGATGTTGGGGGCTCCAGAGCTGGACGCAGTACTCCAGGTGGAGTCTCACGAGAGAGGAGTAGAGGGGCAGAATCCCCCCCTCGCCCTGCTGGCCACACTTCTAATGTAGCCCAGGATATGGTTGGCCTTCTGGGCTGCGATCGCACATTGCTGGCTCATGTCGAGCTTCTCGTCAATCAACACCCCCAGGTCCTTCTCCTCAGGGCTGCTCTCCAGCCATTCCCCGCCAAGCCTGTGTTTGTGCTTGGGTTTGCCCAGACCCAGATGTAGGACCTTGCACTTGGCCTCCATCCTGACTTTGCTCACATGGAGTGTGGCCTCAAGGCTGATGCCAGCTGGGAACTATATCCCCATGGTGAAGAATGGCCAAGTCCCAACATCAGGACTGCAATCCCTACTCTGGCTAACCAGGATGTGCCCTGTCTTGTGTACATGAGCCTGATGGTGTCAGGCATCATCTGAAAACAGATGGCAGCTAGAATTGGCCAGGGAGCTCTCTGCCAAGCATAAGGTGTCTCGGGGAGCCTGTGGGGTGTTGGGAGCCAGGGCTGAGATCCATCACGTACTCCCTGATGCCTCCAAGGCCTTTCCTTGGCAGGTCCAAGTGAGATGGTGTGGCCGGGGTACCTACAGACCAGCTGGCTCTTTGGTGAGGTAAAAGGCCAACTATCTCCCACACTTACAGAGACACCCTGTGGGTGCATCAGGAATAGTGTAGCCAGCAGGTCGAGGGAGGTCATCCTCCCCCTCTGCTCTGCCCTGGGGAGGCTGCAGCCGGAGCACTGTGTGCAGTTCGGGGCTCCCCGGGTCGAGAAGGACAGGGAACTGCTGGAGAGGGTCCAGCAAAGGGCTACAAAGACGATGAGGGGATTGGAGCATCTCTCTGATGAGGAGAGGCTGAGGGACTTGGGGCTTTTCAGTCTGGAGAAGAGAAGACTCAGGGGGATCTTATCAATGCTTATAAATCCCTAAAGGGAGGGTGCCAGGGGGATGGGAACAGTCTTTTTCCAGTGGTGCCCAGTGACAGGACAAGAGGGAACGGGCACAAACTTGACCATAGGCAGTTCCTTCTCAACCTGAGGAGGGACTTCTTCCCTGTGCGGGTGGCAGAGCAGTGGCACAGCTGCCCAGAGAGGGGGGGGGAGTCTCCCACTCTGGAGCCATCCCAAACCCGCCTGGACGCCGTCCTGTGCCACTGCTGGAGGTGACCCTGCTGTGGCAAGGGGTGGGACTGGGGGAGCTCCAGAGGGCCCTTCCAACCCTGACCATTCTGTGATTTTCAGCAGCTTCTCTCCTAAAGCAGGCATCTCTGCGATGTGCTCCTGACTCGTATTTCTATATATATGTTTTTCACAGGACTTTTTTCTCAGCTCCTTTGCCAGGACAAAGCACCAAGATGCAGCCTGTGCCCCTGCACAGCCTTTCCGAGCTGGAAAGAGCCAGTCTCCAAGAAATCGCTCTCTACCAGCTGCAGGAGAAGATGCTTGTTGGGGATCTCAGCCTGGCTAAAGGTAGGGGATGGGAGAGGACGGCTCCTGCTGAGGGCGAGTTGAGGTCTGAGCTACTCACCTCGATGCCCGCTCTTCGTAACACGGGATGATGTTTATGGAAAGATATTTGTGACACATTTCAGTCCATTTTATTTTTTGTTGCCTACTTTGCTTGGAGCCTCGAAGGCCTAATCAGCCTTTTGAGGAGGGTTTGCGTGTCCATAGGAGTGTGAGAATCTGACCTTGCCTGTTGTCTGCCTCTGATCCCCCTAATACAAACCAGATGCAATATGACTTGGCAAGGCCTTCCACTGGGACTACCGTAATGCTGTTGGGATGGGACAAGCTTTGTTTTTTGGATTAATGTCCAGCACAAACTATCCCAGTGCTGGGATGGGGCTTATACAAGGCTCGAAATGGTGCTACTGAGGTTAATGTGCGGATAAATATAGAGGCTCCAGAGGGACTGAGCTCCTCTCTCCTGGCCTACACAGACATACAGGCATTGTCAGGGTTCCCACAGCTGCCTGCGTCCCCCGATGTCTACACATCTAACCAAGCAAACACAGTGGGCTGGGGATCAGCTACCTCCTTCCCAAATTTACTTGTTACTCAAGAGTGGCCAGACTACCTTGGAATGCCTCCTCTGCACCGGGCTGTATTTCGGTGTCCCAGTAGGGCAGGAGGTGAGTACAGCCCACCAGCCCTAGGGTGGCCTGTTACCATAGAATCATAGAATGGTTTAGGTTGGAAGGGACCTTGAAGATCATCTCGTTCCAACCCCCCTGCCCTGGGTAGGGACACCTCCCACCAGCCCAGGGTGCTCCCAGCCCCGTCCAACCTGGCCTTGGACACCTCCAGGGATGGGGCAGCCACAGCTTCTCGGGGCAACCTGGGCCAGGGGCTCACCACCTTCAGAGTGAAGAATTTCTTCCTCATATCTCATCTAAATCTCCCCTCTTTCAGTGTAAAACCATTCCCCTTCATCCTATCACTACATGCCCTTGTAAAAAGTCCTTCCCAAGCTCTCCTGTAGCCCCTTTAGGGACTGGAGTACCAGCAGTGTGGGTGCAAAGGGAGCTCGGGGGGAGCCCAGCCCCACCACCGCTCACAGCAGGGCTGGCACCAGCACTGGCCCAGGGCAGCTGGGGCTGGACCTCCCCATGGATGGAGCCCCCTGTGTCTCTGGGGACCCGTCCCAGGGAAGGAGCTTTGCTAATGCCCAACCTCAACCTCCCACTGGACAGCAACTACTTACTCGGGACGACATCCAAGTTTGGTTTCCTGTCTTAATTAATATTTGGAAGATTTCATGCAATGAAATGGCTTCAAGAAAAGAGAATAAAACTCCCCTCTCATTCCCAGAGCTCCTGTTTGCCCCAGGGCTGCAGCACCAGCCACCACAGACAGCTTTCCAGTCCCTGGGGGACTCTGACCACAAACATCCTGGTTCCTTTTCTTTTTTCTTTTATTTTGAGCTGTTGTGATCCCATTTTCAGTGATACCCTGCACCAGGAGCTTCTCTAGGGAACAGTGCAGTGTCAATAAAAAGTCCTTCCTTCCTTGCTGTCACGTGCCACGTTTTGTCGGTGGGACTCCTCTCTTCCTGCGGGATAAGTGCAGCAGTCCTGATCTCATGCTTGTGGGTGTTGTGGACACCACTCTCATGCTCACCTGGTTTTTGAAGGAAGCAGTTGCTGTCTGGAGAATCCCTCCTTCCTTTTGTCCATCTTTGTATCCTTTAGATTTCTACCTGCTAATTGCTTTATTTGCCGTGGGTTGGCTGGGAGGCAGTGGGAGCTGCTGAGCATTAGCGACAGAACTGTTGCACCCGCAACAGCATTTTCCCAGCCCAGCATTTTAAGGGAAGTTCATAGTGTTTGAAAATGCGTGAATTTGGGCAGCACCGTCTCCACTGGGGTCCACCCACCTGTCTGTACTTGCTCCCCAACATCTACCCACGTGAAATTCCAGGCCTTTAGTAAACAGCCATTGCACAGTCGTTATTTTCCTCGAGGGAAAGGTGTTCGGCACCTGTTTGAATCCTCGTATCTCCAGATAGCCAGACGATGAGGAACGTAGGGTGTGCATCCCTTTGTGAACCCTCTTTTGGGGCAGCCTGCACTTCTGAGTTTGTTATGATTTGAGGGACCCACAACAATTTATTGTCGTTTAGACAATTATTCTCTCACCCGATGACCCCTCCCCACCCGGGAAGGGGAAATGGAGAAAAAACAAGGAAACCCAAGCGCTGAAATATAAATAGATTTAATAGGTTAAGACTAAATAATTAACATTAATCGCACTGAAGAACCAATATTGATCCTGATACCAATATAAAATACCCAAGGATTATACCCAGCTCATTCTATTCGTAGAAGCTGTGCACTCCCAGCGGTGGAGGAGTGGGAGTGGGACACTGCGAGCGCTGCGTCGGGGGGAAGGGAAGGGCTCAGGGCTGCGGCACCGGGGCAGGGGGTGCTCAGGACGGCAGCCGTCGCGGGAGAGAGAGAGCTCCTCAGCAAACTTTCTAATTGATAGTGAGTGTGCTGTTCATGGTGTGAACTGACCCTGTCGGGCAGCTCGGGTCCAGTGCCCGGGTCTCGCTCCTCCTCATCCCCGCACCTGGGGAGCTCGAAAACACCGAGACCTTGAAACCCCCACACCACGGCTGGCTGTAAATAAGTATTTTCACCAGTTCAGACACTGGAGTCTTCTAAAAGTGCTTTCTTCTAAAGAGAAATTAGTCCTGTGTTACTGAAACCCGGACAGGGTTCCTAACAGTTTCTTTACTCTGCGCTGCCTCCGGGTTTGTTTCCCTTGGAAATATCTGCCTGGCTTTAGGAGTGGGGCATTACGCTGATGCTCAGCCCCAGCATGATGTGTCGCCCCTCCTAAGTCTGCAGAGGAGTTTTGGTGGCCTTTTGTTCCCTTAGCTGGGTGGCTTTTGTCTCCAGGTTGTTCTTTGTCTTCCTGTTATCTGGTCATTGGAGTTAAACAACACATATGGTGCTGCAGAGTAATTAATGTAGGCGACTCTTTTATGCACGTTTTTCTCATACCAACTCTCATAGCTTTCTTCTAAACCTCACAGGATAACCCAAACAATTATACAAGCTGTGTCTAGGCAGAGAATTCCTTAGGAATAAGGAGCCCAAGCCAGAATAGGATGATCTGTCCTGGGTTTAGGGTGGGCAGTGGATGAGTTTGCAGTTCATTGCTGTGACAAAATCTGGTGACTGGATGTACAATGCGGAGGACACTTAGGAGCGGGGCTTGACCCTCTTGGACCAGCACGCGCTCTCTGGTGGTATGTGTTTTGTCTAACTTTATTTGTCTGTAGAACATTCACAAAAGCTTTTCTGGGGCTGTATTCCTTTTTCCAGTGTTGAGACCAGACCTCTGAGGATGAATTAAGACAGCTTTCTGAGTCATTAAGTAATTGCTAGGACATCATCATTAATACAGTCTCACGTGTAACATGGACACAGAATTTGAAGGTGGCCAGAACGGTTTGAAGCTACTGCCTTCGCACAGTGAAGGTTTTCCCACTGCTCTGTCGTGTGTGAGAACCCGTTTGCTGGCGGCTGGTCTTGGCCGCTCACCGCGGTCTCCCATGCACAGACTGCACTTGGTCACTGCCGCAGCACCAGGCGTTTCCTCCGGTGGGACATGGCAAGTGAGGATGATGCCAGAGAGATCAGCTGCGGTTCATTTTGCCTCTGTTCTGTAACGCCTGTTGATTTTCTGCCAACCTGGGGGTTCGTATGCCCTGACCTGTAGTTTTGTCCATTGCCGGACTGCACATTGGGGTAGTACGGCATCAGCGAGCCCTGATGGAGAGGAGTTTGTAGGTCTGAGCCAGGCGGGTGAACCCCACAGCTGGGGTGTCTTTAACCCACCGCTATGGTTTGGTGCCATGGGACACCCCCAGGGCAGGTGCCTGAGTGTGGAGGGGTCCCCTCCTCCGCTGTGGGAGGATGGTGGCCCATCTCTGGGGTTCTTCCCACCTGGTAGCCGATGCCCACCGTGCCATCCCACATAGCCTCTCTGGGCCATGGTCACCTCAGACCCACAGTGTTCCCCTGCCTGTGGGAGGTGCCCGTGGCCATGCTGTGCCCGCTGGGGTGCAGGGGGGCAAATGTCTTTAAGGGGAGACCACACTAAACCAGCCTAATGATGCAGAACCTTTGCTTTCTTTTCTCCTCATAGCTGGACCTAAAGGCAGCAAATCTATCCGCCAGAAACTGGAGAGCTTTTCAAAGGAGAAGAAAGGTGAGCAGCCTCCCTTTTACCCAGGTTTTGGTCCCTGTTCTCAAACAGAATCGGTAGTTTTTGATGGGGCTGAGCCGGGGGGTGCCCAAATCCAGCAAGGTGCTTTGTCCCATGTTGGTTTGCTGTTCTCCAGAGTGGGGTGTAACGATACGTGCACCAGCATGAGCGAGTCTGGAAGGGATGTATATGCGTAAATGCGCATGAACGTGCATTTGTAAAGATGTATACATATGAATATTTGCCCGTTTTACCCCTGGTCTCACTGCCTCGAGTTCTGTTTTATTGTCCCTTGGAAGATGTCAGCCGCAAACCTGAGGAAACCAGAAGTGTAGAGCAGAGCCAGCTGGGAACGAGCACTTACTAGTTTTCTTCACACCAATACAAAGTCCACTCAAGGAAATTGTTGAGCAGCAGCCTGATATTTTACAAAACAGGTCTGTGGCTTGTGCTCCGGTTGCCAAACCCCTTGGCGCAGGGTGGTGGGGAGGCTGGAAGCAGGGAGAGCTCACCTTGCATCTGCAAGGAGGTACAGAGGGGAAAGTTACTGGGGAAGAATACCATTAATACCAAGGACTGTTTGGAACAGACATAGCTGATGCAAACCCTGTAGAAAACTGGAGGTTATAATTTGGTAAGAATCTTTTGTAGCAAATATAGCTCCGACTTACTGTTCTTACCTGCTTTTTAAGGGTTCAAGCAGGTGTAGCTTTCCACTGTGCTTTGATCTTCTTCAACAACACGGCAGTGATCTCATGTATGCTAGATAAGGTGTCCCTGAGTCCATCCCAGGTTTACATTATCTAAGTGCGGATGTTCTACTTGCAAGCACACAAGGCTGAACAACAATGAGTGTGATATGTGTTGTCCAGCACCCCAGGTGTGAGTCACTTGAGAGTGTTTACAATCCTCCTCGCCAATCTTCTGTTTTTTTCCCACACCTGGTATTCCCTTCTGGCAGTTCATTATTTTATGCAGGTGTGCACGAATGCCCCTGGCAGCTGGGCTGTGCTAGTGCAGCTCCCTCTTGTTGTTCCTGCTAGCGACACTTTTCCCTTTCTCCCATACTTTTCCCTAGACTGCTCTCCTCAGACTTTTGGGATCCCACTTTTCCAAGTCATCGCCAATGACCGTGCCTACAAGCAACTGCAGGAAGCAGCGAAGAAGAGCCGCCGGCTCTGCCTGGAGGTGGAAGCAACGGTGACGAGATTTCGAGCAGAGAGGCAGAAGAGGAGCTATGGCCTCGTAGCCTGCGGGGTCTTCCCGGAGGAGCCGCTTTCCCCAACTTTTCTTGACAGCAGCTCCTGGAGCCAGCGAAGGGTATGATTGCAAAAATGGGCTGCACTGTGGTGGTGGTGCGGGTCGGGGGAAGCTCTGACTTCAGCAATAAATATGGTTTCACAGGGTCTTATCTTAATGACTGCGAGTTAATTGTCGTGCATGCTGAGTCAGTCCTGGTGTGCCCTGAGGGAAATGGGATGCCCCTACTCCTCCCCAGAGTTGGACTGTGAGGGGTGGGACACGCTTTACGAGCTCAGCTCTTGTGGAGCCAAGGTTACCAGAAGGTCGTAGCCAGGCAGCCAAAGGTAGATAGGGATAGGAAGAGATTTGTCACCAGTAGGGTGGCTTTTTCTGCTCCTCCATTGCATCATGTCTTGGAGACTGGGCCTCACACTTGCAAAATTCCCACCAGAGTTTATGGCCATCAATGGTGGGTCCTGTTGGCTCCCTGGCCACGCAGCAGAGAGAGACCCCTCGCTGCTGTGGGGACGTCAGCTGTGCCGCTGAACTGGTCGGCTTTTGGCATTGACTGCCCTGGGGTCGAAGACCAAGGAAGGTGGTGTGCCTGGTCAGTCTTGGCCACTTCTTGGCTTTAGTCCTGCAAGGGGAGGTGGGTGTTAGGCTGGGTTTGTTTTGCCTCGTCTCTTCGGACCGGAGACCCACGCCTGGCTCTGGCTAAGTGTCCGTGACCCTGGTGTGAAGCAGCTCCGTACAGGTAACTAAATCCAGTGGATTGCGCAGTCAAAGGGGAAAGATTTGGGGATGTTTCCTCTTTCCCCATGTCTGCGTGCGGTGTGGGGTCTGCCCCAGTGGGAAGGCTTTGTTGAAAGACACGTCACACTAGCAGCAGCGTGCAGAAACGAGTGCATGGGAGATGAAAGGTCTCTCTGTGGTTCCCTTGAACCCCAGACAGGCTCTGTAGACCTCTGAGTTTGTTTGGAGGTAATGCCTCCCTTTCCCACAAACTTCGGAGGTCACAGCAGTGACAGTGTACTGGGATCTTGTGGGGTTGTTCCTGCGAATCACCTCTGCTCCATCTCAGGGGGCAATGTCTGTCGACTCCATCGCTGACCTGAGCGACAACACTTCCAAGCTGCTGGAGGCACTGCAGTTGTCACACCCCCACGAGCTGGATCCACGCAGAAGCCTGGGCAAGAAAAAGATGTTGAGCCTCAACCCCATCACCTGGCAGGTCCCACGGATTGTGGACCGATGTTGCAAACATATTGAAACACACGGTAAATAGACACGTCTCTGCAGCCAGACGGCCTGTCCCACGGTGGGGTGGTAAAACCCTTCACGTGTGGTGGGCTGGGGCAGTTCGGCCCGGCCGTTCGCCAGGATGGGAGGAGGCGGCTGACTCCTGGGGCAGGGAATGCTCCTGAAAGCCACCCAGGGAGAGTCCTCTGGGCTGGGTTGGGAAGTGAATGTCACCGTGCATATCAGTGACCCATCTCCTGGTGCGCTCTGGCCTTCACTCCCTGTGCAAATCCAGCATCTAGCTCAGAGTGACTGTACAGATGAGATCCCCTCCCTGACACACAGACAACCCCCAAAAATTCTTACGGCTCCAAAACCTTTCTTCTTAGCCCCTCTGCCAGGAGCAGGGAAGGACGTGCTGCCTCGCGTGCAGTGCAAGAGAACCCCTTCCATGATGTTGAGGTGCTCCAAGGACTCGTCGGGGTGGCAGGGGGCTGTGGGAATGCAGAGCACTAACCTGTCTGTCTCCCAGGTCTCCACACGGTGGGCATCTTCCGCGTCGGGAGCTCCAAGAAAAGAGTTCAGCAGGTAAAGTGAGACATCTACTGCAGCCTCTGTAGCAGTGCCGCCTCCAAAGGACAGACGCTTGTATGGGTGGGGAATGAATAAAGCAGGCATTGACATGGAGAGGTCTAAAATGTCATGGGCACATGCTGCGTCACGGACAATCTGTAACCTGCTGCTGGGTCCTTCTCCCAGCCTTGGAGAGAGCAAGCTTCATCTCTCCAAGCTGCCTGTAGCAGATGAGCCTTCATCCCCTGGTTGGCACTTCAGAGCCCCGTCTGGGCTCCCTTCACCAGCCAGGAGCTCCTTCTGCTGCTGTGGCCCATCCTCTGGGCAGCAGCAGGCTGTTGGGCTCTTGCATGCCGTTTTTGGTGGTGCCCTGCATCAGGGGGACATTGGGAGTAGCCAACCCTCCCATCCTGCATTGCAGTAGCTCTCTAAAGGGGCAGATCCTGACAGCACGACTTGTACAAAGAGGAAGAACTGACTGTTGCTTTTATTCTTCTCTTTTCTTCCGTCTTTAAGCTGAGGGAAGAGTTTGACCAAGGTCTGGATGTTTTCTTGGATGAGCATCAAAGCGTTCATGATGTGGCTGCTCTGCTCAAAGAGTTTCTTCGGGACATGCCGGATTCCCTGATTCCCAGAGAGGTCTATGGAGCCTTCCTCAGCACAGCCTGTGAGTACCGGAGTGCAGAGACTCACCCTGCACAGTCGTGTGTCCCCCATTTGATTTTGTAAGGAAAAAAAGGGAATTTTCCTCTTGTGCAACGACCTGGCTCAGTACCGGCTCCCAGCACCACCCAGCGTGCTGTGCAGGAGCTCAGCCCAGCAGTTTGCACTGCCTGTGAAGGTGCCTTTGCAAATGCTCTGCCTGGGTCCCCCCCACCCCACCCGCCGTATTTCGGGTGACTGAGTTTTTAGATAGTCTCCACAGCTTCCAGCATCACTCTTTCTTGGTCTCCTTCACCATCTCTTTGCTTCCCTTTTGTCATCCTTCTCTCCTCAGATTTGATTCTCCAAATCCTTGAATCCCTGTGTTATGGGTTGAAGAACCCACAACAATTTATTGTCGTTTAGACAATTATTCTATCACCTGATGACCCTTCTCCACCCAGGAAGGGGAATTGGGAATCACAGAATGGTTTAGGTTGGAAGGGACCTTGAAGACCATCGAGTCCAACCCCCCCGCCCTGGGCAGGGACACCTCCCACCAGCCCAGGTTGCTCCAAGCCCCATCCAACCTGGCCTTGAACACCTCCAGGGATGGGGCAGCCACAGCTTCTCGGGGCAGCCTGGGCCAATGTCTCACCACCTTCAGAGTGAAGAATTTCTTCCTTATATCTCATCTAAATCTCCCCTCCTTCAATTTAAAACTGTTACCCTGTTTTTAAGGCATTATTTGTCCCCCAGAGCATCTTCTTCCTATGTCACAGCTGTTTCATTTACCACAAAACTTTAAATGAGAGCCTTTGCCCAAAACCTTCTAGAAATCCAGGGAGCCTGAAGCACCCCCCTCACCCGTGTTTCTTGACCCACCAGCGAGCTTCAGCATCTCTGAACAGCTCTGGACGTCCCTCTGCAGAAGCTGTGTTAACCCATTGACTTTGCATCTTTGTATTGTAGCAGCCATCACCCCTGTTTGGTTTTCCTGTGTCTGGGGACAGGTCTTTTTCCTCTTTGTGAGTGACATGGCTGGGGTGGTGGTGGCCACCATGAGAGTGGCAGGCTGTGTGACAGCCGCTGCCCGTGAGGGGCAGCTGTTATATTTTTCATCTTTCCCTGAATGTGAAGTGCCAGCATTTCTCATACAAGCCTGCAGCCTAAAGGACAGAAGAATAAATGATGCACCTTTGTCATATAAGGACTTTTAGGGCAGAGTGTAAAGCAAATGGTTGGGAACTGTCAGATGAACTACCTTCTCTGTGCCTTCCCCAGTGGAAATTGGTGTTATTTTGGCTAGAAGATAGGCTTCATGTTTTTATTCCTGGGGGGTGAGAAGGTTAATAAAGTTTCCTATTGCCATTTGCCCCCAAAAGCCAAGCAGAACTGCACAATATTCACTGTACTGAAATATAGCTGTCTTTGGAGTGATGCATACAGGTTACGGCCACGTCTTCCAGGCTTAACATAAGGGTGGGCACACGTGGCTGGAGCAAAGTTGCCCTGGACCCCCTAACCCATTTCCAGGAGCAGGCAGGGTCTCCTACTTGGAGGAGTGTGTAAAAAAAGTGTTGTTTTCTCCAATGTTCTACCTTCCAGTGGTCTCCCAGTACCCTGAGCCTCAACTCTTGTTAACGTTGTGCAGCCTTTAGTGGATTTCTGTCCCACCTGCTTGCCCAGCTGCTGTTTGAGCCCGTCCAACCATGCGGTGGACACAACACTCAGCAGGTTGCAGGGCTGCGGTTTGGTTACGTGCTCTGTTACACGCTGCTGTCATTCCTGTTCTCTTGTCACTGCTGGGGGGTGTGATCTGAGTGGTCCTTCAGCTCACACCGCGTTTGTGATCCTCACACCTGATCTTGCCAGTTCTCCCTATGTAAGTGATCTAAGGAGCCTCCCTTCGCAGCCAGCACCCGTGCAGGATATGGGACCGTGCGGTCCCCCCTTCCTCACCGGCCATCCATCACACAGAACTTTCAATGTCCCTTTTGCATCATACCCTCCTTTGTTATTTTTTTTTTTTAGCCTTCTCCAGCCTTGGCTGGCTGTTTGCCCTCTCCCTGTCCTCCTCCCTGTCCAGCTCAGCATCAGTGAGGTGACTTTCCTCCCCCCTTGCTGACACTGTTGATAAAAAGGCGGAATGGCCCTGGACTGTAGGGTGAACCCATGAGTTCACATCACACCACATACGATTTTTCAAAAGTTTGGCTCCTGGATACTTCCTTACTATCCTTCTTTGCCAAAAATGCTTGACAGTAGTGGGATTAGCCATGTGCTGCCTGCCGCTGCCACGCAGAGTTGCTGCAGGTTGTGGTTTGGGTTTTTTTTGGGGGGGATAATTGGATTATAATCCCTCTGGTTGAGGACAGTCTTTGACTATGGGGCTGTACAAAACCAAGTGCAATCACATCGCAGCCCTTGCTGGGGTCCCCCAGAGCACTTATCCCTGCATAGGTGGGATGAAGGGTAAGATACCAGTCTGGCTCCCTCCAGAGCTCGTTACCGTGGGTGTAAACGGGGGAACCACACTAACTAACGGGCTGCTCTCTGCCTAGCCATGGAGGGTCCGGCGCAGCTGGCCGCCCTCCAGCTGCTGCTCTTCCTGCTGCCCCCCTGCCACAGCGACACGCTGCACCGGCTCCTGCGGTTCCTCAGCGAGGTGGCCCGGCACGCCGAGAGCTCCTGGGGCCCCGACGGCCAGGAGGTAAGGCTGGCCCGAACGGGCCGACTGCAGTGAAGAAGGGGTTGCTCAAACCTCATTGGTGAAAACCAAGCAGAGCTTCTTGCGAGCCTGAGGGAATCCTTTGGCAAAACCAAATTGTTGGTAAATCCCCTTGTCCATGGCAAGTCTGGGTTGCTCTCAGTCCACCTAAGGGATTTTCTGGGTTGCAGTAACCCCAGAGAGACCTGGCTGTGTGTCCATAGGCATTTTTTGTGGACTGGTTCTGGTTTTTCTACCTCTTATGGACTTATGATCGTGCATTGAGGTTGATTTTGGTTTTTCTGGGCAGTTTGAGCTGTAAGTTTCTCCATGATTCAGAGAGACTGTTTTTGTCCCATATTGTGAGGTGATGTAGAAATATTGATTGTTACCTTTTGGTAGGGGTTGTGAAAGTGAGGTAGGTGGGAATGGAGGCCCTGACGCAAGGAGGGGATGAGCGTGTGCTCCAGCACCACAAACCCTTCATGCTGGCCCTGCCACCAGCTTGGAGGGGACCAAACTGGACCCAGATCAATGCCCCAGCCTCACACCACAGCTCGTGTTCCTGTCCTGGGGTGGGTGAGGCTATCCTGGGACAGCTCATGCTGATGTATCTATAATCTGCAATTTCCCTTTGTGCTTGCTTGCTAGATTCCTGGGAATAAAATGACAATTTCAAACTTGGCCACAATCTTTGGTCCCAACATCCTTCAGAAAGAGAAACCCGGGGAGAAGGACACTGGCGCCATGAACTTTGAAGACAGCGCTGCCATCATACTGGTACTCCAGAGGCTGATTGAGCACTACCAGACATTGTTCATGGTAGGTGAGGCTTTCTCAGGGCAGCTTCTCTAGACCTTTCCTTCCCCTCTGAACTCTTCTAATGGCAGCAGAAGGAAGGATGTATTCACAGCCCCTCTTAGCAGCAGATGACTTGAGTTGGCTTATGAAAACATGATTCATTCCTCATGGCAGGTATAAACATTAATTTGGGATCGCTTGTTACTGGTATTGTAAAGGCAGAGCTGAGGGTCGTGCTGTGAACAAGGTCCCCTCTTCTCTGTTGCCTTCCACCCCGGTGATGTCTGACTGCGCTTGTTTGGAACAGGAAATGGCTGGCCAAGAGCAACTGTAGGAGTAGCACCTCAGTACTCTTTCTCCCCTAAATTGCCAGTGAGGGGGGTAAGAAGAGGAAAAAATGGGAGACTCTAGAAGAGGGAAGGAGCTGGAAAGCAATGGTGTGGGGTGGAGGTGCCACCGCCTTGAGCAGATGTGGGGAAGTTGTAAGAGTGGGGAGAGCTGGTGAAGGCAGTGAAGGACGGGATCACTTCAGATCTACTCTACAGTGGATGATTTGGACCATCAGTGTGAGGCAGGGAGTGCTCATCCTGTCCTAGGGGATGCATTGACCTGAGGTTCCCAAAAGCATCTTTTAGAGTCATGTGAAGGTTCTTATGGGAAAAGAGCTGTGGGGCTTCCAGACCAACCAGACCGGGGCTCACTTCAAAGCTAGATGAGGGCTGCATCCAGCTGGGGTTTACATACTTCCAGGGATGGAGAGCTGTGACCTCTCTGGGTTCTGTCCCAGGGCTGCACCACCCTCAGGGGAAGAACTCGCTCCTTGTCAGAAGGTGTCCCTACTGCAGCTTGTCCCTGCTGCACCTCAGTCTGTGCCCAGACACCTCTAGGAAGGGTCTGGCTCCATCCTCTCTCCACCCTCCTGTGGGGTGCTTGCAGGCAGCAGTAAGAGCCCCCATGTCTCCTCCCGTCCAAATCCTGCTCTGCACAGTTCTCCAGGTGGACTTCAAGCCTTTGCTGTTGAACTTCCGATTCTGCCCTGCTGCAGTGCAGGTGCCAGGGAGGCATGACAGACTGGGGACACCCCTCCAGGCTCTGTGCTTCCCTTTGCCACTGTGGGATATGCTGGTGGAAAAGGATGAGAGTGGTGCCATGCAGCACCTGAGCACAGGCAGGGTTGCTTGGAGGCGGATACAGTGCTTGAGTGGGAGAGCCCCTGAGGATGTGCAGCAAAGTGCTGTCTCGAGCACCATGGGTGCTTCGGGTGGACTCGGACACTCTGAAGCAGTCCCCAAGGGATGCAATGTAGGTGGGTGCCACAGCTGAAGTGACTGCTGTCCTTGGGGACAAGCCAGTGGAGGCTGTGCAGCTGCTTTGAAACTCCAGCAGAAACCCCCTGGATCGGCAAGAGCATACATTGAGCAGTCCACCTGGTTTCGGAGAGGATCTGGGAATCACCGAATCCTAGAATGGTTTAGGTTGGAAGGGACCTTGAAGACCATCCAGTTCCAACCCCCCCGCCCTGGGCAGGGACCCCTCCCACCAGCCCAGGGTGCTCCAAGACCCATCCAACCCGGCCTTGAACACCTCCAGGGATGGGGCAGCCACAGCTTCTCGGGGCAACCTGGGCCAGGGGCTCACCACCTTCAGAGTGAAGAATTTCTTCCTAATATCTCATCTAAATCTCCCTTCTTTCAGTGTAAAACTGTTCCCCCTCATCCTATCACTGCATGCCCTTGTAAAAGTCCCTCTCCAGCTTTCTTGTAGGTGCCCTTCAGATACTGAAAGGCTGCTATAAGGTCTCCCCAGAGCCTTCTCTTCTCCAGGCTGAACAACCCCAAATTCCAGAGACGTTCCAGAGAAATGCCAGAAATGCCCATTTCCTATGGATCTAGGGGAATGTGACATTTCAGGTCCCCGAAAAGCCTTGTAGCGATTGTCAGGTCTAGAGGGAGCCAACGGCTGGGGTTAATGTGGGAAAAGTAGGGGTTGAGATCCTGCTCAGACCCCCGGAAGGTGTGTGGGACATGACACCAACACAGCAGGTCTGTGAGCACCTATTGACCTGGAGTTCTTTACTGTCCTCGTCTGCCTCTGCTTGTTCTCCTCCAGCGTGAAGGAGGTGCCACGAGTGACCGTGTCCGTGTATCCCTCGCAGGTCTCTCCAGAAATGCAGTGTCACATCCTAAGGAGGCTATTTCAGACAGACCCCGATGTCATCGACTACCTTTTGCGCAGGAAGGTCAACGCCATGCTGTAAGTCCCCGCGAGGCGCGGTGCTGCCGGAGGGCACCTCGCTGCAGGGGTGCAAAGCCCTCCTGCAGCAACACGCGCCACGCTGCTGATGGACAAATCATCCTCTTGCCCATCTTTCCTTTGCCTTCCACCACTTTCGGTCATGAACTCCCCAGCTAAAATCCTTCACTTTCTGCGCTAATGCATTCCACCGGCTGAAGCATCCCAGTTTTTCTGTCCCTTGGAGCTCTCTATTCTCCTTTTTTCCTGCCTCAGCCTCTGCAACGCTCTCTCCTTTACCCAAATGTGCCCTGCACCAGAATTTTTCTGGGTGCATACCTACATTTATCCAAATCTGCCCTGCATCAGAACCCCCCCATCGCACCCACCTTTCCGTGTGCATCCCTACACAGCTCTTGTCCTGCTGCACCCCCGGTGCCCTCCGCTGCTCTGGGCCCTCAGGATTCCCGTGCCGTGCTCAGCTCCATCACCAGCCTTCTCCAAATTTTCTTCACCCTTGGCGGTGTCTGCATTTCTGTGCATTTCTTGCTTGTCCTTTGTGTGCGCATGTCTCTGTGCGTGTGACTGCCAGCTCTGTCTGTACGTATATCTGCATTTTGGCTGCAAGAGAGGTTAGCCCCATAGAGGCTCAGAATTTGGGCTCATGCCCTTCCCTGTGATTAAACGAAGTGGGGCAAAAGGGCCTTATGTCCCATGATCTGCACCTGGGATCACGGCATGTAACATGGTGGGGATTTTGCTCCCCTGTGCTCTGAAGTGGGGTGTGCTCGGCAGCCATCGGTCTTCTTGTAGAGTTGGTGAGTCCATCAGCCAACGTGGACTGTCCTGTGCGAAGGGGTTTCCTGGACCACAGACCTTATGAGTCGTCTCTGCTGCCATTCCTTGTCTGTCTTCATATTCCTTTTGGGACTGTCCAAAGAGATGACAAATCTTCAGGGTCACCACTAGAGGTCATTCAGGCATGGAGTTGGCAATAGAAGCAGTTTGCAGATAGCATCTCTCTCTTTTTTTTTTATTTTCTTAGGATCACAGACAGTAAGGATTCAACAGAGGAGCACACTCCATCCCCGCAGCCCGGTCGGACCCGCAACCTGGAGAGCAGCTCGGTCTCATCAGACTTGTACAGCAACGTCTCATTCCTCAACCTGGACGTTGGCATCTAGCAAGCCTGGTCCGTGCCCTTCTGGGCTGCCTTCTGTGGGCAAAATTGGGCAACCTTTCCCTAGCGAAAACAAGTCCTCTATCCCACTTTGGAGGAGCAGAGAAGTGAAAGGAGTATGAATGTCTGCCAGGAGCATCTTTGCTGCCAGCAGACCCACAGCAGGAGATGTGTTTGCAGGTGGCCAGCAGAAAGGCTTTCCACGTGTGGGTTTGTTGCCTGACGGCAACCAAGAAACCCCTGTGCTTGTGCAGTGGCTGTGCGGAGGGGAGCGAGCCAGAAAGCCGTGGGCATGTGCTGTAGCCTTGCTCGCAGGTCTGAAGCGCTGCCTCTGCCATCTACTGCTTCTCAGGAGTTGGAGGTGTGAGGTTTCTATCCCCAGAGCTGGGCATGAGCTGACGGCTCAGTGCTAGCAGCGTACTAGGTGGCTGTGCAGGCCACTGTAGGGTGGCTTCGTGACGTCCCTGCCCAGAGAGGACAACCTCTCCCCTCTGAATGACACCATCCCTGTGCACTGGGACAGCGAACTGGTGCAGACTGGGGAGCAGCAGGCAGGGGTGTGATAGCTTGTGCCGTGCTAGGCGGACGGGACTCGGAGGTCCAAACCAGACCCCATCTGGTGCTCCTCCGGGCATTTGCTGGGTGCTGGTGGATGGAGACTGTTAGCAGGGCAGCAAGGATGCAAAAATGCAGAGCAGTGCTGGGAAGGTGAGGCTTTGGGATCCCATTTGCTGCACATTGTTGTGTGGAGAAAAAGCTCTCTTGGAGCTAAAGGAACGCCCATGGAGGTAAAGCGATAGTGCCATCATCGCAAAGACACCCTGGCCTGCCATGTGCAGAGTGAATCACTGCTTTCTTCTTTGTTTCAAACTGCTCATTTTATAGACAGAAAACGCTGCATCGACCCCCAAAAAGTATGGCTGGTGTAGTGAGAGGGAACAATATACTCTGAGGATTATAAACTTCAATTTTCCTTGAGTTACTATTCAGTAAGTAGACCTTCTAACGTATTTTACAGATGTAAAGTGTAATTTGTTATGAAATTGAATATATATTGAAACGTTAGTTGTGTTCGTCACAGTTGAGACCTTACTTCCAAATAAATCATAGAAACATGGAATGGTTTAGGTTGGAAGGGACCTTGAAGATCATCTCACTCCACCCCCCCTGCCCTGGGCAGGGACCCCTCCCACCAGCCCAGGGTGCTCCCAGCCCCGTCCAACCTGGCCTTGGACACCTCCAGGGATGGGGCAGCCACAGCTTCTCGGGGCAACCTGCGCCAGGGACTCACCACCCGCACAGGGAAGAATTTCTTCCTGATATCCCATCTAAATCTCCCCTCTTTCAGTGTCAAACCGGTCCCCCTCGTCCCATCGCTCCCCTCCCTGACCCCGAGTCCTTCCCCAGCTCTCCTGTAGGCCCCCTTTAGAGACTGGAAGGCCGCTATAAGGTGTCCCCAGAGCCTTTTCTTCTCCAGTCTGAGTGCAGTTGAAGAGTGCCAAGAAGAGGGCAGGAGGGTGGGAAGCTGGTAAGGGATGGGAGAAGATGGGAGGAGAACTGGTGCCCTCTTCTGATGGGAGAAATGGTGCCCAGAGGAGTGCTGGTGTGGGAAACTGTGTGCAGACAGGTAGGGAAGGAAGGTGGGTAACACTGGAGAGCAGCAGGAAAGAAGACAGGAATGAGCTACACCAAGTTTTTTTAGTGTTGGGGGCAGATGGCTCTGGTGTCACAGGTCCTCTCGTTTGCACTGCATGAAGTCAGCTGCAAATCCATGACTTCTGTTCTGGAGAAACCAAGAAATACACACTGATGATTGCAGAGATGCTTGTTCTCCATGAATCGTGGCAAAAACATCTGGCTTTATAACTCAGGGCACAGAGAGTTTGGCCTTTTGTTTCTCCATAGGTCTCCATCCGTCTGTCATTTTGGGTTGTATTTAGGCAGTGGAGCTCCTCACATGTGATAGAAATGTCTGTTTCGTGACAGATTTAACTGTCTGCTTTCGTGTATGACTCTGAACGGCCCCCCCCCCCCCCCCCCCCCAGCTCAACCTTAGCAGAGAACTGATTGAAATCTATCTCCGTAGACGTTCCCAGCCCATCGCTATGAGCTCCTCACCACAGGTGCCGTGTGCTGACATGTGGGCATAGTTTCTTCTTTTCTTGTGGTTTAAAATGTTTCTGTTTACACTGGCATGTTGGGTAGAAGCTGGAGGACTCGACACCACTTCCCCTCCCAAAACCAGCTGAAAAATAAAAGAGTACTTTTGAAAAGCAAACCAGGCTGGAGTCTGGCAGAACTGTGGTTCAGGGAGGACAAGGAGGGTTGGGGATGTTTAAAGGGGGATCGAAGCTCCATCAGTGGTTTGGTCTGTGTGGGATTTCCTGTGTTTGCGCCCAGAGTTGGTCCATGGGTGAGAGGTGGAATGGGGAGTCGTGGCCGGCACCCCGGGAAGCTTTGGGCAGGCAGGATGCTCGGTGTGGGGCCGGGTACCAGCTCAGTCCTGGGGACAGGGAGGACACGGGTCAAAGTCTGGCCTGAGGTGCAGGTTCTGAGAGCACGTGGTGGCCGGACAGTCGGAGCAGGGCTGGGGCTGTGCTGGTGGGTGGCCCTGGGGGTTAGGCGTCGGGTGGGAGCACATCTGCAGAGTTGAGCGTTGGGTGTTTGGGTTCTCACAGCCCAGCTCCCCCTGGATGCTCCACACAGTGCTCACACCACTGGGAGTGACTTGGCGGTCATGAGAAATGTTTGGCTATGCTCAGGCCCCCGAGTGAGGTTTGTCATTAAGGTAAGAGTTAACGTCAATTTTCCATGGAAGGTTATGGTCGTATCCTCCCAACTGGGCTTGGTCCTTGGTTGCTTGGTGGAAAAATACGCACACAGTGTGGGAGCAGCCTTCCCCTGTGGGCTCACAAGAATGGCTCCATCACAGGGACCTCACTTGATGCACCCCAGGGGACTACAGGTGCCTTTGGTGCACCCCAGGCAATAGAGGGACTGGGACAGGCTGAGCTCAGGTTGTGGACCACTGTCTGCCCTGTCTCCCACCACTGGCGCTAAAGGGGGAGGTGACAGCAGTTTCTACAGGAGACATGGAACCTCCTTCCCCAATCCTGGTGATTTGACTCTGAGCGTGAGGCCTTGATGTTCCAGTCCAGCTCTGAACATTCCTGAGATGGCAGCAAGTTTTATGGAGCTGTGGCTGAAGGGCTCACTTGTTGAGCTGGATACCTCTGCCTTGGGATTTCCTGAGGATGCTCCGATTCCCGTGCCATGGACAGTGGGCCATCCTTGCCCCGGGAAGCAGCTTCTGCAGCCCGCAGGGGCCTCTTGAAAAATGGCCTGGTACCAAACCAAGCTGGATTGGTAGAGAGGTGCGTAGAGAGCAAAGGTTGAAGAGAAGCCACAATCCAGGGCCCAGCCATGGCCCCACATGTCAACACTTGCCCCTTCAGCAGCTCTGTTTCCCAGGACCTCCTCCTTGGACCAGTCCGAGGCGAGCTGGGCTGGTTTGCCACATGCCACACTGAGGCGCGGGGAGATGCTCGGCCCCTCAGTACGGATGCATGCTCCAGCAATGCTGGTGTCTCGCTCTGTTTGGGAGCAGGAAGCCCATGGCTCGGCTCGTGTGCCTCAACAGTGTTCTGGCTTTGGCTACGCCTTGTAGCATCAGGAGGATTGTTAATTAACGGGGTGCCTTTCTGTGCCCCCAGCCTGAGAGACGGGAGGGGTTCCGACACAGCCTCAGCCACATCTGCCCAGTGGATGGTACCTGTCTCATGGTACTGCACCTTCTCTGCTGCACTGCTTAGGGCTGAGCTCTTATTTTGCAAAGGTCCCTTCCCTGTGGATGGGTACAGTCAGGATGGGTGGAGAAGTAGTTCCCAGAGAACAGCAGGCTGAAGAGAGAAGTGTGTGCTGAGAGATAGCTGGTGAAAGCCTCCCAAGAACTGATAACGTCCTGAGCCACGCAGCCCTGTTGGGTCTGCAGGAGCGGATAAACTCAGGACACCACAAGTCTCCTGAAGGTTTCTCAGGTCACCAGCATGCTGGAGCATCAGCAACCAGTTGTGCAACCAAGACCATATCCAAGGAGGCAGCAGCTGCTCTGTGTGGACAGACTACAGGATTATACCTGCTGCAAGAGCAGACCCTCTGGGGGACCTTCCAAATCTACTAGAAGCCCCTGGCATGTCAGCATGACTCTCCACTCCTCAGTGAACAGCCAGCCTTTGTCCCATGTGGTGCGAATGACGACTTATCTCCTGTTAGTTGTAACAGCTTGAGTCCGTTAACAGTAATGTACTAATGAGGACAAGGTGTTCCAGTAACTGTTGGCTGTGACTTGATGGTGGATCTCTCTGTGTCCCCGCTGAAGAGGAGCGTTGGGAAGGGGGCAGATCCCCAGGTTGGGAGGAGTTGTTACAAACGTTCACCAAGAACTTTGAATCCAAGAAAGAGCGGGTGAGCTTTATACCTTCAGTTGGACAAAAAGGCACTCAAATCATTTTGCTGACCTGAAATCTGGATGGCAAATCAGCTTTTTTGTCATCATGGGGAGAATGTGAAGTCTCGGAGTCCTAGGTGTACAGGGAATGGACGGTTAAGGCTCACTGGGTGCAGTGGGTGATGGACTATCCTGGGGAGACCTCCCTGCAAGGACATCATACGTTGGATTCCTTGGGACCAAAGAGGAACATACTCTAATGGAAGAGGAAAGGGAAAGGCACGGGGAACACAGACAAGCAGGACAACACGCCACTGCTGGCGGCACCGGAGACGGCGCCGAGCCCACTGCCTGTCTGTGGTGATGGCAAGACTGACAGCCCCAGACTGTGGGTGGAGATGGCACAAAGCTTCTGCATCCCTCAACTTCAGTTCGTGGTGAGAACATCACAAGCACTTTGCTGCCCAGACATTTCAGCAGCTGCAGCCCTTGGTCTGCTCCTAAAGGAGGAAGCCAGAAGCATCAAGGCTGACATGAAGCTCTCGAGCAGAGCGCAAACCCAGCAAAGTGCTTCATGCCTTGTCACGGCCGGAGCTCAACCTAATGCCACCGCTGCCAGGTGTGGCTTTGACTTCTCATTGCTACTAAGAGCGACGGATCTGGCACTGAGGTCAGACACAGCCTCTATCACATGTTTTTGATCAAAGTTTTCCATATCAAAAAAGAAAAACCGAAGCAGAGCGAACATTTCCTCCTTCCTTGTCACCTCAGCGAGTCACCCAGAGAGAGGTTGTGGCATAGATTGATGCCACCAACTGCGCTTTGGCTTCTCTCCCTTGATTCCTCTGAGCTTTAATTTGTTCTTCCACTGCTTTTGCCACATACCTCTCTAAGAACTAAAAGTGCAGAGAAATTATAGCAGCTAATATATGAACTTTAATGCGTTCACGGCACGTAGGAAATACGTGCTGCACAGCTGCACCACAGTTGGGGATGTGGGAGACGTGGGGGTTGCAGCCCGTTGGCCAACAGGTCTACACACGGCTGCAGCGTTGAGCCGCCTGGGCATGTTGCCCCCTTGGAAGCCACAGAAGGACTTAAAAGGTGACTGAAAGGTTTGTTGTCACTGCTGGGTGTTACGGCAGGCACGGACAAGAGCATCAACTCATCCCTGTGAGGGCTTCCAGGCAGACGGGCTGGCTGCCTGCAGATTTTATGCTCTGTGTTCCGCACCGTTCCCACGGGGCGATGGGCAGAAGCGCAAGGCGCTGCAGGGCCCGGGTGAGAAACACCACTGCACAGGAGACAGAATCGCCACTCAGCTTATCGACGTCTGAATGCGACAGGGATGCTGCAATACCAGGCGGCTATTTGCTTTGCTTTGCAAGAAAAGTCCTTCTGAAGTTAACTTCCCCAACGCCGTTCGGGTGGGCAGGAGAGGGCAGGGAGGGCTCGCTGGGAAGCACGCCCTCTTTGCCCGTTTACTCCAGCAAATATCAAAATCACTGTAGGGTTTTCCTGCCACCGCATCGCAAGACTTGAAAACTGCTCGGTACCCGCTGTCGCCGCTGGCGGGGATATTGCTAAAAACTCCGCCTGAGGGCAGCCCCGCACCGGCCCCGGCTGCTCTCTGCCGGGGAATTGCCGCCTCAGAGCTGTGCACAGAGGGGTTTTTCTCCCTCAAAAGCACACTGGCTGCCGCTGCCTGGCATGCACAGATATTTGCTTATAACTTCTTTTATTTCAGCCTCGCAAAATAAACCCAGCTTTACAAATCAGTCACAGAGCACCGGCGTTCATGTAGCGTTAGCATCGCTCTGGACCGGCTCTGAAAAAAGCTGATTAGCTTTTGTCACCCTTCAGGTTTAGTTCTCGCCGGGCTCTTTTCCCCTCCTCCCCAAGCTGAATCTGCAAGCCTCCGTGATTTCGCCTTTTGAAACAATCCTAAAGTTTCCCTCTGGCTGTTTGTAGGGTACCCGTGCCGGCACGGGGGGGGGGAGCTGCTGGCGGGGCTGGTTGCTGGCTGGTCGGTAACACCACCACCACCACCACCAGCAAACCCTCTACATCTGCTCAGCACTGTGGGGGGGGTTCTACAGCCGGAGTCCAGCTTAGAGGTCTCGAGAAGGGCAGAACAGGGCGCAGGCTGCAGCAGTAGGATCAGTTACTCAGGTTCATGAGCGAGTGAGTGATTTTATAGTCAACAGCAAGGAAAGCAGGATCCTTTTTCTTTTTTTTTTTTTTCTTTAACGCATGTGTCGTCCTTATACGGCCGGTCCGGATGAACCCGTGCGTAAACACATCAAATGGCATCATGTCACACTTTATCAACTCAAGTTCCCATGGGAAAGTGAAAGAACACAAATGACTCAAAATAAGTCCCTCCAATTTTAAGCAAAGCATCGCTTTGTTTGTGTTTTTGAGACCACAGAACCTGCCCCAGGGGTTAAATCCAGCGAGGAAAGGGGTCGCGCTCACCTGGCAGATAATATTGCCGGGGTCTCTTGAAGCAGTGCTGGGTGCCACGGGATAAATACTTGATTTTATTTGATGCAGAAGGTGGGTGAGATCTCGCCCCGGGTGAAAGGAGCCGTCAGATGGAGGAGCAGCATTTTGTTGGCGATGTGTGAACTCAACTGGGTGACTGTTTCTGTGTGGCACAGAACCAGTCCAAAGCTGCCGAGTCCTCACCACCACCCAGTACGGGAGGAACGGCCCGGGGTTCCCAGCCCTTGCCGGGCTGTGTCAGTCACTGTGGAAAATCCCCGACCAAGGCATGGCAAACCGGAGCTGGGTCGCTCCCACAGCAGCGGGGCAGCCTGCTTTAACACCGCTGCCCGATGGCATCCCAGCTGCCGATGTGGAATTTCTGCTAAATACAGGTTCTGCATCGCGAGGGGTGAAATCACGTCCTGCACCACCCGGCGCTGGGAGGAACCAAGGATGCTGCCAAATGCTGCTGAGGTTGGTTAAGCGATACGGTTACCCAGAACATGAAAAAAATGCCGATGAACAGTAAGGATGCTTTCCATCCGCAGTAACGTGATAACTTGATTCTTCTCCCCTGTACCTATAGGAGCACACACAGGCAGCCCAGCTCTGTTGAAATTGGGTATTAGGAGAAATTTCTTCCCCAAAAGTGTTGTCAAGCACTGGCACAGGCTGCCCAGGGAAGTGGTGGAGTCCCCACCCCTGGAGGTATTTAAAAGATGGGTAAACGTGGCACTGAGGGACATGGTTTAGTGGTGGATTGGCAGCATTAACGGTTGGACTCAATGATCTTAAGGGTCTTTTCCAACCTAAATGATTCTCTAATTCTATTCCACCAAACGGAAACACGGTGAGGGAATACTGTCCCCATTGCAAGCCAGCAGCTAACGGCGAGCGGTGGTGAACGCCTTCCTCTGCTCCGCGGGAAAGACCAAAGAGTCCCCAGTACAGCCCCCACTGGGCAGGCAAAGGTCTCTGGCTGCCGTCCCACTGTCTGTTCTTGTCACAAGTGGTGAGACGACAGCATTTAATGGCTGAGGACCTTTTCCTTCACCAGCTGCTGGTGCCAGAGCGGCTCAGCGCCGGGTGAGCGTGCTGTAGGGGGCTGCCCAGACACGGACCTCTTGACTTGAAAAACGCAGAGCTGAAGGAGAGAAGCTCACCCGTGTCACCGTGCTCTCGGAGCCACCAAGGTATCAGCATTTGCTGGTGGTTGGGTGCAGAAGGAGAAAGAGCTAAAGAAAACCCCGGGCCAGCCAGTTAGATACACAGGAGTGCCCCTGTGTTCTCCAGAGGCTGTGGTGTCCCCAGTGAGCTGCTCACCCACCCGGGGGACGCTCGCTTGGCCTGAGCCAGGGCTGGCAAAAAGCAGGCAGAGCTCTCAACGGGCTCCAGAACCCACCAGGGATGCGTGGACTGACACTGCCTGCTGGGACAAACCGCCGACCATCCTAAACTGGCGTTCAGCTCCCTCCTTTAGGTATTGGTCCTGAAATTTAAGTGCTGCCTTAAAACACCTCAAACTTTCAATATAGCTATCTTTAATACTGAAAAAAAATACCGAGATTGTCTGAAGGTATTGTAGGCAGTTCGGGGCGTGCAGCCTCTACAAAAAGCAAGCAAAGCCTCAATCTGCCTTTTCCAAACCAGCAGATGGGAGCGAGGGAGCCTCCGCCTCCGTTGCTTCCTGCTCGCCACCCGGACCGTTGCTGGGTTGATGCCACCAGAAGATCTGGTGGCTTTTCAGTTGTGGTGGGGAAGAGGGAATGCAACTCTGTCTGGGCTTGAGTGACACAGGAGTAATTTCTCTTCTAACGCTCGGGCAAACTGCACTTTCAGAAGTCTCCGGTGTCTGAACTGGTGAAAATACTTTACAGCCAGCCGTGGTGTGGGGGTTTCAAGGTCTCGGTGTTTTCGAGCTCCCCAGGTGCGGGGATGAGGAGGAGCGAGACCCGGGCACTGGACCCGAGCTGCCCGACAGGGTCAGTTCACACCATGAACAGCACACTCACTATCAGTTAGAAAGTTTGCTGAGGAGCTCTCTCTCTCCCGCGACGGCTGCCGTCCTGAGCACCCCCTGCCCCGGTGCCGCAGCCCTGAGCCCTTCCCTTCCCCCCGACGCCGCAGCGCTCGCAGTGTCCCACATTGGCTGTCCCCGCTGGGAGCCCGCGGCTTCTGCGGGTGGAATGGGCTGAGGGTAATCCTTGGGTATTTTATATTGGTATGGGGACCAGTATTGCTTCTTTAGTGTTAGTAATGGTAATTATCTACTCTTATTCTATTATATCTGTTTACATTTCAACCCTCGGGTTTCCTTGTTTTTTCCAATTCCCCTTCCCAGGTGGGGAGGGGTCATCGGGCGAGAGAATAATTGTCTAAACAACAATAAATTGTTGTGGGTCCCTCAAATCATAACAAACTCAGAAGTGCAGAGAAGTGACAGCACTCTTGTAACGGGTGACCACCTCCGTTCACCCTGTCGTAGGTCAGTTTTTAAGGTCATGGTGGGAGGAGAAACACGGGAGAAAGAGAATCTACAGCAAAGCCCATTCTCATGCGCTGGGGAGTGGCTTCAGTCCGCAGAAAGGATGAAGGAGGGGTGAGCGCCGAGGAAAGGGGGCAAAGCTCAGTTGAAGGAAAAGTGGAAAACATCCTACGGGACTTCAAGTTCTGGTGGGGTGGAGGGACAGTGATGCAGAGACGGAAACAGGGCACCTGGGAGGAAACCTGAAGATCTCAAGAACATCTCCAGCCCCGGGAGAAGGTGGCCTGGACCAGGCTCCTGCCGGGCAGGAGGGACCAGCGCCAAGGGGCGGGGGGTGGTGGTGGGGGGGGGAGCTGGAGGGACGTCCCCTGTCGTCCCCCCCCGTGGCTGCTATGGTGTGGAAGGGGTTTGGCCACCCGGCTCCACAGGACACGGGTCCCCAGCCCTCTGTCCCCGGGCACCCCCAGGACCATCAGAACGTGGGGGACAAGGCCAGTCCCGCGTGGGAGAGGACGGTCCCTCCTCCTGCGGGGGTGGGGGGAGACCCCCGGCACCCCGGCCACGGACGGGGGACACACACAGGAGGGGCAGGGGGGTGCCCCACGGAGACCGCAGGGGGATCCCACGGGAGAGACGCGGTCCCCCGAGGCGGGGCGGGGTGGGGCGGAGCCGCCACGCCCCTCCCACGCCCCTCCCACCGCCCCCGTGGGCGCGGGGCGGCTCCCGGGGCTAAAACCGCCCCGGCGCGCCCGGGACGGGACCGCACCGGACCCGCCACCGCCCGGAGGGGAGCGGAGCGGATCGGATCAGAGCCCGCCGGTGAGTCCCCGTCCCCGGAGGGGCTCAGCATCTCTCTCCTATCCCCTTTCCTCCCCATCCCCACCTCACCCCGCCGGGAAAGCCCCGGGGGAGCGGGACGCGGTTTGTGCCACCGGCGGCTCCGTCGGGTCCGGCCCCGACCTCGCACGGCCGCGGAGCCGCCGGTGGCCCCTTCCCGCCGGTGCTGGTCCAGCGGCAGCCCCAGCTCGGGGCCGGCCCTCGCCCCTCGCCCCTCCGCCGGGTGATGCCGGGTACCTTCAGCCCTCCGCGGGCCCGCTCCGGGCACGGGCTGGGGGGTAGGACCCGGGGGGAGCCAGCGGCACGTCCCTGGGAGCCGGGCTGGCTGCCCGGAACGTGGTCACCCAGGCTCAACATGGCCCAGGACCCCTGGTCAGCCCTGCCGTAACCTCCCCTGAAGGCAAGAAGCTGGGTCTAGGATCAAGATATTTACCCGCTCAGGACCAGTTCTTACTGGGTTGGGCCCCTGCTCGGCTGTGGGCTGAGCTGGGAGGATGGCCGAGCTGCCCAAGGAGCTGAGTGTGCTCGGAGCTCTGCAGGGGAAGGGGTGTGAAGGGCAATGTCAGCCCCGAACTTGCTGCACGGAGCAAGAGGTGGCAACCTGTCTGCAGAGAGGTGGCCCACAGCCTGGCGCTGCTCCCCAGAGGATTTGCTGGGGCTGTCTGCCCCGTATGAGCCCCCCCCAAACCTCTTCCTCCCCCTGACTCCTTGCCCCCAGCCATGGCTGATGAGCTCAGTGAGCTGCTGCGGGAGTTCGATGAGGTGATGGAGGACTTTGACAGAGGCCCTGCGTGCCAATACGAGCAGCACCTGGAGGAGCTGAAGCGGAAAGCGGGACACAGCGTGTACGACAGCGGCATCGATGAGCTGGAGAGTGAGTCCGGGGCTGGGGAGTGAGGACTCCTCGGGGAGGACGGTGTCTGTTGGGATGGAGTTGCTTTGGGAGCTCTGGGGTTCCTCCATGGTAAACCACGGAGCTTCCTGCTGATCCCGCCGCTGAGTTACCCGCCTGACTCATCTCTCGCGGGCTGGATGAGTAGCGGGGGGTGGTGACTGCTGGATCCTGGCCCAGGGGCTGCCAACGGCCGCTGGGGCTCCTTCTGCTGGGTTGGCTGCTGCAGGACTGTGCAAGGCTTGAGATAACCGGGAGCTGAGAGGGAACCAGGTGGCTTTAGGACAAGAGGTAATGGGCACAAACTTGACCATAGGAAGTCCCATCTCAACCTGAGGAGGAACTTCTCTCCTGTGCGGGTGGCAGAGCAGTGGCACAGCTGCCCAGAGAGGTGGGGGAGTCTCCCACTCTGGAGCCACCCCAAACCCGCCTGGACGCCGTCCTGTGCCGCTGCTGGAGGTGTCCCTGCTGTGGCAGGGGGTGGGACTGGGGGAGCTCCAGAGGGCCCTGCCAACCCTCACCAGTCCGGGATTCTGTAATAACCCGGAGGAGCCCCCACAGCTGTGCCTGGGCAACCTCTGGTGCTGTTTGGCCTGGCAGAGGAGCTCAGTTCCCTTTTTCCAAGCATTCCATGCAGCAGGGGAAGAGCAGATGGGCTGGCCAAGAGTGAGGGTGGACCAGGGGCCCTATGCCACGCACGAGACGGGGCAACGGAGCTGTGAGGGGTGTGGAGCAGAGGTCTGCTGAGGGACCTGGGGGTGTTCAGCCTGGAGAAGAGGAGGCTGAGGGGAGACCTTCTCTCCCTCTACAGCTCCCTGAAAGGAGGGTGCAGAGAGGGGGGGTCGGTCCCTGCTCCCAAGGAACGGGCGATGGGACAAGAGGAACCGGCCTCAAATTATGCCAGGGAAGGTTTAGGATGGTTATTAGGAAAAATTTCTTCATGGCAAGGGTTGTCAAGCCCTGGAAGAGGCTGCCCAGGGACATGGTGGAGTTGCCATCCCTGGAGATGTTTCAAAGATGGGCAGATGTGACGCTGAAGGACCTGGTTCAGCAGTGGGTTTGGCAGTGTTGACGGTTGGACTCGATCTTAAAAGTCTCTTCCAGTCAAAATGTTTCTATGATTCTATGAGATTGGTCCTTGGTCCTGCAACTTGTTTACAAGGTGCCTCTCACCATGGACCGTGACAGATGCATTGTATCTGCAGGTACCAGCTCGTCCCCGGGAAGCAGCCTCAACTCCAGCGAGGAGGACCTCAACACCCCTGCCAATGCTTACCCCGCCAAAGGTGAGGCTGCAAGATCTGCCCAAAGGGCTGATGCCAGAGCTTCCTTCTGCGCGTGGCTCGGCAGCGATGGGCCTTCACCTCCCCTTGGTGGGGGGTGGCAATGGGGCCCTGCAGGGTTTGGAGGTGGGAATGAGCCCTGGGGTCCTGGCTGGATCCTGGAAGAGGTGCGAAGTTGGATTGGCACGTTCCCAGTCAAGGCTAGACTGAGCCAGTGGTTTGGTTGGGAGGGTCACCAAGAGGGGCTCTGTCCCCCACCTGGGAAGCGCAGGATTGTGCAGGGATGAAGGGGCACAGGGAATGTGAGCACCCATCCCACCACGGATGGATCCAGCTCTGGTCTCCGCAGAGTCACAGAATCTCCTGGATTGGAAAAGACCTGTAGGATCATCCAGTCCAACCATTAACCTAACACTGACAGCCCACCACTAAACCATGGCCCTGAGCACTATATCCACACCACCCTTAAACACCTCCAGGGATGGGGACTCCACCACTGCCCTGAGGAACGCGTTCCGATGCCCAATGAGTCCTTGCTGACCAGCCTCGTGCGTGGGGGAGGACATGCCCTGCCCCGTCCTTCCCCCCCACGTGGATCCTGCAGCACCGCTGGCTGGGTTATGGGATGCTGATGTGCCGTGACACCTGCGGGCACCATCCTACCCCCAGAGCCCGTGTCGGAGATCGGGGACAGAGCGGGGAGCGGGTGGGAATGCCGTGTGTCTGCAGGTCAGAGTTAGTCCTGGGGTTTTCCTTCCTCAAGCCGCGTCCTTGGGGAAACCCCTCACTCCACCACCCTGATCTCTGTGCGCGCATGGAGGGGAGCACCCACGGGGACGGGTGATGCTAGAACTGCCCTTAAGCCCCACGCGAGCGCGGGACTCCAGAGCCAACTGCTCGGGAAGGTTCGGTGCTGCCTTTTTGCTGCCTTCGGCAGCTGGGTGCAGGTGTGGGCTGTAACCCCACAGAGACGCGTCGACCCACGGGGACGCTGTGCTCGGGGACGTTTGGCTGAGGTTATTCCTCAGCCCCCGTTGCCCACGCAGAGCCCCGTTACCCACTCCCGCCATGGCCAGGCAGGACCGGGCTGGCGCAGGAGTGGCAGGCAGCCAGAGCAAGTGGGGTTAGAAGCGAGGGATAGGGAGCTTTCTTCTCCCAGGTTAGAGCTGGGGAGGAGTGGGGATGGCAGAGACCTGATGGTGCGTTTCTCTCCGATAGCTAAGCTTGGAGACACGCAGGAGCTGGAGGAGTTCATCGCGGATCTGGATAAAGTGTTGGAGGGTATGTACGCAGCTCCGATCCCTGCGCTTCCCCGCATCCAGCGTGGCAGGACACCCGGGCCGGCGCTCCTCCGCTGCCTCTGGCACGGCACTGCTCCGGGCTGGGGGTCCCGCTGCAGGGCGCTTCGAGCCTGGGTTTGGCTGCAGGGGTGGAATCCTTCGCTTTTCTTTTGCGAGGGGGCTCATCTGGATGTCACCCCCTCCCCGCCATCCCTCTTCAAGCTCTTCCAGCTGGGGCAGAAGTTCCACTGCCGGAGTGTCTCTCCCTCTCTGCTGCCTCAGTTTCCCCCAGCGGGTGAAGCGGAGGGGGCAGCACTGTCCTGGTGGAGGGGGATTGGGGATGTGGAAGCCGGATCGGTCCTGAAGGCGAAGGCCTCCAAAAAAAGGTGGCCAAACAGCCACAACCTGCAGAGCTGTGGGCGTTTTTGGGAAGATGTACAGATGCTCGTGGCTCTCTGCCTGCAGCCTCCCTCCGGCTGCTGCGCAAAGGCTTTTCTTTGCTGGGGATGGGGTGGGGGGGGTGAAGGTGAGCAGGAAGAAAAGGGTATTTTTCCTTGTGGTACACCCCAGCCTGGAAAAAAATCAGCCCTGTGGAAATGTCCGGTCTGGAGGGAGGGCAGTGAGGGCTCAGACTCGATACGTACCACTGAATGTGTGCCCGTGGAAGCGCCCCGTGGGGCGTGTGGGCACCGAGCGAAGCCGTGGGCAGGTCTCAGCGTGGGAACGGCTTCAGAGGGTCTGTGGGGAGGCAGAGAGGGGAATCCTGTCCCTCGGGGAGCGTGGGCGGATCGAGATCTCCTCCTGCAGATGCTCTCCTCCTGGCGAGGGGCTCAGCCGCAGGTACCCCTGGGGGAGGTGGCGATGCTGTGATGGGCATCTCTGCGGTCCTGTGAGGTTGCCTGGTGCCCAGGAGCTTCATCACTGGGGAAACTGAGGCAGAGGCCACACTCCCTCTCCAAAGGCGTCCCTGGGTGACAGGCTGGAGGCAGAGAGAACTTGATTTAAAAAAAAAAAAATAAAAAAAATTCCCCCTAGGCAGAGTGCCGAAGTCACAGTTCCCGGTATCTGTTCCCCCTTTCCCCTTCTGACTGTCCGAAATGAGGTGGCTGGTGGGAAGCGCTGCTTCTGCTGGCCCTGAGCCACGCTGGGAGGCAGTGAAGCGGGAAAGGGACCGGAGCCCTCCCTGCCCCCAGCAGATTTCTGCTCTGACTCTGCTGCTGGTGATGCCTGGGGGGGGGTCCAGTGCACCGTGCAGCCCTTCTCCCCCCAGCAGTCCTCTCACCAATCTCTTCTTTTCTTTTCTCTATTTTTTTTTCGTCCTGCAGAGATGTGAGATGTGGTTTCGGTGGCGCGTTTGGAGAGGAGGACCCACAGCAGACGAGCCCCGTGCCTCCCCGATGCAGCCTCTGCTTCTCTGCCCCTGCCACCCACTGCCGGTGCGGGCGACAGCTCTCCCGTGCCGCGCTGCTCCGCGCCGGGGATGCGCAGCGCCCGCTGCCTGCGGGGACTGATCCGGCCATGGGATGGGCAACTGGGCTGTGATGGTGGCTGGGCCTTACCCCGCTCCTGCGTGCAGGTGCCAGCACAGGGACGGGACGAGCTCTTGCTGAGGGTACCACGCTTTAACCTAGGAGGAGGGCTGGCAGCGCTTGACACTGAGTGGGGTTGGGGGTGTCTACGCCACTGGTGAAGCCAGAGGAGAAACCCTGGGTGGTTTTTAGGGAGGATCAGCTTGCAGGGAGACCATGGTGTCCCCCGTCCTGGGTCAGGGAAGCCTGTTCCCGCGGCAGCATCTCTCGCAGGCAGTGCCAACCACTGCTGGCCCTTCGCTTTGCTCAGGTGGCCTCAGATAAGGCCCCTGCCCGCACCCCAAGCGCCCCGGCTGCTGCTGTAAATACTGTAAAAAAAAAAAAGGACGTTACGCACTGTACAGGCGGGATGGGTTTTTATAAACGGGATTTTAAATCTCTGTGCTTGTCTCTGTGTGGGGGGTCCAGCCTTTTCCCACGGGCT
Organism: Pluvialis apricaria; assembly: GCA_017639485.1. Taxonomy (NCBI): domain Eukaryota; kingdom Metazoa; phylum Chordata; class Aves; order Charadriiformes; family Charadriidae; genus Pluvialis; species Pluvialis apricaria. The sequence continues at coordinate 907,751 of CM030017.1, forward strand.
CCTCTCTCCTCCGCAGCTGCCCGCAGGGGTGGGAGCAGGCATGCCTCGCTGTGCCCGAGCCCGCGGGCTGCCGGCGGGGGGGGCAGCAGGGACTGGGGGGGCACACACACACGTCTCAGGGAGGTAAATTCAGCAGCTTTTGTCTGCCTGAAGGAGAGCCCTTGGTCCTCCCTGCCCACGGCAGAGCGTGGGGCCAGCTGGGCTACCCCCTGCCTGCAGCTGGCGTGCACCCGGGCCGCGGGGACGGATGGACAGAAGGAGGGTGGTGGGGACAGATAGATGGACAAAGGGAGGGAGGGCAGTGGGGATAGACAGAAGGAGGGTGGCAGGGACAGATAGGCAAAGGGAGGGAGGGCAGTGGGGATGGACAGAAGGAGGATGGTGGGGAGGGATGGACAGGGTCCACCCTGGGGTTTCTCCTCCCCAGAAGCTGCCCCGTGCGCAGTGGGATGACCCGGAGAAACTCAGGGGAGAGGAGGAACGTGGGGCTCTGCTCGTCTCTGGGGTGATGTCCGCGTGGAGCAGGACCACGTGCTGCTCTGTTGCAACCGCCTGAGCAGGAAATGAGACGGTTTTAGCGTCTTCCCTCACCCCCTTGGTTCATGGGGCGCTGATCAGGAGGATATTGGTCATCTAATCTGCCAGCCTGGGGCTTAGTGCTGTCGCAGAAATCTGCTGAACGGGCATTAATCCTGCAAACTCAAGGGCTCGGGAGGGAGGGCAGGAGTGCGGCGGGGGCTTCTGAGCAGCCCCCGCAGAGCCTTCTGCAGGGTGGGTTGTGCATAGGGACAGTTTCTGCCGTCACTCTCCCCACGCTGTGTGACGTGGCCACTGATCTGCCACCGAAAAGGACACCTCAGCCCTGTCGAGGGGCAGCCAGAAGATGGGGGTGCAGGCAGTGCGGTGGGGCTGGGGGTGGCGGTGATGCTCAGAGGTGTGTCCGTGATGCTCGGAGATGTGCCTGTGATGCTCGGCTGTGCCGCGGGGGCCGGAGCACCCCACTCTGCCGGAAGACTCAGCCCACATCCATGGGGCTGTGGGGACTGTCCCTGCCTCGCACGCTGGTGACGGCAGCGACCCCAGTGGCGCTCGGGACATTTTTTCCCCTCTGAGTCATTGCGCGCAGGAGTCTCGCCCTTGCAGTCGAGCTCTGACTCCGGTATTTATTCCACCCATGGTCCTTTTCTGCCTCTGGGCATCGCAAGCGCTGTTCCCACCCCGCGTGGGAAGGGGCTCTTTCACAGCCCACCCCCAGCCCGCCCGACAGCGCGGTCTCCGGCTGGGTTGCGGCGCTGCTCGGTGCTGGGCCGGGGAATCCCACGCTGCCGCCTTCCCTTGGCGCTGCTCGCACCAGCGCAGCATCTGCGGATGTTGCTAAGGAGCTGCAGATATAAATACTTTCAAGCCCCAAATCTGCTGTGGCTGACACACCCCCGCAGCACGATAACAGACCCGGTGAAGCTCCGGAGGGGTTGTTTGTTGTGGGGGTTGCCCGGGAGAGGGGTTTGGGTTCCACCCTGCGTCACCTCCAGCCCCTCGAATCGGGCAGGGTACGTGGCCGAGCTGTCCTGTGCTGCGCGGGATCCTCTCCGGGGCTTGTGACACCTCCCGCACCCAATGATATGGCTGTCAGCATCGGTTTGGGTCGGTGCTGGGAGGATGGTGGGGTTGGCATTGGGCACCCCACGGTGCTGGCGCTACATGTGGGTGATGTGGGACCTAATGCCAGCGCTGTCCTGCCCAGCCTGCACCGGCAACAGCAGCAATGGTGATGCTCCGCCTGACTCCCCACCCCGGGATGGACTTGTGCACGTCACTACAAGCAGACCCTCATGGGCACAGGGGCTCTGGCACGTCACTGCTGGGACGGGGTGGGGGATTTTTTTTTCCTGGGGACCCCAGGAAGGGGTTGGGGACATGCCTGGATGGCAGGGTGGCACTGAGATGGGGGCTACAGTGTCCACCGGCCCATGGAGGGACAGTTGTCCAAGGGCTGTTTGTGCAGCCTGGGGGGGACCACCGCATCCTGGCCACACTCACGGGGCGGCTGAAAACCCCAGAGCAGGTCGGTGGGGAAGGTCGGATGGTCCTTGTGTGCACGTGCAGTGGAGGCACTGCAAAAATAATTAGCGTGAACGAGCACATCCTGCGACACATCAGTTCCTCCCCTGGGGCCCTCTTCCCCCACCACCAGCAGCTCGGAGGAGGCTGGACCAGGGCCAAGGAGCACTGGGAGCCAGCGGGGCCAGGCTGGACTTTGTGTAGGGCTCTGCAGAGAGGTCTTGAGAGCCCTTTGGACCTCCCAGGGTGGGGAACCCCCCATCCCAGAGAAGCTGTGGCTGCCCCATGCCTGGAGGTGTTCAAGGCCGGGTTGGACCGGGCTGGGAGCACCCTGGGCTGGTGGGAGGGGTCCCTGCCCAGGGCAGGGGGTGGCACTGGATGGTCTTTAAGGTCCCTTCCAACCCAAACCATTCTGTGATTCTATGATTCGATGATCCGGAGGCGCCAGGAGCTGAAGGTGCTGGAGGAACCGGGGTTGGTCAGTCCCTGAGTGGCGCTGCCCGGGGGATGCTGGAGCTCTCCGCATCCCGGTCCAGGCTGGCCGGGGCTCAGGCAGCAGAGGGGGAAGCGGGCTGCAGCCTCCCCTGTCCCACCATGGTCAGCGGAGAAGAAACCCAGCCTGCACGGGGCCACCTGCAAGACTGGCACCGCTTCCAGCCATGCGGTCACCGCCCTGCAGTCGGCTGCCGGCTAACAGCTTTCTCGTTTTCTTAGAAGCGAGAGCAGCGTACGTGGGGCCACCGAGGGACGGGAAGTGGCTAACCGGAGTCGAGGCAACTGCACGGGCCTCCTGCCTGCACCTTTTCCTTCCAGCCCAGCTGCAAACCCAGCTTTTCTGGAGAGCGCGGTGGTTATTTACCAGTGGAGCGGGCACTGCTCCAGCAGTGGGTCCCACACGTTATTTTCATAGGGTCTTCTGGGGGTGTTCAGCTCCAGCTGCAATGCTAGCTTGCAGGTTGTCCTGGGGACCCAGATGGGCCAGGCTGGGCCATGGAGGTGAGAACTTTAGCAGAGGTGGCCCATAGCCACGCAGGGCAACCAGCCACCTCCCTCCCTTGCTGCACAGAGGGCAGCCAGAAACCTCCTTGGTGGCCACCACCGTAGGGACCACCTCTGGGCAGATGTTGCCTGTGCCTCCCTGTGTCGTTCCTCCATAGGAAGAAGGGATGAGGTGCCTTTTGTTGGGTGGAGGCATCTCTCAAGCCTTGTGGGGAAGCACGGCAAGCATGCAGGTGTCAGGGCTTCTGTCTGTGCACGGAGGTTGATGGAACAGGACATGGTCCCTCAGCCTACCCAGGCTCCGTGTTCCTCAACGAAGTTGCTCCCACCTGGAGGGATCTCCCCAGCCTCTGTGAGGGTAAAAAGAGTCACCAGAGTTCCCCTAAAGAAATTACAGGCCGAATTTTCTTCATCACACCCAGCTGAGCAGGTCAGCCCTGAGAAAGGCACATAAGGCGAGGTATTTCTCCACCAGAAGAGCTATTGCTCTTGTTGAGCTTGAAATCTAGTAGCAAGAGGGCCTTGATGTCTATCTGCAGAAAAATTTGGACCAGGACCTCAGTAGTCCCACCAAAAGTCCTTCTTCATCCCCATGTAAACATGGCTCTCTGGTCCTCTCTGGACTGCTGAGCTCCACCAGCTCCAGCTGGGTCTTTCTCCTCCAGCAGCCAGGAGGACACTTGCGTGGTGCTCCCCAAGGCTGCGTGCACTTAGGGACGTCTGTGGCAAACTGTGTTTCAGAGAGGAACCACATCCTTTGGGGGAGGGAAGTCCCTGACTGCCCAGACAGCCCGGCCATGGTGATGCAAGAGGCTGTTACTATTTTGGGAGATAACCTAACCCTGGGGATGCCGTCTGCTGCTGCCTTTCTTTCCTGATAAGCCCTCTCACGTGTTTTGGGGGGATCTTTCCACATTTACGGGAAAGGAGGAGTAGAATCATAGCATCGCAGAAGGGTTTAGGTTGGAAGGAACCTTGAAGACCATCGAGTTCCAAGCCCCCTGCCCTGGGCAGGGACCCCTCCCCCCAGCCCAGGGTGCTCCAAGCCCCATCCAACCTGGCCTTGAACACCTCCAGGGATGGGGCAGCCACAGCTTCTCGGGGCAACCTGGGCCAGGGGCTCACCACCCTCACAGGGAAAAATTTCTTCCTCATATCTCATCTAAATCTGCCCTCTTCCAGTCTGAAGCCATTCCCCCTCGTCCTATCACTCCATGCCCTTGGAAAAAGTCCCTCCCCAGCTCTCCTGGAGCCCCTTTAGGCACTGGAAGGGGCTCTAAGGTCTCCCTGGAGCCTTCTCTTCTCCAGGCTGAAGGAGCTGTAGGACCCTTTCAGATCCTGACTTAGAAGCGTATTTTCCAGCACGCTTTTTAGCTGGATCCAGAGCACTGTGTGGGGGCAGGTGCAGCTCTCGTTGTAGGTCACGTTCCCCCTCCAAAAGCCTGCCTCATCACTCCTTGCCTGCCCAGACCCCAGCTCGTCCCGTGCTGGGTGCAAGGTGTCCCCCCACAGGGCTGGGAGCAGTGAGAGGAGCACCCATGGGTGTCCTGTCCTGGGGGGAGTGGGAAGGAGCACCGACTCTGTAGAACCTGACTGTGAGGATGGTTCAGGGTTCCTCCTCAGCTGGTCCTCCTGCTGCCGGGTGTATGTAAGACAGCCCCCAGCCACGCTGAGCAGTTCGGCTCTCGAGCCCTCCCCTCCTGCCCTGCCAGCCTGGGGATGCTGTCCTCGGCCCCCTCCTCTCCCCAGGGAGCTGCCAGCCCTGGCTGCGCCTGACCCAGCTCCTGCCCCCAGGAGGTGGTGACGCAGGTATCAGTGCAGGACCTGGGAAGACCAAAGTCTCCATCATCTGAATCCTTGCTGGGGAACAGCCCCAGTGACGCCTGTGGGGGGACGCAGGACTGCAGAGCAGATCCCCGATGCCCCAAGCACCGACTCGCTCCCCTCTGCTGCCTTTCACCACCTTGTCGGTGCACTCTGGGGAGTGTCTCCGTTTTGGGGACCAAGGGAAGACGGGCATGGTGACCCTGCCTGCCTCCAGACACAACAAACCCAACTGTCTCTCGGGTCCTTGTAGTGGCTGCCCCGTCCCTGGAGGTGTTCAAGGCCAGGTTGGACGGGGCTTGGAGCAATCTGGTCTGGTGGGAGGTTGCCCTGCCCATGGCAGGGGGGTTGGAACTAGAAGTTCTTTGATGTCCCTTCCAACCCAAACCATTCTGTGATTCTATGACTCTTGAAACATCAGTCCTTACCTTCAGCTACCATGGACAGGAGACACCTCACTGTGATATGTGGGGTGGCTTTGCCTCCTCCAAGGGAGACCCGTGCTTGGGCAAGAGGGGAATGAACGTAGGCTTTGACTGCTCCTC